>JARBWK010000016.1:18172518-18718755 GCA_030556195.1 Anolis apletophallus | reverse complement strand
GGGCCTTACCTTGTAGAGTGACAGTGCCTGTTCTAAAGATCCTGTCAGAAGCTGCCTTTCTCTGACACTGTCTTGAAGAGGGAAGATGGATGCCTCTTTTGGGCCTGTCTGGGAGAAGGGGATTTGTAGGGGCTACAATGTTTTCTGGGAAGTGAATTGGGATTCAAACCCCATCATTCGTCGGCCATCCTGCCCTAAACTCTATTTTGGGGCCTGTAATGTTATGGCCTGCTATTGGTAACTTTAAAAGGCCGAATGGCAGGCAGCCGTTTTCTAAAAGCTGAGGGGGAGGAGAATACAGGAATCCATTTTGTTTTCACAGAGCCAAGTGGGGAAGGCATGTTGATGGTGCATTTTTTCCCCTCAGTGGGAAGAAATCCTGTTGTTTGAATGTAGAGGCCTGGATTCTGGGTTGCTGGCTTTTTTCCCCTCAGTGGGAAGAAATCCTGTTGTTTGAATGTAGAGGCCTGGATTCTGGGATGCTGGCTTTTTTCCCCTCAGTGGGAAGAAATCCTGTTGTTTGAATGTAGAGGCCTGATTCTGGGATGCTGGCTTTTTTCCCTCAGTGGGAAGAAATCCTGTTGTTTGAATGTAGAGGCCTGGATTCTGGGATGCTGGCTTTTTTCCCCTCAGTGGGAAGAAATCCTGTTGTTTGAATGTAGAGGCCTGGATTCTGGGATGCTGGCTAATCAGTGGCTAGCAATGCCCTCTGTCTGGTGCCTTAGAATTTTGGAGTGGCGAGGCTGTCCAATCAAAGGACTTTATGCAAATAGCTGCCACATATCCGTCCTTCCGCCCTCCGCATACACACATACACACAAACAATCCGTTTTATAAAGGTATACAGATACAGATATACATATACATATACATACATACATACATACATATATATATATATCACACTGCAATATATATATATTTACAACCTGGATACACAAATCCACTTTCTTTGTTCTTGCAAACTGTCAAAGTCATCAAATAGTCTCATACAGCAAATGTAGATACTCACACAGAGTCACACAGGAGAGAGAAAGATGGATGCTTTCATCCTCCTTATATAGTCACCTGGTGACAGGACATTGGTAAGGGACACTGGTTGATGCAACTATTTTGCAACACACCTGACCTCACATGGTGACTCAGCCATTACCACTTTCCCTTAGGTATTGCATCATGATATTCACAGTCATGACATAGGTGCCATCAATATACCATATGTTCATCAAACAGTATTTTATTCTATGATTAGAAATGCTCTCCCATTTCTATCTAACACATTTTTACTGAATTTCTGCGATGAAAAAAGTCCAAACAGAGTGCACGTTGCGGCTTCTGTCAGATGATATTAGGAAGAATTTAACTTGGGGTGCATCAACATTGTAGAATGACAGTTTTACCCCACTTTAACTGCTGTGGATTGATGACATGGAATTCTGGGAGTTGTAGTCTGTATCATTCCCTAGCTTCGAGCCACATGAGTTCAAGAGGTCTCAAACTCCATTCATTCCACAGTTTAGCGGGTGCCTTGGAAACATTCCAGTGATAGATTTCCTCCTAGTAAGAGTGATGCCAAACATCTGAAGCTGTGTTTCCTCTTTTATTGCTATCCTAACTATGCATCATCCGTAAAGTAAAACTAACCAATTTTGTGATGGTCTAATTACGTCTGTCCTCTCCAATTTCACTCATCCGTTACTTCTAAACCCACCGCCTTAAATAATTGATGCCGTGTGACGTCTGTATGGGATTTCATGCCTTCATCTCAACACGGAAACTAGGAAAAGATGAATGCGATCGCAGTGCTTTTCTAATCAAACATAAAAGGGATTCAGTGTTGGGATTTGCATTTATCTCCTTGAACTGGAATAAAGGGCTAAGCTGAGCAAATCTGAATTTTGCATGGAAGGAACTCTCCAAAGGCCTATTCGCGCAATTCCTCACATATGATCTTTTCTGCGCAGAATGTTGCTTTTTCGAGGAGATAATGCAGCCCTGGTTCTTCTTTGCAAAAAGATCATCTAATGCAGTGTTTCCCAACCTTTTTTGAGCCGCGGCACACTTTTAACATTTAAAAAAATCCGGGGGCACACCACCAACCAAAATGACACAAAATGACACTCTAACACAGTAAAGAATGGCTGGGGGATGGTGGCCTGCTGGGAGCAGCTGCTGGGAGTGCCAAAGCCAGGGAAGGGGGCGGAGCCAGGCCGTGCCATGCCCCGCCCCTCCCCCTGTCTTCACCTCTCCCAGTAGCTGCTCCAGCCGTGAGGGGGCAGTCTTCGGCGTCGAGTATTTATGCCACAGCGGAATAGGCAACAGAAATATAGAAGTTTAATTCCCCATCGGCCCAATAAACTCCAGTCTCTGTTCGTGTGAATAATGACACTCTCATTCAATTCACAAGGTAAAAATATAACTTTGTATTTAATCCAATAACAAGCTAAGCATGGAAAAACAACAGCAATTACAGCTACCTTCCTAAACATCCTTTCCTCACAAATATTTAATCCAAACTGTCCTCTTCAACGGACAATTCCCAACTGTCAGATCCCAACTGTCATTTCTCAAGATTCTATTTATCAGTCTTGAGACAGCGCCATCTGGTGTCAAACATGTCACACTGCAGAAAATACATCTTGTGCTGACTCATGAATTGCCATTCAAAATGCAATAATCTGACAGGCAGTGCCAAGCCAGCGGTGCCAGAGCCAGGACAATGGTGGCTTCGCACTGTCCCCTCAAGGCTGAAGCAGCTTCTGGGAATGCTAAAGCCGGGGGAGGGGGCGGAGCCAGGCCGCACCATGCCCCGCCCCCTCCCCCCCCAGCTTCAGCTCTCCCACGGAGGACCATGAGCGGTGGATGGGCTTCAGTGGGCGGGGCTCCTCCACGCGGCTTCAGCGAGCGAGAGGCGAGAGTCATGGCGGATTGGAGGCTGGCTGGAAAAACGGCCGAAGGAGGAGGCGCCCATATATATATACATACAAACATACACACACACACACACTCATATAAGGATGCATTTTTTCTTTCTTGGTGCATTGAGATTGCTTTTATACCATCAGGGTAAAAAGTGCCTGTTCTTTGCATCCTTGTGTGCTCCTACAACAATAATTTGCAAGGCTCAATTGACACATTTATGGGATGGTGAAGGAGATCACTTGGAAGCCTGTTAAATGCTCCCCACCAAAATAGATTTGCAGATGGGCTCATTGCTTGTTGATACAATGACCAAAGGAAACGAGAGGTAGCGCCTGATCAGTTGTGTCGGCATTTTCGGCCAGCATAATGTCCGGAGGGGCCGATTTCATTTTACAGTCCTGGGAAAAGAAAGGGAAGGGGAAACAAGAGCACGAGAGAAGTGGAGACGAGAGCAATGGACAAAGGGGCCGCTGGCTTGACAAGGGCATAAACTTGAAAAATGGCAGCTACACCATTACAAGGCCTTAAAGATGGAAGGGACGGTTAGGGACGAAAAGCGAGTTGGGTTTCAGAGGCCGGAGGGAGCAATCAAATCATGAAAATGATGCCAGGCTGAAGACGCCAAGCAAAGCCAGTGAGATTAAAGGACTGGTTGCGTATTGGACACCAGAATATAAACACACACACACGAGAATATAGTGTATATATATATGTGTGTGTGTGTGTGTGTGTATGCATGTATGTCTATATACTGTACATGTTTAGATGTGTGTGTATATATATGTGTGTGTATATATATGTGTGAATGTATATGCATATATGTATGTGTATATGCATATATGTGTGTATGACTTATCAGTGAGTATGTATATGCATATGTGAATGTATATATGTGTGTGTATATATGTGTGTATGTATATGCATATATGTATGTATATGTGTGTATGACTTATCAGTGAGTATGTATGTGCATATGTGAATGTATATGTATATATGTGTGTATATATATGTGTGTGTATATATATGTGTGTATGTATATGCATATATGTATGTGTATATGCATATATGTGTGTATGACTTATCAATGAGTATGTATGTGCATATGTGAATGTATATGTATATATGTGTGTGTGTATATATGTGTGTGTAAATATATGTGGGTATGTATATGCATATACATTGTAGCGCAGAGTACATTGTAGTGCCGAATCAAAAGTGGCTCTTTGCATTGATCTGGATCATCATCATCGTTATCATCATCATGTTTATAGTTGCTTTGAACGTCCTTATGGAGAGGAAAGTGGGATATAAATAAACTCGATGATGGTGATGCAGATTGTCATTCAATGCAAAGAGCCGCCTTTGATTCGGCATCACTTTGGCCAATGAGTTTTAGTCACTCATAAGCTGTTGTTCATTTCAAAGGATGTTACTGATAGTGTCTCCCTTTCTCTCTCCTTTCCAAGATCCCAAATGCCCCGGAGATGTGGATTTCCAAAACAGCGACTGGGACATCAAAACAATTACAAGCTCCTTGAAGTTCTACCTCAGGTATGTTTCACCGCTGATGATGATGATTATTTTGTTAATTGCACTAAGACCGATGACTGGAAAAGAGATGCAATCCCTCTTTCCAGCTTCTCCCAAACGAATGAATAGATGCCTTGTTTCCCTCCTTTGCAGGAACCTCTCTGAACCTGTCATGACGTATAAACTGCACAAGGAGCTGGTCTCGGCTGCCAGTAAGTCTCCAAAAGGCATTTCGGGAGAATAGGGTTGGTCTAGATGGCCTTTAGAGTCCCTTCCAGCACGAAATATATCCATTAGGGCTATGCGAAACAGGCATTTGTGCCTCTTATGTCATATTATTTTGTAAGATTCATATATATGTGACAATATTAAGAAACACAAGAGGGGAGCCCATGTCAAAAACGTAAGAATCAAAATACTCACTGATGATTTTTCATTACAGTTTGTCAAAACTTTAAAAAAAATCCCAAAAATCAGTAGATGTGCTAATCTTTCTGAAACTTGGTGAATTTACAGTGCTAAATGGGTTCTACCATCATAGCAGGTTTCATGCCAATAGCTCTAACAACGAGGGAGAAAAGAGCCCCTGAAGTTTCCACACTGGTGCAATTACTGAACGAAAAAGTCACGAAAAGATCGTTATATCGTTATAGTTACAATACGGACCCGTCATGGTATTTTAGAAACACTTTAGAAATGATTCGCCGCCACCCCCTTATGTTAGTAATGAGTATTGAAAGATTTTTTTCATTGATCGCAGAGACGTAATAGCCATCATTCCGTCTCTGACAATATTTATTGCCGCACTAATTGGATTAGACGAATGCTTAAACCTGCTGACGATATCACAAACGAAGCGTCATCTGAGCGTTTCTGCATGAATTAACTCCTCTTCCCCAAAGCAATGAACACTCACATATCCATCCATTATATAAGAAGAGGAAAGCAAAGGAAGTAGCCTCCATTCATCATTGGAGCCAATGGGAGCTCGGTGCACCCCCACTGTTGAATTAATGCAGTTTAGCACCACTTTAACTGCTTTAATGCCCAGAATTGTATTTTTATGAGATGTTAGACCTGTTAAAGTCAAACTCCTACAAATCCCATAGCACGGAGCCGTGGAACATTAAAGTGGTACTAAACTGCATTAAATCTGCAGTGTAGATGCACCCACTTGGTGCAAAGAATTTGGTCCAGGCTTCGGTGGGAAATTATTGAAGATAATGAATTTTATTTTGGAGAGAAGATGATGCTTGTTGCAATCTGGGAATAGGACAAGGAAGGGATATTTTTTAAAATACTCTGTGTGTGTGTATATATGTGTGTATATATGTATTGTGTGTGTGTATATATATTGTATGTATATTGTGTGTGTATGTATATTGTGCGTGTATATATGTATTGTGTGTGTGTATATATTGTGTGTATATATATTGTGTGTGTATATATATAGTGTGTGTATATATATATAGTGTGTGTGTGTGTGTGTATGTGTGTGTGTATATAGTGTGTGTGTGTATGTACCCTGTACCCTGGTCATGCGTTGCTGTGGCTCTCAGAAAACAGGGGAATTCCAGACATGAAACAATCTGGGCTAGGGAACACCTCCCCCACAAAGGTTTCCTACAGGCACAAAGAAGCCAGGCTTTTATGCTGCGAGGCTTTTCAAAGGTAATCAAGGTGGGCAGTTGCAACATTCACACCTGGCTGAAGTTGAAAAGAGTTCTTTTTCCCACCCTGGACCTTTCACATATCTTTAAAGAGAAAAAACGTTGGGTTGCTGTGAGCTTTCCGGGCTATATGGCCATGTTCCAGTAGATCGATCGATCAATCGATCGATCAAGATCTATCTATCTAATCTATCTATCTGTGAATAATGTCTAGGTTGGGAGAAAGACTTTGTAAAACTAAAACTCCTATGATTCCATAGCATCCAGCCATGACAGCTATAGGGCTGTCAAACTGCATTAATTGTGCAATGTAGATGCACCTCCGAAATAGGCTTGGCAGAAGCAAAGGAATACATAGGCATTGGAGAAAGATAATTTCTCTGGCTGATACATGTGAGGAGAAAGCCTGCTCACAACAGGAGGTTTTTCACCTTCCCCAGAAGCATCAGATATCCATCTAGCCACAAATCCATCTTTTAACACTAATTATAACTCCTAACTTCTCCTGTTGTCCAGTTCAAAACTGACAATATTTTCAAGCTGTAGATGGTTGCAACTGTGGAAATGACTGTCCTGAGGCTGAAGCCCCTTCTACACTGCCATATAAAATCCAGATTATCTGCTTTGAACTGGATTATGTGGCAGTGTAAATTTATATAATCCAGTTCAAAGAAAATAATGTGAATGGTCTGCTTTGATAATCTGGATTATATGGCAGTGTGGAAAGGGGCTTGAGGTGAAGCCTGGAAAAAGTTGGGGAGTCTTGGGGCATTTGTACACTGCAATATATTCCAGAATATTAAGGCAGATAGCTTTGAACTGGATTATCTGAGTCTACACTGCCATATAATCCTGTTCAAAGCTATTAATGTGGATTTTATACTGTTGTGTAGAAGGGGGCTTGGTTTTGACTGAGTTCCCTCCTACACTGCATATAATCCAGATTATCAAAGCAGATAATCCACATTCTCTGCTTTGAACTGGATTATATAAGTCTCCACAGCCCTATAATCCAGTTCAAAGCAGATAACCAGGAATGGATATGGCAGTGTAGAAGGGGCCGTAGACTATCTGGTATGATGATCTGAATTACATGGCAGTGTTGGAGGACCCTAAAGCAATCACACAACAGCTGGATCTACTCTCTCTCTCTCTCTCTCTCTCTCTCTCTCTCTATCTATATATATATATATACACACACACACACACACATATATATATAGAGATATCAATTAATTACATACATTTTGATCATCTACTTCAAAATTCTGGCCTTATTTTGATATCTCTTATATATACTTTTATGCTCTTTTACACACACACACACTACATATATATATATGTAATTAATTGCATCTCTCTCTCTTATTTCTCTCTCTTTGCTATGCTCTTTTTATATATATATATATATATATATATCAATTAATTACATACATTTTGATCATCTACTTCTTCTGGCCTTATTTTGACACCTCTTTGCCACTTTTATGCTCTTTTATACACACACACACATATATATGTAATTAATTGTGCTCTCTCTCTCTCTCTCTCTCTATATATATATATATATATATACAGTATATACCAATTAATTACATACATTTTGATCGTCTGCTTCTTCTGGCCTTGTTTTGACACCTCTTTGCCACTTTTATGCTCTTTTACGCAGATCCTAGTAATTCAATAGGATTCAAAGTGATGTGAAAGCAGGGCCCATAAATAAGAGAAATGGCAAATATCAACCCTTGAGCAGATCATCAAAGGGCCTTTTAATGCAGCACATTATTAAAGGCCCCTTTTGGGTTTGGGTTTTGTTTTTTTTAACAATGCATTAAAAATACATAAAAGTGAATGATGACTCTGCTCGGTGTAATGCACTTGTGGAGCCGGTGACTAACAGCCGGAAAAAACGTGACTCAGAGAAAGAGGAAATCAATGCTTTTCAGTGGGAAACAAAGCCCTTTGCAGATGCAGCCAGTTTCAATGGGAAACAGAGTAAAATTAGTTATATATATATATATATATATATATATATATATATATATACACACACAGTATATATATACAGTATATATATATATATTGAAAAAATGATTCAGTTTTGAATAATACTGTTCTTGTTGCATGGTTTCAAGTCATTTCTGACATATAGCAAATCCAAGAACTTTCTAATAATAATGATAATAATAATAATCATCATCATCTGCTTTGGAGGCTGAGAGAATACGCCTTGCTCAAATCAATTCAATGTGATTCCATGCCTGAGCAGGAATTCAAACCCTGGTTTCCAGAGGTTGCATCTACATTGATATCATTTCGATATCACTTTAACCCCTGTTGTAGTTTTGCAAGGTCTTGAGTCTCCTTGTGGAGAGAAAAAAGGGGGTATAAATAATATTTCTTTATTAATCACCAGCAGACATAGACTACACCGTATTGTCACAGGCTTTCATGGCCGGAATTACTGTGTTGTTGTGTGTTTTTCTTGCTGTTTGGCCATGTTCCAGAAGCATTCTCTCCTGACGTTTTGCCTGCATCTATGGCTAAAGGCATCCTTGGAGGTTGTGAGGCCTGTTGGGAACTAGGAAAATTGGGTTTATATATCTCTGGAAAGCCCAGGGTGGGAACTACCGACAATAAATAATCAGGGACAGCTAATCACCTCTCAACAAAGGATTCCCCCAGGCACTAAGAAGCCAGACCTGAAACTGGTAGGCCATTAAATGATAATCAAGATGTCCAATGGAAACATTCACACCTACCTAAAACAGACAAGAATTCTTTCTCCCACCCTGGGCATAATTTCACAGATATATAAACCCCATTTTCCTAGTTTCCAGCAGATTTCTCAACTTCTGAGGATGCCTGCCATAGATGCAGGTGAAATGTCAGGAGAGAATGCTGCTGGAACATGGCCAGGCACACACAACACACAACAACCCATAGATCACACCCATCGAAAGGTTGGTAGTTCAAAGCCCGGGTTGGGGTGAGCACCCGACCTTCAGCCCATCTCACTGTCCACCTAAGCAGTTCGAAAACAGCTATGAGCTGTGAGTAGAGAAAATAAACACTGTATAAGCAGGGAGGTATTTTAAAGCACCATAAAAAGGAAGTACCAGAAAATGCTGGCAATCAAAGAGAGGAGGAAGTCTGTGATCTAGGGCTCTTCATCATAGAGAATGGAGCGACAGCACCCCCTGTGGCCAGAATTGAGCACAACCTCCAGGATGCCAAAGTTGGGGAAAATGCCAACATATACCTCTAACTGTTGTCTGTCCTGTCTATTTAATGGCACTGAATGTTTGCCGTGTATATGTTCTATGATCCGCCCTGAGTCGACTTCAGGGTGAGAAGGGCAAAATATGAATGCTGTAAACAAACAAACAATTAAATAAAAGCTTCTCTGGTTTATTTGCACCACCAAATACAAATCCCAGGATTCCATAATACAGTTAAAGTGGGGTCAAACTGCATTAAATTGACAGTGTGGAGTGTTGCAGTCTTACATTCAAAACAACACTGGTTCCCTGCCTTGCTATTATAATATTTATTGAAATTATCCTGCTCACTATTAACCAAACCCTTCCAAGTTTTTGACCCTGATTCTAACTATCTTTTCCCCCTTTTCTGTAGAGTCCGAGAACTTGGATTATAGGCTAGGAGCCATCCATGCCTTGGTTTATAAGCTGCCCGAACAGAACCGGGAAATGCTGGAGCTTCTCATCCGGCACTTGGTCCAGTAAGTGAAGGGGTAAACACATATCCAGTTTGGGGAACGAGGGGCACAATGTTAAGTATAGTACGCAGCTATACACAACGCACAGTAGAAGAAACAATAGGTTGCATTTGGTTTCATTGGCTCCCATTCCTTTGAGTTGATGATGTGCCGTTCTGTTTTGCAAGCCAACCAAAACCACACTTTTGAACATTTAAAAAAGTTTTCCTCTACCTTCTGACTACTACTATTATTACTAATTACAATTACTACAATGCAGCTAAATACCTACTTCAAAACACAAAGACAACACAAGGAAAACAAACTAACTAATCTATAGACCTCCCAGTCCCTGTCTGATGCTTTTGGTTTCAAACTAGTCTACTCCCTTTCAGGGATATTGTATAGCCAGACTCCATGCTTAATAACATGCTTGTTGGGGAATCCCACAACTGACACATACATATTATTATATGTTAATTAGCTAGTCTCGTTATCTTTGGATGTTGGGCAAAAAATCTCGAATAGACTACTCTCTACATGGGGTTGCCTCTGAAGACTGTTCGGAAGCTGCAATTAGTCCAATGCTCGGCAGCCAGGTTACTAACAGGAGTGGGGTACAGGGAGCATACAACTCCCTTGTTGCACCAGCTCCATTGGCTGCCAATTAGTTTCTGAGCACAATTCAAAGTGCTGGTTTTAACCTACAAAACCCTATACGGTTCCGGCCCAGTTTACTTGTCTGAACGAATTCTCGCCTATGAACCTTCAAGGACATTAAGATCCTCCAGAGAGGCCCTGCTCTCGATCCCGCCATCTTCGCAAGTGCGGCTGGTGGGGACGAGAGACAGGGCCTTCTCTATTGTGGCCCCTTGGCTGTGGAACTCCCTCCCGTGCGATATTAGATCTGCCCCCTCCCTGTTGGCCTTCAGGAGGCGGGGGAAGACTTGGATGTGGAACGAGGCCTTCCTAGAATAAGCTGAGATTGATTTCAATCTGAAATGGGTGACCACTTTTATAGACCGAGCTGAATGTGGTTTTAATGGAAATGTGGTTTTATGTATTTCTGTTTTTATGTATTTTAATATGCTGTTTTACGATGTTTTAAATTTGTATGGCATTGAATTTTACTGTAAGCCGGTCTGAGTCCCTCCATGGAGGTGAGAAGGTCGGGGTACAAAAATTTTAAATAAATAAATAATAAATAAATATTTCTCATCAAGCAGCCAAGACGATGTGTCCGTCTCCATTTACGAAGGGTGTTCGTTAAAGATTTCCCTTGACCCACTTCTGTTTATCACAGGACGTTGAAACTGCCCATGTGAAATGATAAAAGTCTCTATAGGTTACGTGCCAATTTACAACTCAGAACTGAGAACGGTCTTGATGTTATAGGTGCGGAAATTGTGTGAGGTTTGAGAATAGACCCAGCGGAATATAGAGCAGTCCTCCAGTTCCTTTCCTTGAAAGGCCGCACACCACATGAGACATTCAATGAGATGAAAGAGGTTCATGGTGAGGATCCCCCATCCTATGATGGAGTCAAGAACTGGCATTGTCCATTCAAATGTGGTCGAACTTTGGTGCAAACAGCTCCAATTCCAGGGTGACGCCACTCTGCTACGAATGAACACACCATCCAACAAGTGGAGGTCACCATTTTGGAAAATTGTCATGTAACCATTTGCCACCTAGTCCAAAATGTCAAGATGAGTGTGGGGTCCATGGAAGAAATCACCCAAGACCATCTTCATCTGCATAAGGACTACTGGGTCCCTCACACCTTTCCAGAAGCAGGAACGAGTCAAATGCTCTCGGGTTCTTTTGACAATGATGTGCCATGGAACCAGGAGGACTTTGTCAACAGACTGATTATGCAGGGTGAGCACTGGGTCCATCACTGTGATCTTGAGACTCAAGTCCAGTCGATGCCTTGGAAGCATCTTGACTCACCACTTCCAAAGAAGGCATGTGCTCAACTCTCGGCAGGCAAGGTCAGGCTCACAGGATTTTGGGACCAACACGGAGTAGGGTTGATGGACTTCCTAGTAAAGGGGACCAGGATCACTGGAGCAAACTAAGCTTCACTGCTATGGAAATGGCGGGAGGCCATCTAAACCAAGAGACAATGTGACATGCTTACCAAAGGGGTCTGAATTTTGCAAGACAATGTATCTGATCACAACTCACCAGTTGCCCAAATGGAAGAAGCATGCTTCTCTGGCTTTGAAGTTCTACTGCATCCCGGTTATTCACCCGACCTCACGCCATTGGACTTCCACCTCTTTCCAACAAAGAATTTCTTTTTGAAGGGCAAGCCTTTTTCAGATGAAGAGACTCTGATTTTTGAAGTCACAACGTGGCTTTTGGAGCAACCTCTCGACTTCGACAAGTGAGGTGTTGACAGTTGCTTCAAAAGATGGGAGAAGTGTGTGTCCCTTGGTGGCAGCGATGGAGAGAAAGAGTCATAACTGGGCCAAGTTTCATTGCTCCCACTCCACAGGAAGTGGGTCAGGGGAAATCTTTCATGAATGCCCCTCATGAATCCAGCCAAGACGGAGATCCTGTGGCTTGGTCGCCCGGGCAGTTGGGATGTCCAGCTTCCAACCCTGGACGACGTGACTCTACGTCCGTCGTCTTCTGTTAAGAGCCTTGGACCCTCTGTTGTCGTTGGAGGCACATGTCTCCGCCGTCAGCAGAGTGGCATTTTTCCACCTTCGCCAGGCAAGGAAGCTGGCTCCCTATCTGTCTCGCTGTGACCTAGCCACAGTGATCCAAGCCACGGTCATCTCAAGGCTAGACTACTGTAACTCTCTGTACATTGGCCTTACTCTGTCGGTGATCCGGAAACTCAAGCTGGGGAGTGCGGTGAGCGTTCACATCATGCCCATTCTGCGCGAACTGCACTGGCTACCAGTGGAATGCCGGATCACCTTCAAAGTGTTCGTTTTAACTTTTAAGGCCTTACATGGTCTGGGGCCAGTGTACCTGCGGGACCGCCTTATCCCACCAGATCGTTGCATTCTGAGGAACAGAACCTTTTGGTCATTCCCACCCCCAAAATGTATCACTTGACGGCAACCCGTCGGCGGGCTTTCACAATAGTGGTTCCAACGCTCTGGAACTTGTTGCCTGCTGACGTTCGCACCATGCAGAACATCCTTCTGTTTCGGAAAGCACTGAAGACCTTGCTCTTCCAGCAGGCGTTTGGAGCCGGATGAACTGTAGCCCTCGTTACACGCCGCCATATTTGATTATCTATTTAATCCAGTGTCACACTTTGCCCAGCTGTGGCTCTTATGTCGTTTTATTGTATTTTGAGATGTGTTTAATCGTGTTTTAATGTTTTATGTACGATTGTTTTTATGAATATGCTGTTAGCCACCCCGAGCCTTTGGGGAAGGGCGGCAGATAAATATGAATAAATAAATAAATAAATATTTGCAAACCTTCTCCCGTTCTCCATGCATTCGATCCTCTGGTTCTTCACTTCCCCTTTGGAATGGCACACTCTTTCGAAATAAGACACATACGCATGTTTCTTCACTAAGCAAAAGGCAGCAATACGGCAATACCGTATTTACTTGAATCTAATGCTCACCTTTTGGGGCTAGGTGATTTCGCCGGAATTAGGGTATGCATTAGATTTCTGTAATATGATCATCTTAGTGCTGAGCCGAAGCCAAAGAGGAAGCTGCTTCATGAGCTTGTCTGTAATTTAATTGCCCATGGTCCATTGCTATGCGATTCTGGGATTTGTAGTTTGGTGAGGCAGCAGCATCCTTTGGCAGAGGAGGCTCAAGACCTTGCATCCTTTATAACTCCATACTCTTGAACCAAGGCAAGTAAAGTGTATTCATTCTGCAACATTGTTGCACCACAAGGCTATCTTTTCCATTGCTGGATGCTTTGGTTCAAAGAAGGAATTCAAAGTAGGCAGCAACTGCAATGACCCTATTGCAACGAGTGCAACTTTTGTCACTGCGCATGACATTCAGCAGCACATACTTCTTTGGTTTCAGTGATTTCAAAGTTGAGGTGCACATTAGATTTGATGTCGCATTGGACTCAAGTCAATATGGGTATATTCGTAAGGGAAAGGCACAGATTTTGCTAAGTGCTCCAGCTTTGGGCAGAAGCATCCCATAGAATCACTTGGAGGACCTACTTTGTCAGGTAGACGAAACAAGGGAGGGGCCATTCATCATGTTCAACCTGATCTCAGGTATTCTGTATGTCATGCACACTTTCTTTCCCTTGATCCTGTTCTCGCTCTTTGTCGGCAGTGTCTGCGACCACAGCAAGGAGAACCTGATGTCCCCGTCTAACATGGGGGTGATCTTTGGCCCCACACTCATGCGGGCGCAGGAGGACACCGTAGCCGCCATGATGAACATCAAGTTCCAGAACATCGTGGTGGAGATCCTCATTGAGCACTTTGACAAGGTAGGGGTGCCTTCAGGAGACAACAGGGAGCTCTTTCTGGCCTTCCACTGGCCCAAAACTAGCCGAGATAGACATTGAAGAGATTTCTGTATACCTTGTATTTATTTATTATTTATTTTACATTTATCCCGCCCTTCTCCCCACAAGGGGACTCAGGATGGCCTCACATAAGCATCCAATGATGCACTCCACATATCCCAATAAAATACAGTTAAAACAATAAAATCCATTTAAAACATTATCAACAATAATACAACAATAAATTCATTAACATTGAATTAGCATGCCAAAATACCAAGCCAAGCCGGAGTCCAATATCAAGATTGTAAGGAAAGAGGTCAGCAAAGCCTGGCCTCGGAGCTGCATGCAAAGTTGGACTTCCCTTATATGGGCAGTCCCCAAGTTACATATTTCAAGTGTAACTCCAGTCATCCTCTCTCTCTCTCTCTCTCTCTCTCTCTCTCTCTCTCTCTCTCACTCACACACACACACACACACACACACACATATATAGGAGAGAGAATGACTGGAGTTACACTTGAAACATGTACCTTGGGGATAGATATGCTGTCCCCTGCCAGGTGTTGCTGTGGCCCAGTCTGTGATGAGAAAGGGTTGGTTTCTAATCTATGTTTCTGCTTGTGGGTAAACTGTATTTTTTGTTTTTTCTTTGTCAGTGTTAATGTAGAAATTGTCTCGTTTCTCACTCTGGAACATGCAACATATCATTGTCCTTGTTTAGGGGTCCCTTTCAAATATATGATACCATGTCTGTCATATACATATACTGTATGTGTGAATCATATATATCTATGGCTGGATGGCTTTTTGTCAGGAGGGCTTTGATTATGTTTTCTTGCTCTGGTGAAGAGAGTTGGACTGTGTGGCCTTCAGGCAGCATTTCTCAACCTGGGGGTCGCAAGGGGGTGTCAGAAGGGTTGCCAAAGACCACCAGAGAACACAGTATTTTCTGTTGGTCATGAGCATTCTCTGTGGGAAGTTTGTCCCAATTCTGTTGTTGATGGGGTTCAGAATGCTCTTTGATTGTAGGTGAACTATAAATCCCAGTAACTACAACTCCCAGATGTCAAGGTCTATTTTCCACAAACTCCATCTGTGTTCACATTTGGGCATATTGAGTACATGTGTCAAGTTTGGTCCAGATCCATCATTGTTTGAGTCCACAGTGCTCTCTGGATTTAGGTGAACGACAACTCCCAAAGTCAAGGTCATTGCCCACCAAACCCTTCTAGTGCTTTCTGTTGGTCATGGGAGTCCTGTGTGCCAAGTTTGGTTCAATTCCACCATTGGTGGAGGTCAGAATGCTCTTTGGTTGTAGGTGAACTATAAATCCCAGCAACTACACCTCCCAAATGACAAAATTAGTCCTCCCCCGCCAACCCCACCAGTATTCAAATGTGGGCCTGTCGGGTATTTGTGCCAAATTTGGTCCAGTGAATGAAAATACATCCTGCATCTCAGATATTTAGATTACGATTCATAACAGTAGCAAAACTATGGTAATTAAGTAGCAATGAAAATAATGTTATGGTTGGGGGTCACCACAACATTAGGAACCATATTGCGGGATGGCGGCATCAGGAAGGTTGAGAGCCACTGCTCTAGAAGGTCTTTCAGATCACTGGAGAACCAAGGACCAATCTGTTGTAACTCTTGGTTGCAGTTTCTTGCCTCTCTTTGGCTATCACAATGAAGAACAGGGACACCAAAGACCCAGAATAGGGTCTGAGCCTTTCCAATGTTGCAACATGCCTCCTTCCAACTGTATCCTTAAAGACAGAGGAGAAGACAGTGATTCCCAAGTGCTTCGACTCAAATTAAAAATGCTCAGAAAACCCATTGACGGCGATATCAAGCAAATAGCATTGAGGGACCACAGTTTTTTGTCTCATTCCACACCACTGCCTTCTGTATCTACAGACAGAAAAAATGAGCTCTTTCTCATCTCCAGAAGGAGCTGGTTTTTAATTAAAAGTAAGACAACTTCTTCCCGAGTCTTTAATTTCTGCTGCGATAAGGTTAAGCCAGTAACGTTTTATTAGCTTTGGCGCTGGCAAGAGTGGCCTCGGAGTCGCAAATGTTTCAACTCTCAATGTAAGCAAACACTTCAAATGAGTTTTTGGGCGGGTGCAGCATATATATTATTTGCGCTGTGAATGATGAAGACTCAAAGGCCCGGTGGGTCGTTGGTGCGGGTGATTGCTCCTCCGGCGGCTCTAAAGCTGATCCTTGCGGTGAAATTAGAAAAGTTGATCCCGCTAGAGAAACACATATTGCCGCTGTCACGAAAGCCCCCGACTCTGCGCACTTAAGATTAGGACCACACCGCAGAGCCTCTGAATCATTTAAATTGGGCTTTTATTACACCGTTAAGTTGGTGCAAAACCCCGCCGGGAACAAGGGACACATTTCGGAAAGGTTTAGATGGAGGTGTCGTGAAAGTGCCTCTGGATTTATGGTTCCAACCGACCAAGGTAACGCTGCAGGAGGAATAAAAACAAGAGAGAGCTCTGCACCCACCAAAATAGGCATTCTCCCTTCATTAAATGTATCCTCTGGGTTGCCATTATCCTAAATTTCCATTCGAAATACACACCAAGGGATTGTGGAGCAAATAGAAGACTTCGGATTGCGAAAAGTTTTCCAAGTCTCTTTCTCTAGACCAGGGGTTCTCAAACCTTTTCAGCCTCTGAGACTTTTTGAAGCCAGTATCAAATGCCTGTTAAAACCAGCATCAATTGCCTGGTATACCATCAGCGGGGTGGTAGATCATCATCAACTGAGTGGTAGACCTACATCAACTGGTTGGTAAACCAGCATCAACTCAAAGAAAGGGGAGGGTATGGCAAGCAAAGTAATCTTATGACTCCAAAAAGTGAATAAAAGCTTCAAAAAGTCTCATTGATATAATAAGTATATATTCATTTTCAATATACAGTACAATCATTAGCAATGCATAGAAAATCACAAACAGTCAAACTGGGAAAAATCCGGTTTAAACATGAATGGGAATAATCCGGTATAAGGTGGGGTGGGAATAACCCGGTTAAAACAGGATTACTACAACACACAGCAAAAACCCGGGATAAGGATCAAAGCATGAGTACAGTCAAGTTCTTCACATTATTTAGTTCAATACATTTAAAGATAGGAGTTCTACACAATATAAAATAGCATCAACACCGTTAAATCAGCGTTCTACACAATAATAGTCGGAAACGAAGGAGTAAGGCCGATTTGTGGCTTGAGTTTCCAAAGGCAGCAAGCAAGTTCGCGACAAGCGCCCAAAGTGACTCACAGTCTCAGAGCAATGGATTTGGACGGGCGCGGAGCAAGTGGGCAGCTAAGGCTGCGTGCGTTGAGCTGGAAATGCGCCAATGGCTCAAAGTGAGAGGACGCCACACCGGGGGCATTTCGCGTCGTGTCAACGCTTCCTCAGGGCGTTTCCAGAGCTATACAGCGCTCCTTTAGACAATTCGACTGCCACGGGGAATATCCGAACTCCTTTTACAGTACTAGAGGGCCATCATTCAGCAGGAAGACAGGGACATCAAAAAAGCAACCTCTAGGGCTGGGATCAGCATCAACTGCCTATTAAGACCAGCATCAACTGCTTGGTGAACCAGCATCAGCTGGGTTGTAGACCAGCATCAACTATCTGTTAAAACCATCATGAGTTGCCTGGTATACCATCAGTGAGGTGGTAGATCATCATCAACTGAGTGGTAGACCTACATCAACTGGTTGGTAAACCAGCATCAACTGCCTATTAAGACCAGCATCAACTGCTTGGTAAACCAGCATCAGCTGGGTTGTAGACCAGCATCAACTATCTTTTAAAACCAGCATCAGTTGCCTGGTAGACCAGCATCAAATGCCTAGTAAACCAGAATCAGCTCTTTGGTAGACCAGCATCAACTGGTTGTTAAACCAGCATCAACTCCTGGCAAACCATCATCAGCTGGGTGGTAGACCAGCATCAACTGATGGGGAAACCAGCATCAACTGCCTATTAAAACCGGTATCAACTGCCTGGTAAACCAGCAACAACTGATGGGGAAACCAAGAGCATCAATGTCCTGGTAGACCAGCATCAGCTGCAGTTCCAGCATCAACGACACTTCCTTGTTTTGAATGAACAGGAAGCCCTGGTTTGTATGCATGAGGAACTTTGGATACATAAAGTATGAACAAAATGAAACTTGGATGCCATTGTTGAAATGCTCTCCCTTCCCACAGGAGTCTTAAAAATGGGATTACGAGGGCAACAATGCTCCTAGTCTGTTGTCTCACCTAAATGTTCTGCCAGTCCTTTGTGATCTGTGGAAAGTAAGGGTGGTGCTGTAGTGATACGGCACTGTCTCCACCACCTGGAATCTTTAAATCACGTAAAGAACAAAGGAACTCTTTAAGAGGAAGGCTCTCATTGCTTTCGTTTGGCCCCATTTTGATGTATCTCAAATGTATCTGGCAAGCTGCTCTATGTATTTTCGCCTGCCATTCTTGCAATCCCTTTTTTTGGCACCAACCTCCCGGTTGTAAATTGCAGCGTACAAACGGGGAGGAAGATCAACAGCCAGGATGGATCAAGCAGTTCCAAAGAGGCGACCTGTCAAATTGTAGGAATGAAGATTTATTTGCCACTTAACTCGGTGGAAGGGAGACCAAACGCCTGAAAGGAACCGAGGACTTTGCAGCGCTCCTCTTGCCAGGAGCCTGCCTTTCCCCCAAATCCCATTATTGCCCCAATTATTATTATTTTATTTGTTTGTTTCAACTTGTCTGTCGCCACTCCCGTGCGGCTCGGGGCGACTCTCAACATTAGAATACAAATAAATGCAGATAAATACAGATAAAATCGCATATATAAAGCAACACATTTAACCCAAAAACCATTAAAAATGGGATATACAACATAGCGTATATAACTCATCACATACACAGCTTATACCGGAAGCAAGTTACGCAAGTAAGTAATACGCCCGTGGGGCTAACGGTCAAACGCCTGCTTAGACAGTAGAGTCTTGCAGGCCTTTCTGAAGGCCAGTGTCATGCCACAACCTGACTCTAGCCCTCCCTCCGCAAGACCCCTGCCATGATGAATCTCAAGTTAGAACCAAAGTTTCACAGAGGCCTGCCAGGCCTGAAAGGCCCAAGCAGCAGAGGCAGGTTCATTCCTTGTTCAAGGCCACAGTCGCCCAAGATTCACCTCAGGCTTCAACTGATAAACAGTGCCTAGAAAACCAAGCAGAGTTAACTCCCTATTGCCAGCTGCCCTTGCTAATTGGGAGCACATACCAATCCGATGCGGCAGGGATAGGCAAGGCCCAGCTGGGATCTGTTTTGAGAACTGACTTTCGACGCACCTTGGCGTCGAAGGGATCAAAGCCTTTGAGACCTACTTAAGCTAGACCCCCGAGATGGAAGGTATTCTTCGCCAACGTTCAGAACTCCACGTTTAAGCTACCACGGAACCGTGCCTGGGCCTTGGGCCTTCCAGCTTCCAAAGACTCTGTTTGCCAAGCTTTGTGCCAAGACTCTTTCCTTGGATTTAGCCCGTTTGGGGCAAGAAGATTCTCTTTACTTTTGTTCCTGTTTGCCAAAGGACTATAACCTCGTTCCTGCTTTCTTTTGGACAATTTGCTGCTATCTATTGCTGTTTTGAGAGCATCAATAGACTATAATTCCTAGCCTCTTTCCTTTAACCATTTTTTTCTAAATAAAGCATTTAACCTTTGCCAGTGTCAAGCGGTTTACTGAGGGGCCTTCAGGTCTATGGTGCAACAGCCAGCAGACTGGTCAAGGTGTGAATTATGATTGCAAAGGGTTTGGACCACCTTTTGACAAGGGAAAGGAGGAGTGGAAAGGAAAAATTGAACATCATTGGTGGCTGCATTTATTTGTTGAATAAAAGGGTTTTTTTAAAAAAAAACACAATCACCATAAAAAAAAAGCTCTAAACGGTTCTGGTCCAACTTACTTGTCCGAACGCATCTCTCCCCATGAACCATCAAGATGCTTAAGATCATCTGGAGAGGCCCTGCTCTCTGTCTCACCTGCTTTGCAGGCGCGATTGGTGGGGATGAGAGACAGGGCCTTCTCAGTGGTGGCTCCTCGGCTTTGGAACTCCCTTCCTAGTGACATCAGATCAGCCCCCTCCCTCCTGACATTTTGCAAGAAAGTCAAGACTTGGCTGTTCAAGCAAGCATTCACAGACGAACTTTAATTGATCGAGATCAAAGGATTAGTATGACAACGAAATAGAAACCGATTTTTAAGACTGTGGAGCTGAGATTTGTATTTTGTAGTTTTAATTGTTAATTTATATGGTTTTATATGATTGTTTTTATCTTATTATGATGTGTTGTATGTGGGCACTTGCTGCCGCTTGTTCACCGCCTTGAGTCACCTTCCGGCTGAGAGAGGCGGTATAGAAGCATAGCAAATAAATAAATAAATAAATAAATAAATATTCAGCATACAGGTATTTTGCATATTAATCCAGTTGCAAATAGATTTGAAGTAAAATTCTTAAAAAGTCTAATGGCTTCTGTCGAGCATTCTGTTCCTACTGTCGTCCAAAAGCATACATCTGTTTCTAGTGAAATCTCTAAGCATACTGTTTCTATTGACGTCCAAAGTGTACAGTTCCTGCTGGCGCCTGAAAGCATACTGTTCTAAAATGGAGTCTGAGGCCTGAGCAAGCCCAGATCTGATCATATGGTTTGCAGCCTCTCTCACAACAAAGACTTAAAGAAAAACAGCAAACCAATAAACACACATACAGTACAGCAGTGTTTCCCAACCAGTGTGCCGGGGCACACTAGTGTGCCGTGAGCGATCATCAGGTGTGCCGTGGGAAATTGTAACTCAAGGGGGGGGGGAGTCTAGTGTGTTGAAGTATAAAAACCCTAAGAAACCTACCTCGATAAAGGCACAAAATTACAAACACCCTCCCCACCCATTGTCTACTTGGTCTCTCCCTCTCCATGCATTGGGAAGGCCCGCCTCCCTTTCCCCAAGTAGAGACCTCCTCTTGCCTCCTGGGGGTTCTGTGTGGGAAGTTAGACCCCATCATTGGTGGGGTTCGGAATGCTCTTTGATTGTAGGGGAACTATAAATCCCAGCAACTACAACCCCCAAATATCAAGGTCTATTTCCCCTGAACTCCATCTGCGTTCATATTTGGGCATATTGAGTATTCATGCCAAGTTTGGTCCTGATCCAACATTTTTTCAGTCCACAGTGCTCTCTGGATATAGGTGAACTACAACTCCAAAACTCAAGGTCAATGCCCACCAAACTCTTATAGCATTTTCTCTTGGTTATGGGAGTTCTGTGTGGGAAGTTTGTGTCTTTCTGCCATTCCTGCCAGGATATCTATGTTTTGTTCATTGAAACAGGCCCAGGTTTCATACGGCTTCGGCCGTTGGTCATGACGTAGAAGTACGCATTTGCCTCTATGATCTAGACCTTGCATTTGCACCAGGATGGATACGAGTTGCTTTGCCTGACATTTATGGCCTTGAGAAAGACCCGTTGTGGGGGGTCGAAACGGGAGTTGGGACCATTGTACAGCGTTATCCCCGTCGGCCCATTGATATGCTAAGGTGGTCCAGTGATAATTCCAATCATTAATATGAATTGAAATCGCTACTGGGCTTCGCCTGCAAACAACTCTTCGACTCATCAGTCCTTTGTATTTTCAACACGGCTTGCCAGCTCTCCCTTGGAAGGAGAGCCTACCCGCTGGGCTTGGACACAACACGTTTGTGCCCCCCCTTACTTACCTGGAAATCCACTCTTACTTAATGAACCCTTGAACTTTTCCCTTTGGATTCGAATTATCTTGGACATTGACAGACGCTATTGGCGTATGGGGTAGGAGCCCTTTGCGGGCATGCTTGATATGTATATGTTACTTTGAAATTTTGATACTTGTATTTATGAATGTGTATTATCACTTTTGAATACTAAAAAAAGACTTGTTATTTGCTGTATATTCTTTACACTCTGTGTGTTTTGTTGCTTCTTAGCAACTCCCCCTCTGTATTGTATATATTTCTGCCATTCCTGCCAGGATATCTATGTTGAGTTTATTGAAACAGGCCCAGGTTTCACACTGAGTGTATAAATACATTTTAAAAACATATTAACTATATGTATTACTGTGTTAGAGTGTCACTTTGTGTCATTTTGGTTGGTGGTGTGCCCCAGGATTTTGCAAATGTAAAAAGTGTGCCGCGGCTCAAAAAAAGGTTGGGAAACACTGCAGTACAGCAAGCAATCTGAATTATGTACACAACAAATAACTAGTGGAGGCTTAAGTAGGTTGCTATTTGCAACAGTGACAACCCAAGGCTACAAACTCCTGATTCTCCTCCAGATAGAAGAAGTGGATTGGCCCAAGACGGGCCATACTTACAATGCTAAATTAACATGCCGATGCAGTAAGAGTTTGAAGAATAAACATTATAATAATGAAGCTCCTTCCTCCTGAAATGTAGTTATTTATTTATCAAAGAGAGATGTTTTTCTTTGATTTTTGGAATGTGTCTGGAAACATCATCCGAGTTGATAGATCGTGCAAATTGAAGTTAACACATCATTGAAAGCTTTGATTGCCAATGACAGTCCTATCAGCCATGCATCTCCACGTTCCAATCCCTGTTGCAAACAATAACGGGTGTTTGTTTGTGTAATTTAGCAGAAAACAGCATTTCTCCGTGTTAACTGTGCGGAAAACCATCTGCTTCCTCATTTATTCGTAAATCAGGCAAACAGGCTTGTGTTCAGGCTCAATCTGTTAATTTGTTTCTGCTGCGTCTCACTAATAAATTGGATGTGGCTTGAAAGGAAATGGAAGCGATGAGCCAAGGAAGAAGCCCACCCCTAAAACTGAAAATAAATATGCAAAAAGAAGGGAACGAGGAAGAGTTTGTGGCTGGTTAATGATAGCAAAAAGAAGTCTCCAGTCCATCCTGCCATCCGTGGATCACGTTCGCTTTGAGTTCTGAAAGTAAACTATTCCATAGCTCCAAAAAGCTGACATTGGATTAATATGAATCCATGATTGTATTACACACGACTCTTTGGTCTTGTTATCTCCTGTTTTTGTTACCTCTGAGAGTGTATTTTGTTATCTTGTGTTAATAATGTTCAACTTAGCTTGTTCAACTTAAGTCGTCTGGGGGCTCGCATGAAGACTCTAAACTATCTAGTCCGTGAGCTGATTTTTGCTGATGATGCTGCCCTTGTCGCCCATTCAGAAGCAGCTCTGCAGCACCTAACATTCTGCTTTGCAACAGCTGCAGAGCTGTTTGGGCTGGAAGTCAGCCTGAAGAAAACAGAAGTCCTCTACCAGCCCGCACCACAGGAGGAACATCATAATCCCCAGGTCAGCATAGGCAAATCAGTGCTTAAGTCCGTCCAGCAGTTCACCTACCTGGGAAGCATCATCTCTTCAGACGCCAAGATTGATAAAGAGCTAGATCACAGATTAGCAAAGGCATATAGTGCATTTGGAAAGCTTCACAAAAGAGTCTGGAGCAACAAGCACCTGATGCAAAGCACCAAAATCAGTGTGTACAGAGCTATCATACTGTCTATTCTCCTATATGGATCTGAAACATGGGTCACCTATCTCCGGCACCTACGACTCCTCGAATGTCTTCACACAATCCTAAATATACACTGGACCGACTATTTGACGAATGTTGCTGTCCTTGAGCAAGCAGGGATCACCAGCATTAAAGCCATGCTATTGAAAACACAACTGCGCTGGGCAGGGCACGTCTCTAGGATGAAGGACCACCGCCTCCCAAAGATACTACTCTACGGTGAACTCGCCACGGGTCAGCGCAAGAGAGGCACCCCCAAAAAGAGATATAAGGACTCCCTGAAACAACATCTCAGGCTCGGCCAGATTGATCACCAACAATGGTCCACCCTGGCCTCACATCGGGAGGCGTGGAGACGCACTATCCATAATGCTGCGGCCTCTTTCGAGAAGACACAC
Source organism: Anolis apletophallus (assembly GCA_030556195.1). Lineage (NCBI taxonomy): Eukaryota > Metazoa > Chordata > Lepidosauria > Squamata > Anolidae > Anolis > Anolis apletophallus. The sequence continues at coordinate 18,694,430 of JARBWK010000016.1, read as the reverse complement.
CGAATGGATCTCGAAGAGAAATGGCAATGCAGAAAGAACCTCAACTTGGAAACAACATCACCCAAGGAGACTTTCTGCTGTTGTAGCAACCCAGTTCCCTTTCGTGCCTGGGGGGCAGGGGGCGGCCCCAGGGGTCCCGCTTGCATTAGGGCCAATTGAGGACAATGAAGATGAAGGGGATGATGGGGCAGCTGGGCCTTCCTCTCCCACAGAAAGCTTAGCATGGGATCATGGCTGGCCTGATGGTTATGAGAGCTGGGAAGGTCAGTCTGACACCGATGAGAATGACTCTGATAATCAGCATGAGAAACCAGGTGGTTTCGGGTCGCAGGAAAGGGTGAGGGAGACAGCGGAGGATGAGCCCATGGAAGCTGAAAGGGAGTTAGGCTCTCACGAAGATAGCGACCCAGGTGCTGGGAGGCAAGGACGGAGCTTTGATAGGAGACGGAGCATCGAGTCTAGCAGGAGGGAATGGCATCGAAGCCTAGAGCGCCAGAGGAGCGCTAGGTCCTGTAGCACAGATTGGCGCCGCAGCCTAGAGCGTCGGGGGTCTCACCAGGAGAATTAAGTATAGGATCCGTGGGAACAGATCCTCAGTTGCTCGGCCACTTCTGATTAGAAGGGAGTGAAGCGAGTGAAGATCCACGGAGCCAGGACTGAGGCTCGTGCCTTGCCATGAAGTTTCTTGGGCCTTGATTCTTGAACTTTGCCTTGTTTGCTTTGCCACGGACCAAGTCTGGTTTTGATCCGCATTGTTTTGTGGAACCTTTGCCAAGTTTTTGCCTTTGGATTTACCTAAGAACACTTTACCTTTTTTTATTACAACTTTGATACTTTTATGGACAATTATCCTTTTCACCTGTTTCTTATTATTCAATAAATAGTTAGCTGATTACCGTCTCTGTGTGTGTGATTAAGGGGCTGGGCCGAGACCCTGCATCGTGACAGCTGTGCTTTCTGCAACCGGACTTGCCTATCTCAGATTGGCCTTTTTAGTCATCAACGCGCTTGTAAAAAGCGTGGGGTGAGTCCTTCTTAAAGAATCTTCATTTGTGAAGGAATGCCGAGAGAGAGTTAATAATGTGGTCATCGTTGGTGTATCAAACCTGCATATAATTTAGAAGTCAATGTTGTGCAGCATACCCTATTTACTCAAATATAAAGCTCACTTTTTTGCTAAACGACCTTCCCAAAATCAGGGTGTGCATTAGATTCACGTAATCTTGGTGCCGAGCCAAAGGGGAAGCTGCTTCAGGAGCACCTGGAGCTCCTATTTGAGGGATGTCATCTTTGCTATGCAATCCTGGGATTTGTAGTTTGGTGAGGCATCAGCATTCTTTAGCAGAAAAGACTCAAGACCTTGTAAAACTACAGCCCCCATGACCCCATAGTATTGCAGAGTTTTTATTTGTCGTTAGCAGAGATTTATAGCATAGCCTCTGACCTTGTTTCTCGCTCACTGCTTTAATAAGACACTTTAGCTCTAGTTTTCATCCAAACTCCTTTGGAGGCTTTAATCTTCACTCATTGCCTATGTATAATTGTTTGCACATCAAGTGTACTATCGGTTTATGCAGGGATATACTCACAGCAATACAATGAGAAGCAATGACCATGGCAAGACACACACATGTCAAAGAGTCCACATTGCAAGAGGGCGCGCACATGTCTGCCACTTATTTTTATACACATAGGGACAACAGCAAATGATACAATTCTCATCATGCCTGTCATGACTCAGCCGTCCCTCTAGATCCACATCTCCAATTGTGTAACCCTTTACAGGAATGTGCTGGGACCACATGACTATTAGAACTGTATTTTTCAGACAGTTCTGCACAATGGAGGTCTCAGACAATGCATTTCTGTCTAACATGGCATTATGAACCTAACAGAACCAAGGCAATTAAAGTGTATTAATTCTACAGCAGAGATGCATCCCAAGGTTCTCCTTGTCTTCGCTGGAAGTTTTTTTTGTGTTCTAACACTTTTGTTTTTAAATAACGAATTCTAAGCAATGGCCAAATGGGGAAGGGGAAACTTTTTGCCACTGCATTACATTTGTCAGTAAACACTTTTTTGGTTTCAGGGTTTTGACCATAGAGGTATGCATTAGATTCAATGGTGCATTAGAACAGTGATTTCCGGCCAGTGTGCCGCGGAACACTAGTGTGCCGTGAGAGATCATTAGGTGTGCCGTGGGAAATTACAGTGTAGAGAGAGAGAGAGAGCCTAGCAGGAAACTTCAGGCAGCGGAAATGAGGCTTTCCTAGCCGGAGCAATGCCAGCCAGCCTGGCTGAGTCAGGGAGAGCCCTCGGCATCCAGAACTTTCCTCCCTCCCTCCTCTCTCTCTCCTTCCCTTCCTTCCCTCCCTCTGCCCTCCAAGGGTTACCTGTCCAGGCTGCGGCTCCTCCTGCTTCCTGGCTCCTGGGCACTCTTCTGCCCTCCTCCCCTCTAGCAGCAAGGAAGAGAAGAGGGAGGAGGAGTCCGCGGGAGCTGCCCCCATCTGACCCTGCTCCCGGAGGCTCGAGGCGAGACTTTCTGCCCTCTAGCCCCTCCACACTGGGGAAGGGGAACAACCCCTCATCTCCTGGCCTCTCCTGGCTGGGCTCCGAGTTCGCTGCAGAGCAGAGTTCGGGATGCACAGCTCCACAGCCCAGCTTGGTTCCTTCCCGACCTGGCCCCAAGGCGACAGCAGGGAAGCCAAAGCGACGCACCGGGGGGGGGGGAGCACTCCGGGGGGGACTGAACCCCTCCAGGAAGGAGAGCTGGGGGTGGCGACGGCTGCGGGCCTCCGCCACAGTTTGTTCCGAGGCTTGGAGCCACCCGTGTACTCAATTCCTATTCGTCCTGCTTAGCCGAGCCCACCTGCACTTTGGCCACTCAGCGCACCCCTCCCCCGCGGGACGGTGACGGGCCTCCTGCGTGTGGGCCTCCCAGGGGGCAGGAGGGGGTTTGGCAGAAGCAGCGGCATCATGAGGGGGAGGGTGATAGTTAGTAAAATGACAGTTAGAGTGTCATTTCGTGTCATTTTGGTTGGTGGTGTGCCCCAGGATTTTGTAAATGTAAAAAATGTGCCGCGGCTCAAAAAAGGCATTAGAACAAATAAGGTATTCAGAAAACGCAGATGTGAAAGACTTGGTGGATGGGACCGGATGTTGAAAGTTGTGTTCTTTTGCATTGTTTCTCCAGATATATTATGGGCCACCTGAAGACAATGCTGCACCACCAGTGCCTCCTCCGCGTGTGGCCACTCGGCGCCACAAGCCCATCACCATCTCCAAACGTCCGCTGCGAGAGAGACCGGTCTTCTTTGGCGGCTCTGTGGAAGAAGGCGAAGGTTGTTGGGACTTGTCTGTGTTTCTGTGCCGATATGTCAAAGAGTGATCTGGTGGTCAGGATCCAAAGATTTGGGTTTGTCTTCCTGTGGCACAAAGATTGGGAGGAAACACTTGATATATGACCTCCACCACCGCCATGTTGCAATAAGTATCCTGCTCTTCAGAAATGCCACTGGGATAATCTTGCAAACTGGTCTTTTTGGTCCCAGCTGGAAAACGTTAGGAGGCCCCACCTTCAGAACTTCCCAGTTTGGTGCACTAAATGAGATGCATCTGCCCCAGGAGCAAGAGAACCTCAGAGGTTGGCAGGTGGAAAGTGATATGAGCTCGTAAATAGTTTGAGTAAATAGTTTGAGATGCAGTAAATCATTTGGAAACAAACACACACGGGTTGTTGATGTCAGAGGCCAAGTTGAAAAGTTTTGAGAGAGTCACCCAGTACAGTTGCGGTATTCAGGCAGTTAGCGAACTGGATCCTTCTCCTAAGTCATAAATCCTATCCTCTCATACATTTAGAAGCGTCCCGTGCATAGATTGGCGTGCAAAGATTTCAATGCATATGTGTTCTCCCTGCAACTTTGAACTTGTCTTGTAATTTTTGTCCATTATTTCTTCTTACTCTTTGTGTTCCCTCCTGTAGAGTTTGGCCAAAGCCCGACTCCAAATGGCATGGTCATGCCCCACTATAACGAAGCCCCCAAGCCACTCCAACGCAACCGGTTGCCTTTGCCCCGGTCGGGAGAGCCAGACTCCACAAAATCCATCTTGGATGGCAAGTCGGAACAGTGCGCAGAGGTAGATGTGGGGAAACTGGTGTCCCGGCTCCAAGATGGCGGGGCAAAGTTTGCCCACAAAGCCGCCAATGGGGTGGCACCAGTTCCAGGCTGCCAGAAGGCCTCCAATCTCCATGTGAAAAGGCCAGCTCCGAGACCTGGGATGATGGTCAAAGAAGGTGAGTCTGAGTTGCCAGTTCAAGGGAGTGGGTCATTCTTTTTGTTCAGTTGTGGTTGCCTTTGATGATGACCAATATTTGTAACATTGCCAACCCTAGGTGAGTCCGAAAGCTTTGTAAAAGCACGATCACCTGGAGAGAAGCCAGTGATCACGCGTCCCCCAATGAGACCCCCGGATCCTCCGTGCAAAGTCCCTACACCCCAGAAACCGGAGCCAAAGCCCGATCTGATCGTAGGAGGACCTGGGGAGGCATCTTCCTCTGTGTGAGTATCCCACTAGAATTGGATGGGATGGACCTCTGACCAATTACCTGCAGGAAACTTGAGAAAAAATATCTCCTGTCTCTCTGGCTACTGTCATCTGGCCACTGCCTCTAATTTACATTTATTTGCACTGGCTAATAAACCCAGACTTTTCCTACTTGGTGTTTTTGAAGGCATGTATATTAATGATGTGATGCAGTCATTAAGGATGTAATTCTTCACTACTTTTCTTCATGAACAAAGCAATTAGTAATGTTTAGGATTGTCTTCATAGTGTGAAACATTTGGGCAACCTGGGACCTATTTTGTGCAAAATTCACAATTTGATGCTTTTTGTGCAGAACTTTCTGTGCAGAATCTATTGTTTTACGGAAGATGGAACCATCTTATTCTCTGCTGCTCCAAAGACTAGGGGTGCATCTACACTGTGGGCTTGATGCAGTTTGACCTCACTTTAAGCTGCCATGGCTCAGTGCTATGGCTTTTAGACTTCTCTGCCAAAAAACTTGCCAAACTGCGAGTTAAGCTTTATCGTTACATGAAAAGCCAATGGATCTGTGTTGGTTATTTTTTTTCAGAGTGGCCTCCAGAACAAAATTCTTTGAATCGGCTTCTTTCAGGAGAGGCAGGTAAGGAGTGGATGGGGGCTTTCAAACCTTACGAAAAGTGAGGGATTCTGGGATTGGAAATTCTCTAAAGCTATCTAGTACTTCTGCTGAAACCAGGGATCAGAAATGTATTCAGCAGGCCCGGATTAACCCCTTTTGGTGCCCTAGGCCACACTTTGAAATTACGCCCCCAAACCAACCTCTACCGTACCCCCCTCCTCCTCCTCGCAGCGGAAGGAGAGTGCGAGGAGGAGAAGGAAGGAAGGGAAGCCCCTGGGCCCTCGCACGCCCTCCTTCCTTGAGGGGGCGGGGGAGGAGGGAATGGTGCCCCCCCCTGGCAGCATCAAGTCAAGAAAGGAGGGCCCGAGGAGGAGGAGGTGGAGGGAAGGCCCTGGGGCCACTGCTGGGCATGCGCGACACCCAGGAACATGGCGGAGGAGACAGAGGCGCTCGCACCCTCCTACTGTGCATGCCCGGCAGCAGCCCTGGTGGGGCGGGGCTTCCCTCTGCCTCCTCCTCCTCCTCTGCTTCCCCTCCTTCCTTGAGTCAGGAAGGAGGGCCGGAGGCTTCCCTTCCTTCCTCTTCCTGCGCGAGGAGGAGGAGGTGGAGGGAAGGAAGCCCCGCCCCCGGGGGCGCTGCCGGGCATGCGCAGCAGGAGGGTGTGAGCGCTTCTGTCTCCTCCACCATGTTCCTGGGTGCCACGCATGCCCAGCAGCGGCCCCGTGGGCTTCCCTCCGCCTCCTCCTCCTCGGGCCCTCCTTCCTTGACCTGACACTGCGAGGGGGGCGCCATTCCCTCCTTCCCCGCCTCCTCGCAGCGCTCTCGTCCTGCCCTCCCCCGAGAGGGAGAGAGAGTTGCGTTGCAGTTTTGTTTCAACATTTGAGGGGGGGTTCGTGTGAATTACGCCCCCCTTGGCTTGCGCCCCTAGGCCATGGCCTAGGGTGGCCTTATGGGTAATCCGGGCCTGGTATTCAGGGTAATGCATTTTAACACTCCATTGGTAAAGAAAATATATTCATTTACATTAGCCATGAAATTTGGAATTTAGGTATTGCTTTGTTCAATGGCTAAAATGGAAAATTACTAGAAATTGAACCCAACATGTGAAAAAGTAAAGTTGGAGAGATGGGTGATTGCTTCTCAAAAAACAGTCGGAATTGATTGCTCATAAATGTTTACTTTATCCCCTTCTATGGGTTTGCTCTTCTCCACAATTTCCTATTCCCACAATCAGTTGTCTTGCACAACAATGCACATCCCACAAGGAAAAAAGGGTTGTACTGTATAATTATACAATGTGAGTGAGCAAATAGCTCTGGGAGGCTGTTTTCTGGCTTCCAGAAGTAGGCAATTCCTTTCCCCAAAGCTCCCGACTTCCCTGGGTGAGTACTGTATATCACTTAGGACTTGTTCAGGCCCAGTTGTTTCTCCAACTAATGGAAATATGAACACACAAGTGTACAGCAAACAACTTTTAATGGGTGGAAAGACCAGAAACTTCTCTTCTTTATGGGAGGAAGTCTGCAAACTCTTGTTAGGATGTTTCTCAGCACCATCAGCCTACAGATCTTTCTTCTAACATGGAAAAGAAGGAGTAAGAAACATTGTTTGTTTTCTGTTGGGGAAAAAAACATACGCTATATACTCACGGCAATGGATAATCCACCCACAAACACGATGAGAAAAACAAACTTTGGTACCCTCTGTGAATTTCCAAACTTTTATTCAAGGGTGTTCCTCAAAACATATCTAAGGTTTGAAGAGCTGCTGAGAAAATGGTGGGATTTTGGTGGAAGGTAGCTGTTATCCGGAGCCCCCCTCAGTGATGCAGTAGGTTAAACTCACACAAACAAGTGGGGTATAGTACAAATACACATATGATTATCATCAATTGATCTATAATTTTAATTATACCAAAATATAGCTCTTAGCTTAGCAGTAGAGAACGAATACAGTATATCAAAATACAATATCTATAGTGATCAGTGATCAGTAAATGAGGGCACCATTTGTAGAGACTTATTAGTAACACAGTACCTCACAACAACAACAACAATTTTATTGGTTAGCCGTATCAAATACACACAGAACACAGACACATTGCAATGATTCTAAAAACAATCTGAGGAGAATTCTAGACCATTACATCAATTAAACCCCTGTTTTGCCCAGCTGGAGGGATTCTAAGGGAGGTGGTAACAATTCACAGGTCCTCATCTCCAACACAATTTATTCCAATTGCATCTATGTAATCAGATCTTAGTTTCATGGCTTTACAGAGAAAAAACGAGCAGTAGCATCTGTTATCAGCTTGTTGGAGCCGGCCAGCAGAAGTGAGACTTTTGCTAGAGGGTCCCAATGATTTTTTCCCACGAGAAATATCTCTAGCAGTTGTTTTCTCTCTATTTGATAGATTTTACAATAAAGCAGAAGATGAGTTAGATCTTCGATCTCAGGGGCACCACAAATACAGATACGCTCTTCATAGGGAATTTTCTTGAACCTCCCATATCTCAGTTTGATGGGATTTCCATGATGAAATTACGAAAAAGGCGAAAGGAGAGGAAATCCTCTATGTATAAAACTCCAAAGATGCAAATACAAACAATCCTCAGGCTGGATAATCCGCGATGCCAAGTAGATATGAGGCAAAAGGAATCCAGCGCCTTTGCGGCAGCGTCCCTGCTTCAAATGAAGCAGTGCTGCTAGTAAGGTTCCCCAATGGGAATAAGCTGGTTAGATCGAAGAATTCAATGCTGGAAATCCACATTGGTAAGTAAAAGCAAGGCGGAGGAAACAATTTGCCCAAATTTCGGCGTGTCCACTGTGCAAAGGGACACACTGATGACAAGACTCCCCAGCGGGAGGCTGCGTACGGCTGTAGCGCTGCAAGATGAATCGAGCCAGCTACTCCGTGCTGTTTCGTCTCCTTTGGAAACTTCCTCAGGGCCCAAATCACAATATGCTGGCGTCCTCCTCAATATGCAATCTTTAAACATACATGTTTAAACCACTGAACATGCTGACCGAAAGGTCGCCAGTTTGAATGCGGGGAGCGGGGTGAGCTCCCACTTTTAGCTCCAGCTTCTGCCAACCTAGAAGTTTTAAAACATGGAAATGTGAGTAGATCAATTACTTGCTCCGAAAAGGTAATGCCGCTCCATGCAGTCATGCCGGACACTTGACCGTGGAGGTGTCTACTGACAATACCGGCTCTTCATCTTACAAAAGGAGATGAGCACCACAGTCCCAGAGTCGTACATGACTGGACTTAATGTCAGGGGAAAACCTTTACTTTTACCTTAGCTGTTATCTGTGCCAAATAATGGAGTTTCGCACAACACAACAAAAACAACAGTTTTGTGCAGAAAAGAGCAATCCTGCCCAACAAAAATATATTTTGCACAATTTTTTTTGTTGTGGAAGTTTTTTGCTACTGACTTTTTTTTGGAGGAAAAAACACAAAAAGCATATACTGACATTGGGGAACAAAGGCTTTAATGTGGATATTCGAATCCTCCCTGTTCCCATGCAAAAAAAAACCCCAGTGTATTTTCCCAGCAGAAACATTCCCCAAATCCTTGAGATGTGCGAATATTGAATGAAAACATCACAAAATTCTTGCAACTAGAGTGTTGAATTTTTCAATTGCTGTGAAACTCATTTATATGACCCAGGAGATAAATAGTGGTGGGTGTTGCTGCTTTCCATTCCAAGTTGGAGATCTTGTTGCAAAGCTTTTTTGGTGGGATTTGTGGGGCTTCAGTTGGCACAATGGGCTAAACCCTTGGCTGCAGAATTGCTGACTGGAAGGTTAGCAGTTTGAAGCCATGGGTTGGGGTGAGCTCCTACTGTTAGCCCTAGCTCCTGCTAACTTAGCAGTTTGAAAACATGCAAATATGAGTAGATCAATAGGTACTCCAAACTGCAGTAGAAGATAGAGTGGGTCATGGGGGCTGTGTGTGTCATGTTTGGTCTTGATCATTCATTGGATGAGGGTTGCAGCAGTCTCAGAACTTGAGTGAAGGTACTTCAAGTCCCATCATCTGTGGTCCATCCTCCTTGAAACAGCACCAGGGTGTAGAGTGGGTCAAGGGGGCTCAGTGTGCCAATTTTGGTCTGTATTGGTCATTGGATGAGAGTTGCAGTGGTTTCAGTAATTGAGTGAAGGTACTGCAAGTCCCATCATCCATGGTCCATCCCCCTTAGAACTGCAGCAGGATTTAGAGTGGTCATGAGTAGTCTGTGTGGCAAGTTTGGGCCTGGTCTGTGATTTGTAGGGGCTACAATGTTCTGAGGGAATTGAATCGGTTGATGGTACTGCAAATCCCATCATTTGTGGACCATCCTGCCCTAAAGTGCTCCAGGTTGTATAGTGGGCCATATTGCCTCTGTGTGCCAAGTTTGGTCCTGATCCATCATTGGTGTGGGCCCCATTGCTCTAAGCACTGCAAGTCCCGTCATCCATGGTCCATCCTCCCTCAAACTGCACCAGGATGTAGAGTGGGTGTTGGGGGTTCTGTGTACCAAGTTTGGTCTTGTTCTGACATTGTTGGTGGCCGCAAAGTGTTCTGGCCTTAAACTCCCACCATGCCTGACTGCCTCAGGCCTTTTCCTCCCCCCCCCCCCCCGCCACTTTGGAGTGTCGGAACGTTGGTGGTGCTGGCCAATTAGAGGCGTTATGCAAATACTCCCTCAGTGGCAACCAATCGAAACGCTGGCACATATTCCTCCCACCGCACCGCTGCAAACACTGACTTTTATTATATACATAGATTTACAACATTTCTTTCGTTTATTTATTTATTTATTTACTGCATTTTAATCCCGTCACTTCTCAACCCCCGAAGGGGGACTCAGGACGGCTTACATTGTGCTCCATTAAGGGGCTATTACAAGCAATTACAATAATAAAATCACAAATTAACATATCATAATTAAAAACAATACATAATTAAAAACCATATATAAGCCAACATTAAAACAGTAAACTAGTCGTATCGTCATTGCAATTCATCCCTTTAAAGTGCTGCATTACATCTATTGACCAAAAGCCTGGTCCCAGAACCATGCCTTTAATTTCTTTCGAAAAGCCAGGAGGGAGGTGGCCAATCTTATCTCAGTTGGGAGTGTGTTCCATAGGCAGGGAGCCACCACCGAGAAGGCCCTGTCTCTCATCCCCACCAGGCGCATTTGAGCTGTTGACGGGAGCGAGAGCAGGGCCTCCCCGGATGATCTTAGATTTCGAGGTGGGACGTAGGGGTGGATGCGTTCGGACAAGTAAGCTGGGCCAAGATTGGTCTACAGACAAAAGGCTCCTTGGCTTGGAAATGGAACAAGAGCACCTCCCCATGGCCAGAATTGAGCACCACCTCCAGGTGCCAGAGGTGAAAAGGGGAAGCCTTTTCCTTTGCTCTGCGTATTGTGTCATTGTTCTCAAGGCATTAGGTGTTTGCCTATCTGTGTACATTGTAATCCAGTCTGAATCACCTTGGGGAGGTAGAGTAGAATATAAATAAGGTGTTGTTGTTGTTGTTGTTATTGAAGGAGATCCCTTTTTGTGAGCCATTTCTGCACTTGCTTTCCTGACCTTTCCTTCTTCTTTCCTTCCTTTTCAGCTCTTCTTCACCTCAAGGCAGGCTCCCGAGCGATGAAGGCTGAGGCCCAAATGGTAGGCTTCATTTTCGCAAAAATTAACCATGAGAATATAGTTGCTGCGGGTGGGCTTTTCTTGCAGGAAAGATGGGAATTAAGAGTGGAACAAAACCAACATAAGATTTGTGTGCACGACTCAAAAAACCTGCTTCGTTCGTTTTAACAAAAAATCACACAACCCCTGTGTAGAGACGTGGACAGGTCAACACCAACTTTTCTACCGTGGCAGGGCAGGCGATCCCACCGCTGCCACCATTTGCAAAGAATCGAGACGCCGCCTAAAGCTAGCGTCGATCTTTGCGGTGTAACAAGGATTTGCACTGTTTAAATATAAATAATTTCGCTGCCACCATTTATTTATGCTTGACCATAGACTTGTAAAGAGTGGTGAGACAGGATAGGCAACTCTGCCTTTCAAACTGAGGCTTGACTTTTGAAAGTAATGGCACAGAGAGAGGTTTCGAGATGAACTAACAATAAACAGTTTATTTTGGCACAAAAGCTTGGTTTGATACTTTATATAACACTTCCGAAGAGGCACGACTTGAAAAGGTTACAAATGTTCTAGTTATGGCAAATATAAAGTTGCAATGTTTAACTATTGCTATTACTCAGCTAGATCAGCTTCTCTCTATCTCAACATATAGGCACTCTGGCCTTTTAAAGACACTTTGTCTATTTTTAGCTCTCAGGCTTTACATAAAACCAGCTGGCTCGCAAGCTCAGCTCACTAGAACTGTCTCCCTACAGCTCTAAAACAGATTCCCCAGCCGAAGCTACACTCTCGCTTCGCTGACAGGAAAACTCTAACTGCTCTCTCTGAGCTCTCAGCACCAACTGTCTTAGAGCTGGTCTGACACAACTGCTCTCTCTGAGCTTCTCAGTACCAACTGCTAAGAACCTGCTCTCTCCTAGAGCTGGTCTAAAACACAACTGACTTCTTCAACTGTCAAATTCAAACTCCCCAGCATTCTAAGCTAGCCTCCAGACTGGCTCCGCCCACTGTCACTATGGCAACACACTCCCCTAGGAGGGAAATGCCTATACTATCATAGTTAACCCTTTAGGGTCTGTCTAACACTTAACCCCATATTCCCACAATAAAACAACACACATATAAAATTACCTTTAACCTGTAACAAAATTACCGGTTCACCACACCCTGTTTTTGAATTTTCACACACACACACACAACCGGAACTTTCACTTTCCCCTGTTGCCTGAGAATGAGCACAGGAATCCAAAACATTGGCCTCATCTGCCTGCAATTCTCTCTGATCACTCACACACTTCTCACTTTGAAACCCATCATCCCCCTCTTCCTCTGATCTGTCAGAAAATTCCTCTGATGGTTGCTGGACTACAAGAATAGCACCGGGAATGTGGCGCAGCTGGCTAAGTGTCAGCTGCATAAGATCTCTCTGACCAGTAGGTCATGAGTTCGAGGCCTGTCCGGGTCGAGGTGAGTTCTCGACCTTAAGTGTAGCCTGCTGCCGACCTTTGCAGCCCGAAAGACAGTTACATTTGTCAAGTAGGAGATAAAGGTACCACATTAAGTGGGAAGGTGAATTTTGACTGATTTATGAGGCCATAAGGAATTGCGGAAAAAACAACAAAGGGATGCTGGAAGGAAACGCTGAGAGAGATGAGGGGTGTGTCAGCTCCCCCTGGTGGCCAGAAGTTTGCCTCTGCTTATCTATATATGTATAATATGTCAAAATGTATGTACTGTACTGTACTGTGATAAATGTCACATGTTTATATGTCATATGTTGAACTGCAGGGATTGTCTGCAAGTATGTGTACTGTAATCCGCTCTGAGTCCCCTTTGGGGTGAGAAGAGCGGAATATAAATAAAGTAAATAAATAAATAAATAAATAAATAACAATAACCGGGGCACCCTTTCCCCAGGTTACAGAAACATTTGCTCATCCAATGATTTTTAGGGATTTTTTTAAAAAAACTGCTCCATTTTTTTTTACAAACCCAAACAAGGAATAGGACGTCATTTCTGCCATCTTTCAGAAAGTTCCACTCATCCACCAATTTTGGGGAAATTTTAACGAATTTCTCTCTTTTTTAAATCATATCAGATGCGACTTGAGAAACTGCAAGTTCCTTCTGGTATTAGAAAATTGGCCATCTGCAGGGACATTGCCCAAGGGATGCCCGGATGTTTTACCATCCTGTGGGAGGCTTCTCTCATGTCCCTACACAGGAAGCTAGAGCTGACAGATAGGAGCTCACCTCATCTCACAGATTCGAACCGCTGACCTTTAGGTCAGCAGTTCAGCCAGCACAAGGGTTTAACTCATCATGGCCAGGCCCGGATCAGGCCCTTTTGGCGCCCTAGGCCAAAAAGGCCTGATCCGCCCCCGGCTCTGCCCTGCCCCCGGCTCCTCCCCGCCCCGCCCCTGGCTCCTCCCTCCCTCCTAAAGCCACTATGCCGGCCTGAGAAGTGGCCAAAATCGCAGCTTTAGGAGGGAGGGAGGAGCCGTGGGGAGGCCCCGCATCGGCTCCGGGGGTGGGGCTTTCCTTCCTCCTCCTCGTGAGGAGGAGGGGCGGAGCCAAGGGCGGGGGCAAGCCGAGGGGAGCAGAGCAAAGGGGGGGGGGGCACGCACGCATGCACCCTTTTTTTAAAAAATGAATTTTTTTTGGAATTATTTTTTAGGAATTATTTTTTACTTTTGGGGGGGGGGTCCGAACCTGCTGCCCCCCCAAAGGTGCCGCCCTAGGCCATGGCCTAGGGTGGCCTTATGGGTAATCCGGGCCTGATCATGGCACTGCAGCTAATGAGAAGAGGATACAAGACACAATTTGCAGGGGGGAAAACACAGATTCAGCTGTGGTTCCCAAATCCCTGGGATGTGAAGTCCAAACTGTAACTGGCTGAGAAAGAGCATGTGATGCATCTCCCTCACCTTCCCTTTTACCCCACGGTGCCTCAGTCTACTTTGGGGGAAAAAAATCAATGATACATTAACTATTTTTTTTCTGGATTTCCTCGGTGTTTCAACACAGAGGGGCTCAATTTTGAATTGTAGGTACAGTTAGTTAGTACAAATTTATACAATTGCCTTCCAAAATTTTGCACCCCCCTTAATGTTAAAGTTCTGTGGTGAGACTGATATAGAAGGTATCTGAGGGGTCTGTTCTTCTGAGCATTGAGGCCTTCCTTGTCTTCTTCCCTCAGGCGTTTCCATTCCCATCCTGGCTGGTTCCAGGTTGATCAGTTCTAGATCTTCTGATGTTCTCCAGAACCATGTCCTTGAAGACTTCTGCTGCTGCGGGAGAAGCGGGAGAATATTTCCATCTTGGTGTTGAGAAGACTCACCGTTGGCTCGACCTCTCCTCGTTTCTGCCGTTTCTTGTGTCCAAAGAGCATGGCTTGGCTTTCCCATGGATTGCTGGGTAGATGTTTGCATGACGCAGCTGGCTAGTCAACAGTGCAGAGCAATTCCAATGCGCTTCTTCCGCCATCATCTCCTTGACCATGAAGACATTCCTTGATGTTGATGCACTGGCCGTGTCGAGTTACGTTCTCCTCCACCCTCTTTTCTATTTTAATTTGTACAGACTTGAGGCGTTGTGTGTTGTATATATCATTCGGACATGTGGCAACAATTCCGCTGTTGATAAAAGGCAGAAGACGCAGATGGGCCCATCTCTCAGCCAAGCTTCCATCCATCTTCGCTCGTTGGCTTCGGGGCGGGAATGCAGACAACCTTTCTCCTCTCTTCATATGAATGTGAAGTCTTTTCGAGCTCCAGCTCTTCGAATGGCACCAGGAGGCTGAAAGAACTTCTCTCACGTTCCATCTGATGGCATTTTCGGTAACCTCCAAAGCAGCTGTCACTCATGGAGATGGCACGAAGTCCAAATACCTTTCCTTTGGCTCCTTTCGACGCGAGGAATGGCTTCCAGCTTGAATTGGACTGAGACGAGATGATTGTTCCATGACATTATTTTATAAATATACATCATTGCCTTGCCAGCAGCCCTGCCATTGGTGTAAGAGAGGGACTGTTGGGATGCCTGGTTTCTCTTGCTTACACACACGGCAGATTTGGGACAATGGCAGACGGATCTGACACATTTCATCCCAATGGCTCATTTTCCTGGACTCAACACGAGTCCTTGTGGTAAAGGGTGGATTTTAGGAGCGATAGGTGTTTCCCTGATACCATGTCTTAACAGCAAAAGGCCACCCAAAGCAACCTTGGGATGTGTGAGTCCATTCTGATATGCATTAGGTTCAGGAGAACCTTTCTTCTATGGCTTGGAGATCAACTTTTTGTTACTTTTAGGAGTGAAAAAATTTGGGGGTCATTTGGGGGGTCCACATGTACTGAAATTATACTGGGGACATTTAGGGACAGTCAATTTTGGGGGAGGGAGATGCAGTGAAAACGCAGAGGTCCAATGTCCCTTGGAGGGTCCAGTTTTGGTGCCCACATTTCAAAGTATTGCTCCCACATCTTTACAGAATCTCCATTCCATCCAATGTTTACCAGGAAAAGCCCTTCTATGGACTTGGTTGCTTCGATAGAACGTGATTGGAGTCTCCACACAGTTTTTGGGGACCAAACGCACATGGTCTCGATCAAGCATGGGCAAACTTTGGCCCTCCAGATGTTTTGGACTTCAACTCCCACCATTCCTATCAGCCTCAGTCCCTTTCCTCCCCCCCCCCCAGCCGCTTAAGGAAGGGACCTGGGGGTGGTAGGAATGGTGGGAGTTGAAGTCCAAAACACCTGGAGGGCCGCTAATTGCCCACCCCTGGACTAGATCAGGGCTGTCCAACTGCCGGCCCTGCAGGTGTTTTGGACTTGAAATCCCAGAAATCCTAACAGCTGGTAAACTGGCTAGGATTTCTGGGAGTTGAAGTCCAAAACACCTGCAGGGCCGGCAGTTGGACAGCCCTGGTCTAGATCAAGCATGGGCAAACTTTGGCCCTCAGATGTTTTGGACTTCAACTCCCACCATTCCTATCAGCCTCGGGCCCTTTCCTTTTCCCCCTCAGCCGCTTAAGGAAGGGACCTGAGGGTGATAGGAATGGTGGGAGTTGAAGTCCAAAACACCTGGAGGGCCGCTAATTGCCCACCCATGGTCTAGATCAAGCATGGGCAAACTTTGGCCCTCCAGATGTTTTGGACTTCAACTCCCACCATTCCTATCAGCCTCGGGCCCTTTCCTTTCCCCCCCCTCAGCAGCTTAAGGAAGGGACCTGAGGGTGATAGGAATGGTGGGAGTTGAAGTCCAAAACATCTGGAGGGAGGGCTGAAGTTGGCCTATGCCTGGTCTTGACGGTGGACTTGAGTTTTCCTTCTCAGACCACACTTTCCCGAAAGCACTGCCCATTTGTTGTCTTTGGCCCTACTTTCCTTCCAAGGCATAATGTTGGATTTTGCAAGATCTGGGAGAACTTGCTCCCTGTTATCTTCGGACACACGTTATGTCCACTCTCGTAAGTTCCTTCTTGTTGCCGAAGACAATTAAAAATGCACTTCATACCAAGTTGGATATTATCTCTCTATGCTATTCTTCATATCCAACCACTTGACATGGATCCTTTGAGGATGCTTTAGTTGTGTTTCCCTGCATTGCACTGGAATAAGTGGACCCCAGAATGGGTGGGGAAGAGCCATTGGGAGACCCCAAAACCAGATGAGGGATGTTTATCCATCCAAATGATCTGTCAATATTGTGGTTGATCCTCCTTCGGCTAGTGAGATGATGAAGCATTAAGAAATATCAGTGTCAATTGTTGTGGAATCATGGCTGCCCTGGGAATCATGAAAGCTTCCTGTCCATCTTTTCTCTGCAGATGTCTTGGAGGGTAAGTGACACTGAACCCATGGGAGACATGTCTATGGGGACACATGCATTTCTGCGTGGAGTGATTTCCCATTTTGGGAACGTGTTAAGAAAATGATGCACAGAAACAATGTCTTTTCTTCCTTGTATGTGGGGATAAACCCAGTCACGCTCAGGAGCCCAGTGCGCATGGTATGGGGTGATGGGAGCAGCAGTCGAGCAACATCTCCACGACATCCTTCCCAGGCGCTTTGTTGTTTCTGGGCAGCCATTCCGGGGTAAAAGCGCCCCCAGTGGCTCCAGATGCGTGGAGCCCATTTTCGCATGCGCAGAAGCTTGGAGATTTTCTACGGGTGCTACAGCGCCTGTAGTAGCTGCTGCGCATGCGGGAAAATCTCACGCATGCGCACTGGCTCCAAAGCGGGAGGCGTGCTTTGGAGCCAGTACGCATATACTGAGATTTTCACGCATGCGCAGCAGCTAGAAGCTTCTGCGCATGCGCGAAAATCTCCGCACATGCGTGCTGGCTCCAAAGCGCACCTCCCACTTTGGAGCCAGTGCGCGGGCGACGGGCGCAGCCGGAGCGGCGGCGTGGGCAGCAGGGCGGGCTGCGGAGTGGCGCGGGTGGCGAGGTGGGGCCGGCGCGGTGGCGTCCCTCCCAGGTGGCGACGCCCTACGCGGCTACGTAGTTGGCGTAACGCTTAGACCGGCCCTGTTTCTGTGTTAGCTAGTTTTGGACCAAACAAAGAAGCAAAAAGGGATCAGGCTAAACTCATTATCATCAAGCCATCATTCCAAGGAATCGGATCAAGAGTTGTGCAAAAAGGTGTAGTCGGTGTTTACGGGGAAACCTAAAAAGATACAGTCGAGATGAACTAAACGGCCTTTGGTATGTGAAAGGAGGTCCTTTTCTGCTGAATCGTTGGGGTTATTTTTCTACATAAAGATCTGGGGACCATATTGATAATCAGGATCGCTTTCCTGTGTGTATTTGGTGCCTGCTTTTTCTCCAAAAATCCTGCAATTCAATTCAGTATTCCGTGAATGTCCAAGCACTTAAGATCTCTCCCAGATACCGTGTTGTGTTGGTGAAAATGTGTAGAATAGTTGTAACGTTGCTTATAAAGTTTTCATGGATTAAAAAAAATAACCCTTGTCTATGGGTGTTATTTCTGAAGGTGTAAAGTGTGCCATCTAATAGGCCTGGGGAATCATAGTTCTAAATGGTTCTAAAGTACTTACAAAACTAAAGTTCTGGTGGTGAACACTAGATGGCGCTGGTGCTTTGCTTCTACAGTGTTGTTAAAGTTCTGGTGGTGAACATTTCAGAACTCTAACAAATCTTTCATAACTTCATTATCATTTCATTATTGGCAGTTTTTAAGACAGAACCAATGAGGAACTGCCATTTATAATGAAATTTTGAAAGTTTTGTTAAAGTTCTGAAATGTTCACTAGCAGAATTTTAGCAACACTGTAGACGCAAAGCACCAGCGCCACCTAGTGTTCACCACCAGAACTTTAGTTTTCTACTGCTTTTGGGAAATGCCCATTTCCCCTTTTGTACATATATATGCTTTTTGTATTGTAAATAATATCTGGATGCATGCATGCAAAAGTTGCTGGATAGTTCAGTGAAGGGTCTCCAGCAGGATAAAGGGAGCAGAAATAGGGAAGTTGTCATCTCGTATATACAGGAAGTCAATAGTCCAGGCAAATGAAATAGGCCTGTGTGATCAATGAATTAACAATAATAATAATAATATTATTTTATTTCTTACCCACCTCTTCCCATGGCTCCAGGTGGGTCAGTGTGTTGTACTCTAGCCTTGAAACGCCTTTTCACCCAGCACCACACAGTAGTAGCCAACTACAGCAGAGTCCAGTAGTAGCTAATTACAGCAGTTTATTTACAAAAAGCATATACAGGTCCTTCTCAAAAAATTAGCATATAGTGCTAAAGTTCATTGTTTTCCATAATGTAATGATAAAATTTAAACTTTCATATATTGTACACCAACTGAAATATTTCAGGTCTTGTTTTGTTTTGTACTGATGATTTTGGCATACAGCTCCTGAAAACCCAAAAATACTGTCTCAAAAAATTAGCATATTTGGTCGGATGGAATATGCTAATTTTTTGAGATATGTATGCCAAAATCATCAGTATTAAAACAAAAAAGACCTGAAATATTTCAGTTGGTGTGCAATGAATCGAAAATATATGAAAGTTTAATTTTTATCATTACATTATGGAAAATAATGAACTTTAGCACTATATGCTAATTTTTTTGAGAAGGACCTGTATGTACAAAAGGGGAAATGGGCATTTCCCAAAAAGCAGTAGAAAAGGTGCTATAAAATAGCAGTAGTCCAAAACACGAAGATCAATAGTCCAAAATAACAGGGTACATACATGAAATCCGTGAAGTCAAAAGCATAGGCATCCATCCATAAGCATGAAAACAGGAACTTTTCCAAGGCAAAATTACTCCAGGAACAAAGGTAAACTTGAGAACTGATCATGAACTTGATTTTATGGCAAAGTTGTCTGCTTTGAAGAGACCAGGAAAACATCCCATAATTTAAGCTCAAACCTGACCAAGAAGCCATGAGATCATCCCGTCGGCACCTGGGTTTCAAGGACGGCTTCTCAGTGAGTCTGAACAAAACCTTTTTTCAAAGCTACATCAGTTATCCTCTTGAATGTCTCTCTGTATATGACACAGCAGAACACAACCATAGAACTTAAACTTAGGGATTTTCATCCCAGTCCAGCACAGATTTACTATCTATCGGTCCTCTTTGCAGATTCAATAATTCATTGGAATTCTGTTGCTGCTACGGATGGACAATTGCCCTCTCCTATCTTATTGGGGCTTTCTGATGTGAACAGCGTTCTGAGAAATGTTGTTTAGGGCAGAGCCTTTTGAATTCTCTGCCACAGGGGTCATCACCTTACCAAACTACATTTCCCAGAATTCTCAGTCCCCCTCCCAGTGGCAACAGGTAACCTTAATGTAAAGAGGAATGGCCTGTTTGACTTTGCAAAGAGTTTGCAAAGAGTACAGTTTGCTGCTTGCTTGTGCTAAAAATGAAGCTGACTTTGGGATACTTGCAAGGTTTACGGAACTGTAATGAAAAGTCATAAGTGAGTGTTTCCATTCCTTTTTTTTGCGTGGGGGCCTGTCGTGTTTTGTAATAATACACTTTAATACACTATATTTATATTCCACACTTCTCACCCCGAAGGGGACTCAGTGCGGATTACATTACACATATGGCAGACAGTCCCTGCCGGATTGACATACGATTACAATACAGTTGTGCAGACAAACAGGTGCAGACACTTGTACAATTAGAAGGATCTTTCCATCTGGCTACATTCTGAAGGGTGCAGTCGCTCCATTACGTCACAAGGGGGTGCTGTTGATTCATCCTCAGACGAGAGCCTGGTTCCGCATTCCACTTCGGCAGCCAATCTTCCTTATTTGTTGTTATCTATTATATAAATGGGTTCACGTCATGTGATGTATACCTCAAACAAAGAAACCATACAACGCAGAAACACAATACTTGCCAACAGAAATAGGCCTCAAGCAAGGTACGTTTGTAGCAAAGAAACTTTCCCCCAAAACCTAAAAGGCCCCCAAAACAACGAGTAAAAATAAAACTACATTTACCAGCATCCTCCGGGCAGCCAAAGACTCACCCAGCCTCTACATTCTGAACAACATGATTGGCTGCCAATAAGGGCGGATTTGCATACCTGCTGCACTGGCCAGCCAACATGAAAATCCATACTAAACTGCCAAAACAGAATAAGGAAAAGGCCTGAGCCAATCCCCAACACAAACCCCCCAATCACTACCAACCGCAAATTGACACCTCACAAAAGCACAGCCCACACCCAAAATTGACAGTAAGGCTTCATTAACTTGATTTCCCGACCGAGCCCTCACTTACTGGGAAGCTGTTTACGCTCTAAATTGACAGTAAGACTTCATTAACTTGATTTCCCTAACTAGCCCTCACTTACTGAGAAGCTGTTTACGCTCTGAATTGACAGTAAGACTTCATTAACTTGATTCTCCTGACTAGGCCTCAGCTCATTGGACATTGTGTATGGCCTGAATTGACAGTAAGGCTTCATTAACTTGCTGTTCTTAACTAGGCCTCAGCTCCTGAATTGGGACATTGTGTATGGCCTGAATTTACAGTAACCTACCTTGGCACACAGAGCCCCGACCATGCATGATGGGACTTGAAGTACCACCATGGAAAATGGGATTTGTAGTACTTCAAAACCCATCATTCTCCACAGACCACTGTGGCCCAGAACCAAGACCAATAAAGACCCAACTTGGCACACCATGCCCCCCATGACCCACACTCAATCCAACTGCAGTTTAGAGGAGGGCACACCGTGGATGATTGGACTTTCTCACATCTCCTAAAAAGGGCACAGCAATGCGTGCCGGGTACAGCTAGTTTGTTAAGTCCTTAAAAATCCTTCCCCGCTGCGCGGTACCTATTTTATCTACCCACAGCTGGCTTTGTTTCTGATCTGCTAGGTAAACAGTGGACAGGGCTCACAGCTGGGTGTCCAAACCAGCCCAGGAATCGAACTTGCAACCTTCAGATTGCAACACAGCTGTTGTTACCACTGTGCTATCTCTCCGGCCTCTGGAAATACAGTATTCCCTCGCTACTTTGCAGTTCACTTTTCGTAGACTCGCTGTTTTGCGGATTTTTGCCTCTCTATTTATGAATGGTTGCCATTGTGTAGAGTGGCGTTCTAATCCCGCCTCCTGGCAATGATGGAGTGTGGGAGGGGGTTTCACCCTCCCCTTTGCGAGAGAGGCAGCCATGATTGGCAAAGCAAAGCAGAGATAGCTAGCAAAAAAAAAGGTGTGCAGTGCCTTTAAATCTCTCCTCACTTCTACCTCACCCTTGGAACTCGATATACATATTAGCATCCCTACTTCGTGGATTTTCATTTTTTGCGGGGGGGGGGATGTAATACCCACGATAAGTGAGGGAACAGTGTATTGTGTTGAACCTCAGATCGTGGACAGCCCCCTAGATCACACACACACAGGCGGATGCAATAAATGTACTTTTATTAAGGATAAAGAATCAAAATAGTTCAAGGAAGTAAGAATAAAGCAATCAAAAATAGTCCAATAAGGTTCTGTAGATGCAAGCCCAAGCGGCTTAAATCCCAAGGAAAGCAAAGTTCCAAAGCAAGGCAAACCACTCCGGCGGTCAAACGTGGTAATTGAGGCAAACCGCAACATGAACTTGAGTCCGAACCGCTCCGGCGGTCGGCTCCAGCTGGAAGACATGAACGTGAGACTTGATCAAGCTGAACGTAGCTTCAGGTCTGACTAGAATCCCCTGGGCAGAAGCTAATAAGGAGAACTAGTTTCGATGTACCCATCGCACCCCCTTCCTCAAGCTCCATGTTTTCCTAGAATCCCTGATACTAGCTGATACTAGTCCTTCGGTCGAATTCCATCTCATTAGCAGGCCCAGGTGCCTCACTATCAGAGTGAGAAGCAGGAAACTCCCTTTCTCCGGAATGCTCATCTGGAAAGGGAGTAGAAACTCTCTCTTGGGAACCAAGGCCGCCGGGCCTCTCATAGTCTGATGCAGAATCCGCTTGCATGGAATCCTCAGTAAACTCATCTGCAGTCCTATATCCCTCCAGCCATTCATCATCCCATTGCAAACTCTCGTTTGGAGACCCATACCCATCTGGCTATTCATCATCTTCAAGCTGACCCTGATCAGCTGGGACCCCCGGTGCTTGACTCTGACCACTGGGCTGACTAGGCTGGAACACCACATGTGTGAATACGACATCTGAGGCACAAACCCTATTAAATCCTATGGAAGTCAACCAGAGTCATAAATCATGCCAGTCCAGCATTGACTCCATCCACTCTTGATGCTGTTTTCATAAGTTATTTTTGCTTGCTTAGAAACTCCTGCCCATGATTCGCTTCCCATTGGGAATCCATTTGAGCTAAAATCGTGTTTCTTTTCGAATTTGCTTTTGCCGCTCTGTGTTTTGTACAAGCCTCTTCTTGACCAGAAAGCCATTGGGATACTTCTCTTCACCCTTTTCTCTCTGCTCTTTGGCTGCTAAAACTAAGGAACTGACTCCCTAAAACTCCCAACTTCCCCTGATAAATAACATATATCTCACTTTGGACTTTTTCAGGTCCAGCTGTTAATGGAAGTCTGAGCATACACAGTCTGAGACAAACAACTTTTTTTATAGGTGGAAAGACTAGGAACTTATTTACTTCTCTGGAGGAGGTGAATCATATGCAAACTTGTATGAGGAGGATTCTTCCAATTCTTGTAGGACCTTCCTTGCCTCATTAGCCTGCAGGTCTTAGTCCTGCGTGGAAAAGAAGGCTTGTTTTCTTTTGGTGAGGAAAACAATATGTTCACCTGCATGTAACAAAATCTAAAAAATATCTGTTCCTGGGTTGAATGTATTATTTCCTGTTTAAATATGTGGTATATATTCTGAAAGTAGTTGTTATATTCCAGAATGTTGTTTTTGTGCCACAAACAATACCTAATTGTTTGAAACTTCATTATTTATTTATTTATTTATTTATTATTATTTCATGCTTGTGAGTCGCCACTCCCGGTGTGGCTCGGGGTGACTTACAGAATGTATACACAGGATAAAACACATACCAATAACCTAAAAGCGCAATAAAATCACAAGACACAGTGAAATGGGAATTGCTGTTTAAGCAGCCCAACACAGTTATATACAGCATGGTGGGGGCCAATGGCAGGCTGTCCACCGTCTTATTCCCCAAAAGCCTGCCGAAAGAGAAGCGTTTTGCATGCCTTTCGGAATGCCAGGAGATCAGGGATAGCCCAGACATCTGGAGGCAGCGCATTCCAGAGGCTAGGGGCAACTATCGAGAAGGCCCTCCTCCTTGTGGACGTAAGATGGTATCTCTTGAAGGAGGGGACCTCCAGGAGCAATTCAGTCTCTGATCACAATGGCCTAGTGGGACAATATGGGAAGAGGCGGTCCCTAAGGTACACTGGCCCCGGACCGTTCAAGGCCTTAAAGGTCAATACCAACACCTTGAAAGTGATCCGGCATTCCACTGGTAACCAGTGTAACTCATGCAAAATAGATATTATGTGGCTGGACCTTGAGGCACCAGCCAAGAGGCAAGCTGCCACATTCTGGACCAGCTTCAGTTGCCGGATCACCAGCAAAGGAAGGCCAATGTAGAGAGCATTACAGTAGTCCAGCCTCGAGATGACCGTGGCTTGGACAACTGTGGCTAGGTCGCGACGGGAAAGGTAGGGAGGCAGCTTCCTCGCCTGACGAAGGTGGAAATAAGCTACTCTGCTGACAGCGGAGATGTGAATCTCCATTGTCAGCTGAGAGTCCAGAGTGACGCCAAGACTCTTTACTGCTGATGACAGGCTTAACGTCACGCCGTCCAGGGTAGGAAACCGGATCTCCACCCCACCCGGGCAGCCCAGCCACAGGATCTCCGTCTTAGCTGGATTCAACTTCAACCTACTGGCTCGCAGCCATCCAGTAACAGCCTCAAGGCATTGATGGAAATAATCGGGTACGGATTCGGGCCGACCCTCCATCCCCAGAATGAGCTGAGTGTCATCTTTGGTGACACTCCAGCCCGAAGATACGAACCAGCCAAGCAAGTGATATAGATGTTAAATAATAGGGGGGGAGGATTGCCCCCTGGGGCACACCACAAAAAAGCGGGGAACCCCTGGAGACATCCTTGCCCCTCTTCACTCGCTGCGAGCGGTTCCAGAGGAAGGAGGACAGCCAACTTAAGGCCGTCCCCCTCACCCCGGCTCCGGCAAGGCGGTGAGTCAAAAGATCATGATCGACTGTGTCAAACGCTGCCGTGAGGTCTAATAACACGAGCAGCGCCGATCCGCCTTGGTCCAGCTGTCAACGTAGCTTGTCTGTGATGGAGACCAGGACCGGAAGCCGGACTGGAAGGGGTCTAGCCAAGTTGTGTCATCTAGGAAGGACTGCAACTGCTCCATTGCCGCCCTCTCAATCACCTTGCCCAGAAACGACAAATTCGAAACTGGGCGGTAATTGGAGGGAACCGTAGGATCTAATCCCAGCTTCTTCAGCAATGGAGCGACCACCGCCTCTTTCAAACCCTCTGGAAACACTCCTTGCTCAAGGGAGGTGTTGACTAGTCTCAACAGAGGGTCTTGCAACCCCTCCAGGCAAGCTTTCACAAGCCAGGAGGGGCACGGATCGAGGGAGCATGTGGTCGATCTAGTTGCAGTAACTACCCTATCGACAGCTTCTGCGTCCAGTGGCCGAAATCGGTTGAAGGTGGGCCCAGCAAGAGGCCACAGAGTCTCCAGTTCACTTACTGCAGTGCTGTCCAACTTCTACGGGGTCCAGGGCCGGATAAAAGGTCACTGATGACCTAGGGGGCCGCTCGGCCGCCCCAGGCTCCGCCCCAACCCCAGGCCCCGCCCCCTAAAACGGCCGAAAAGGGCAGAAGGTGGCGCCAAGAGCAGCGCGTCACAGGCCTGGCGTGACGCGCTGCCCCTTGGCACCGCCTACTCCTCCCTTTTCGGCGCCCCCTCCTTCCTAGGGCGGGGGCGCGCGAAAAAGGAGGAGTAAGCGGCGCCAAGAGCAGCGCGTCACGCCAGGCCTGTGACGCTCTGCTCTTGGCGCCGCCTACTCCTCCTTTTCGGCGCCCCCCCCCGCCCGAGGAAGGGAGGGGGCGCCGAAAAGGAGAAGGCGGTGCCAAGGGGCAGCGCGTCACGCCAGGCCTGTGACGCGCTGCTGTTGGCGCCGCCTTCTGCCCTTTTTCGGCTCCCCGCCCTAGGTAGGGAGGGGGCGCCGAAAGGAGGAGGAGCTAGCTCTCTTCCTCCTCCCTGCCCCGCCTCCCCCTCCCCCCCGGCCCCTGGCCGCCATTTTTTTTAAAAAAATCGATTTTTGTTTTCAAATTTAAAAATGGCGGCTGAGGGCATAGGTGGGGCCGTGTCCAACAGGCTACGGGGCCGGATCCGGCCCCGGGGCCGCCAGTTGGGCAGCCCTGACTTACTGTATCAAATGTGGCCGGAAGGTCCCGGCGGAGGGCCGAAATCTTGTCCACAAAAAAGCTCTTTAGGTATTTGTTGATAAACTATAGCAAAATGGGCTATAGCAGGAGGTCCCAAAAATATAAAGTTTTTGCAGGGTTGTTGTAAGTGTTTCGGGCCATGTTCCAGAAGCATTCTCTCCTGACGTTTCACCCACAGCTATGGCAGGCATCCTCAGAGATTGTGAGGTCTGTTGGAAACTTGGCAACTTGGGTTGATATCCCTGTGGAATGATGTCCAGGGTGGGAGAAAGAACTCTTGTCTGTTGGAGGTAGGTGTGAATTTCACAATAGGCCACCTGGATTAGCATTTGATGGCCTAGCAGTTCTCAAGGTGTGGCTTCTTACTGCCTTGGGGCATCTTTTCCCCACCCTGGGCATTTGATGTTTGGGTCCTTATTCCAGCCTGTAGACCAGTGTTTCCCAACCTTTTTTGAGCCGCGGCACACTTTTTACATTTGCAAAATCCTGGGGCACACCACCAACCAAAATGACACAAAATGACACTCTAACACAGTAATACATACAGTATAGTTAATATGTTTTTAAATGTATTTATACACTCGGTGTGAAACCTTGGCCTGTTTCAATGAACACAACATAGATATCCTGGCAGGAATGGCAGAAAGACACAAACTTCCTACACAGAACTCCCATAACCAAGAGAAAATGCTATAAGAGTTTGGTGGGACCTGGAGGTTCCAGTTTCTCAAGGCACACCTGATGATCGCTCACGGCACACTAGTGTGCCCTGGCACACTGGTTGGGAAACACTGCTGTAGACAACTCCTCCCCCAGAAGAAGGGAAAGAATACTATGTCTCTATGGTGACATCTATTTTCCTTGCCTCCATGTTGCTGCCCTTTCTTGTGGGATTCTGGGTGGATGTTTGCGTTGGGAAGTGTTTCAAACTATGTCTTCTGCAGAAAAGCTCACCAACTCATCTTCCCTCCTCTTGGGCCCCTTTCTGGGGGAACACTGCTTTGCAAAGCAATTTTTTTGGCCTATAAATTAACCGACCGCCAGGAAACAAAGACAGCAGAGGGGCTCCGAGCCCCTTCTGTGCATCCTTGTGGCGCTTGATTTTTATCTAAAAGGAACTCATAAATAACTCCCTCTCTTTTCCCCTAATGTTCCCTCTTTCATCTGCATTGACATAAAAGCGTACAAACCGGGATATGTGGTCAAAGGGGCCTCCGAGAGGAGGCGACCAGGATGGGACAACCTTTATGGAAGAGAGTCGGAAAAGGACAGAGTATAAAGCATGGGTGGTTTTTCAAAGGAGCTGCTTTCCCCAAACTCAGTATTTTGAAATGGGAAAGGTTTTTTTGGAGGATGCTTTGGGATCATTTTCTTAGAATCATAGAATCCTAGAGTTGGAATAGACTTGGTGAGCCATCATCCAGTCCGACCCCATTCTGCCAAGAAGCAGGAAAATCGCCTTCACACCACCCCCGACAAATGGCCATCCATCCTCTGCTTCGAAGTCTCCAAAGAAGGAGCCTCCACCACGGTTCCTTTGGGGCAGAGAGCTCTCTCTCACCATCAGGAAGTTCTTCCTCATGTTCAGGTGCAGGGGCGGTCCTACCTATTCCAGGGGGGTAAGCGGGGAAAAAATTTGAGCCCCCCCCCAGTGGCTCCTGAGCGCGAGTCACACTCTGGAGCCCAGTGCGCATGTGTGAATCTCCGCGCATGTGCACTGGCTCCAGAGCGCGCCTCCCGCTTTGGAGCCCAGTGAGCATGCGCGAAACCGCGTGCGTGCGCGAAACTGCGTGCATGCACGAAACTGAACACTCTGGAGCCAGTACGCATGCGCAGAGATTTTCATGCATGCGCAGCAGCTCCTACAGGCGGTATAGCGCCTGTAGAAGCTTCCACGCATGTGGGAAAATCTCCACGCATGCGGAGGCGTGGCCAAAGTGCCCCGGGCGGCAGAGCCGGCTGACAAAGGGTGGGGCCGGCGCGGCGGCACCCCTCCCAGTTGGCGACGCCCTACGCGGTTGCGTAGTTGGCGTAATGGATAGACCGGCCCTGTTCAGGTGGAATCTCCTTTCTTTCTTGTAGTTGGAATGCATCGTAGCCTCCAACAGGCCCGGATTACCCATAAGGCCACCCTAGGCCATGGCCTAGGGCGGCAGCCATTGGGAGCAGGAGCAGCCGATCCAGACCCCCCAAGATTAAAAAAATAATAATTTAAGTTCGATCTTTGGGCGTTCCTGTGCTTGCGTGTGGAGCACCATAAGCCCTAGGGCCTCTGACGGGGCTTCCCGCCTCCCCCTCTTTGCTCGCGTCGGCCCCGCCTCTCCTTCTTTTGGCCTATAAATTGCCTCATATGTGCATGCATTGTAATCTGCTCTGAGTCCCTCTGGGGAGATAAAGCAGAATAGAAATAAAATGTATTAAAACTGAAAAAACTAGAGCAAAACATGCTATTGCAGAATGTCCCACAAAGACAGTTTAATAAACTTTCCCCACGTTTTTATGATGGCACCAACTAGGAAATGACATTTATAACCCAGGACCAAAATCGTGTTGCATAGCGTAATATTAGAATGTAGTCATTCGGAAGCCATTATTAAGAAGGGGCTTCCAGAGGGGACGTCCTGCCCTCAGGTGACCTCTGAAAGAGGAGTTCAGGGAGGTGATGCCAGGTACAACTCCGCCCAGCACAGTCCACATGGCAGAACAAAAGGCCATGCAGGTAAAGGGCAAGCAAATACAAATACAGATGCAAACAAGCCCCAGCGGGCGCAATAGGGCTGCAGCGGTTTGCTTTTCCGAGTCAATGAAATGGACATTAAAGCAAAGAGGGGAAAGTGAGAGGAGAAGATAGGACTTGGGAACTTTAATATGATTAGGATAAGGTAAAAAAAATTGTTTTTATTTTATTTATTTTCCTTTATTTTGTGTTTTATATTATTATTTTCACCCTCCCTCTTCTTTTGTCTAAGTCTTGCTGTGTTTAAAATAATTCTATAAAATTATTTATTTAAATAAGTAATTTTATTTTGTTTAAATAAATAATGTTATTTATTAATTTATAAATAATATAATATAATAATATCATATTATATGTTACATTGTAATATAATATAATATCAATATATTGTATTATGTTATAGTATAATAATTGTAATGTAATACTACTACTACTACTACTAATAGTATGATTACGGTATGGTGTGTTGTATAAGCATTTGGTATCGGTGGTGTTGTAATGTAACACAGTATAATACTGCCAATGATAATGTGATATAATAATTATATCGTGATATTATAATTTGTATGTTTGTATGTTTGTATGATATGTTGTAGTGCAATATGATGTGTAGTGCTGATGTTGTGCTATGACAGTAATGCTAATTGTTGTTTTTTCAGTTTGCTGTAAGCCACTCTGGCAATATTGTTATATTTACATTGTAAGCCACTCCGGCAGTATTGTTGTTTGCTGTAAGCCGCTCTGAGTCCCCTTCGGGGTTGAGAAGGGCGGCATATAAAAATAGTAAATAAATAGATAAATAAAGGTAAGGGGTTTCCCCTGACATTAAGTCCAGTCGTGTCCGACTCTTGTGGTTGGTGCTCATTGAGCCGGTGTTGTGCCTCTGTTTGTAGTCTGTCTGTGCAATTTTCTTGCAGAAGCAATATTATTATTTAAATATTATTAAATTATTATTATTATATTTCTTATATGTCTTTCCTTGAAGCTCAAAGCAGGCCTCGGCACAGTTAAAACACACAAACACAGGTGATTTGGGAAAGTTTGGAAGTTTGCCAAACTCAAGTTACAGAGCAACATATATTTGCATTGCATGAGAAACCAAAAAAGTGTTTTTCATGCTGTGAGGACTCACCCATTTTATGCTAGGCCCAAACCAGCATAGCAGTTTGGCATTCATGGAAAACAGGATAGCCAGGAAAGGGGGAGTGGCTTGGATCCTTCTCAGGGAGTGTGTGAGAGAGAGAGCTGCCTGGGAGTGGCTCAGAGCTGAGGGGGAGGAGCCGAGCTGTTTGAGAGGGAAAAAGTGTAGCTTATTCAGCAGTCGGTTGTCAGAGCTGAGAGAGAAAGCAGTCTCTTGACAGAGCTGAGAGTGAGCAGTCAGAGAAGACAGTTGTCTTGTAAAACTGACAGGAAAAGTTCTGTGTGCAGCTGACAGGCAGTCAGTCACAGGCTTTTAGAATCTCGAGGGCTTAGAGATTAGCTCACATCTCTGGAGAAGCCAGCTATAGGAAAACTCTCTCATAGAGTTAGTAGCTAGGGTGCTTCTGGAAGACTGAGTGTTAGCTTAGGGAACTAACTAGGTTAGTTAGTTGAAAACTACTCATGTCTGGTTTTAATATTAGAGTGAGGGAGTTTAGAGAGACAAGTTTCGAACTGTCTAGTTTAGTAACTAAGTCAAGAACATTCTTAAGTAACCAATACACTCTAGACCTATTCTGTATAACCGTTACGCATTTGTGCTTATAAGATCTGCCTGTTAAGTTAATAAAAGTTCCATTTGTTAACTTTACAAGAAAGCTTTCAGTGTGCCTCATTACATCAGAGTGTGCCAGTTCCAGCCTTCCCAGATTCCCAGTCAAAGGGGAATAATTTTACCTCAGCAATCCTTTTGGTTTACCTTCAGATTAGGAGCCTAGCTTAACTATTATTTTATTAGAAATCCTAAAAACAATTTTTAGGTTGGTGGTAGCGTTCGAAGTGGTCAAAGCCTCTCAGTTTATAGCGCAAGTTGTCACACATGCCTTGCAACCGAGCCGGGTTTGGGGCTCCTTAGACATTGACTGGAAGCCTTGAGAAGCATTCATTCCTGAGTTTGTCATGCCGGAGAAAAAGGATCAAGGCTCACATTTGCAAAACAGTTGGCCTTTTGTGAGAAGAATGCTTCGCCCATCCAAATAATGGAGGCATCATTCAAGGCTTGCCACTCTGCAGGAAAGGAAAAGGCAGGTGGCTCTTTTATGAAATCATTGGCTCAGATGCTGCTGGCGCCGACGAGAGACTTTTTTTGGTTTAGCTGCTACTGTAAAGAGCAGGCAATGCGCCATTGGAAACGTTTGGGGTTGGTAATGGACACCATTTGCAGCATTTACTATTGAGTTTCTTGGACTAGCATTGCTGTGGCTTCAACAGTATTGAGGCAAGGGGGGGGGGGCATCCTTGAACAGGCCTGGATTACCAATAAGGCCACCCTAGGCCATGGGGAGGGCAGCAGATCTGGACCCCCCAAAACTTTTTTTAAATGCCCCCTCGGAGCGCTCCCCCCCCGCTCTCTCCCAAGAGAGAGCAATCATACCTCGGAAAAGGGCGGGGGGAGAGCACTGCCAGGGGGTGGGGAGGAGGGAATGGCGCCCTCCCCTCGCCATCGCCCGTCTGGGCCACCCCCTTGTAAAGGAAAGAGGCGGCCTTGCCGCCTGGGGGCGGGGCTTTCTGTGCCCTGTGGGCGGGGCTTTCCGTGCCCAGGGGACGGCGAGGCGGCGGGGCGTCTTTTGGCCTAGGGTGCCAAAAGACGCTAACCCGGGCCTGTCCTTGAACCAATACAATGCTTCCTAACATCTATACAATATTCGTGTTTGGTTATGCTCTCCCCTTCTCCCTACGGAGTGACTTCTGGTCCCTTGCCTTGGAGACATCCAATAGGTGGAGAAGAAAGAAAGGGGAAGGGAAAGAAAGGGGGCAGGAAGGGAAGAGGAAGAGAAGGAAGGAAGGAGAAAAGGGAAAAAAGGGAAGGAAGGAGAGAAAGAAGAGGAGAGAAAGAGGGAAGGAAAGTTGGCCACAGCAACGTGTGGTGGGTACAGCTAGTCTATATAAATAAAAATGTAATGTTCGTTTGTGGGATTAATGTATCTCAAAAACCACTGGACTAATTGTCACCAAATTTGGACACAAGACACCTATCAGGCCAACAAGTAACCATCACTCAAAAAATTGATATTTTTTTTGTCATTTGGGATTTTGAGTTGCTGGGATTTATAGTTCACCTACAATCAAAGAGCATTCTGAACTCCACCAATGATGGAATTGGGCCAAACTTCCCACACAGAACCCCCATGACCAACAGAAAACACTAGAAGGGTTTAGTGGGTATTGACCTTGAGTTTGGGAGTTGTAGTTCACCTACATCCAGAAAGTGCTGTGGACTCAAACCATGATGGGTCTGGGCAGGGGTGGTCTAAGGTAATTTTAAATGGTAAGCGAACATTATTTTGCCCCCCCCCCCCCCCCAAACCATTATTTTGGTGCCCTCCTCATTGGGGGCTTTTTTACAAACCAGATTAGCAGCCAAGGTGGGGGGGGGGGGGAGAGAAAGGACCCTTGTCTGCTTGAGGCAAGTGTGAATATTGCAATCGGCACATCTACACTGCTGAATGAATGAATGCAGCCTGGCCTTGCTTAACTGCCACGGGGTCCTGGGAGTTGTAGTTTGGAGAGGCACCTGCCATAGCCTAAGGACCTTATGGGGGGGGGGAAGAGAACAAACTCCCTGGGACCCCTGAGTCTCAAGAAGGGGAGAAAGGCTTGCCCACCCCATCCATCCCTTTGCTGCTGTTCTTCCAAGAGAGAAGGGGGTCCTGGAGGGAGCCAAGGAAGGGAAAGAAATCAAGCCAAGGGAAGGGAAGGGAGGCAAGCCCCGCCTGGCCTCACCTCCTCGCGGGCGCCCTCCGCTGCCGCCGCCTCCTCCTCCTGAGGCACCGAGGTGCTGCCGCCTCTCTCACTGCTGCCGCTGGCCAGGGTGGCCGCCGAGGCTGGGGGGGGGGACATGGCGGAGGCGGCGGCAGCGGCGGCAGCTGCAACTCAGGGACTCTCGGGTCTGCAACTCGCATTATTATGACTAGGAGTGAGGAGCCTCCTTCGCCGCCCTCATGCTGTGGGCCCCGCAGTCTGAGCGGGTGGCTTCGCACCTTCGCCCGGCTGGTGGCTTGCCGCCTGAGGGGTCGCTCTGGTGGAGACGGCTGTCCGCGCACACAGCCCAGGGACAGCGAGGGGGGCGGTGGTTGTACGCATGCTCCGGGAGAGGGAGAAAGGGAGAGGGAGGGAGGCCGGATGCTGTCTGGCGGGCGGGGGAATACACCCTTACCCAGATGGCGCCCCATGCGGCCACTTCCTTGGCCTACCTGTAGGACCGCCCCTGGGTCTGGACCAAACTTGGCACAAATATTCCATATGCCCAAATATGAACATGTTGTCGAGGCCGACAGCTTTCAAGCCGCAGGTCGTTCCGCGAGTGAACAAGTCCCAACTTCAGCACGCACGCCTGTTCTCGGGTGGAAACCCGCACGTCTTCTCCCTTAGCCCCGCCAGAGCCTGTCCAAAAGGTTCCTTCATTTTCTGACCTTCTCCCCATTTCTCCTGAATTTTTATATTTTTTTTCTCTCCTCCTGCTCCCCGGGCGCCTTAAGACTGCGAGGAGAGCCGTATCCAAGGGAAGGATGCGATAGCTCAAGCGGCAGGGCCAAGGCCGTTTGGGATGGGGTTCCCGGGTTCAGGACCCCCAAGGGAGGAAAGGAACTTATTTTTATTTTTGCACTTTCATCTTTATTCTTATCTTTCCCCTTCTCTCCCCACTCTTGGGACATCTCTGAGCTCAGAAGGAAAAGTTTTGAGAAAGGAATTGGCCTACGAAGCAGGGGGCCTTATCTGTTTGTGTTGGGCTGACATCAGGGAAGCAGAAATCATAAATATAGGTTCATCTCTGTATCTGTGTATCTGTACAGTATTGCCCCGTGTCTCCCTTGACCCCTTGTAACCCTTCCCTTCCCCATCTCGCCCTTGTTAGTTAAGAAAGACTGCCTTGAAAGTGTTTCGTTGTGTTTGTCAAGAGGAAATGCGACTGAGCCCTGTTCCAAAGCCTTTATGGATCACCATATTCATATTGCATGCGTTTCCTGATGGAGATCTTGTTATGGTAAAGCTAAGCTCTTGTCTTGGCCCCACGCTCCATCAGTCCTGAGGCGGTTTAACGGTCGGATTTCTAGTCTAACTAAACTAGCCTTTGGAGCCTGGACAATAAATGTTTGTTCTTCACAACGGGTGACACATCTGGCCTCGGAAACCAAGGTGTGCCCCAGAATAAGCTCTTTTGTCACCAAAGGGTCTGAGTGAATCACCTTCATCAGGCCTTCTTCCTCTTCTCCCTCATTCACATATGGATGAGACACATCGTCTCAATGATTTCATCACTTCCAGGTGTTGCCCCAGGTCGTCACCTGGCCCGGACTCTTTGTTTTCATTCATATGCCATCCTGACAGTAATCTCCGCCTAAGCTCCTCTTCCCGGACATTCCTTATATGGCCACGGACCTCTGATTGGCCGAATCCGGCAAATGGGGGCGAGCGCCGATAGGCTCCCTGGAGCTGACCGGCGTCCCGCCCATCAGCTGGCCTCAACATTCCAACCAATCACCAGCGGAGCGGGCCCGGAAGAAGGCGGGCGGGAAATTCAATTGTTTTGACAGTTCTGTAACCTTTAAAAACCAATGTTTTGAATGTATATGCATGCGTTCTTTGCGAGAATCAGGGTATTGCGGTTCGCATCCTCTCAGCTGAGCAGAATAAACAATTTTGTGGCATCTACCTTGCAGTATTGGTGAGCATAATTGGATCTACGGGAGGCGGGTAGCCTACGAGGACCTAGTCGCTCCAGGCTCGCCAGGTTAACTGAACCCTCGCGGCCTCTGTCCCGCAGTCGGTCTGCGGGACTTGTCCGGTTGTTCGACAACCGGTCTGTGGGATTTGTCTGGTTGTTCGACAACAAACACAGGTGGAGTTTGGGGAAAATAGACCTTGACACTTGGGAGTTCCAGTTTCTG
The DNA here is from genome assembly GCA_030556195.1 of Anolis apletophallus. Taxonomy (NCBI): domain Eukaryota; kingdom Metazoa; phylum Chordata; class Lepidosauria; order Squamata; family Anolidae; genus Anolis; species Anolis apletophallus. The sequence goes on along the minus strand of JARBWK010000016.1, from coordinate 18,659,845 downwards.
GGATGTATAGTTCACAGCAATGCTTGGCAAGGGATGGCTATTTGATAATAAAGTTTTTGGGCATAGTTTAATTGTACCCTTGTTCCAAATCCCGATATGACGAGCTGCAGGGACATTTCATTGTGGGGAAGGAGTCTCGTTCGGAAAAGGCTGTGCCCTTCTTTGGCCTGACCACAACAGTGAGCCAAATGCTAAAGCAATTTCCGGGCGCCTTGGAAGACACACGGGCATTCCACGCATGCATAACCATCAGGCATCAATGCTCCTTTGCTTTCCTCGCACACATTGATGAAATTTTCCAGCGCTGTAATCTATCGCTAAAGTCTGGAGAGCCTCAAAGCAGCTTTTGTTGACAGCCCGAAGATCTATGATCGAGCCTCCAAACCAAGAAGTTGTGAGCAAAAGGCTTGGTCATCATTTGGCCCTGTCATTTCTGACAGATCTTCTAGCGAGTGGCTTCAGCTCTTCCGTGGGGACCTCCAAAGCCTTGTGAATAAGTCTGCAATGGGAGGAGGGCAGGCATCGAATCCTTGCCAAGAGAAGCCGACCGCGGCCCAATGCTTGGCTGCTTATATAACTCCAGAGCCATGATTAGAAGGAAAGACTCCAAGCCATTCCTAGGCTTCCAAGCGGTCGGTCTCATGACTTTTCCCCAGCTATGTAGCCGTCGATTCCCAAAAGGAAACACTCTGGTTTCAATTCAATCCAATCCATTCCCATCTCTGCTGTCCAAGATATTCCCTTCCACTCAAGCCATGGATAACATTTTTCTTGCTCCTGGTTTGAAAGAGTTATTTCCTGTTTAATTGTGCAGGACTTACTTTGGAAGTAATTGTTCTACTCCAGGAACTTTTTGTGGATGACACAACTTAGGTTAAATTGGGTTGCTGTGAGTTTTTCGGGCGATATGGCTCTGTTCCAGTAGCATTCTCTCCAGACATTTCACCTGCATCTGTGGCTAATGACATCTTCAGATGTCTGTTGGAATGGAGGCAAGTGGAATAATGTGTTGTGTGCCTGTAGAATAATGCCCAGGGTGGGAGAAAGAGCCCTTGTCTCTTTGAAGCAAGTATGAATATTGCAATTGGCAAGCTTGGAGCCCCCGGTGGCAAAGTAGGTTAAAGCGCTGAGCTGCTGAACTTGCTGACCCAAAGGTCGCAGGTTTGAATCTGGGGAGCGGCATGAGCTCCTGCTATTAGCCCCAGCTTCTGCCAACCTAGCAGTTTGAAAACATGCCAATGTGAGTAGATCAATAGGTAGGTAACAGTGCTCCATGCAGTCATGCCGGCCACATGAGGTCTTTAGGCACTGCACCCAGTGTGCCCATCACCACTGGGATCACCTTGCCTGGCTTGTGCCAGAGTCTTTGCAGTTCGATCTTTAAATCCTCGTATCGTGCCAGCTTTTCCAGTTGTTTCTCTTCAATCCTGCTCTCGCCTGGGATTGCAACATCCACTATCCATACTTTGTTTTTTAACACGATCGTGAGGCCAGGAGTATTATGCTCCAAAACTCTGTCGGTCTGAATTTGGAAGTCCCAGAGGAGTTTGACATGTTCATTTTCTGTAGCTTTTTCAAGCTTGTGATCCCACGAGGTATTTGTCGCAGGCAGCAGGCCCGGATTACCCATAAGCTCTTCCGTGGGGACCTCCAAAGCCTTGTGAATAAGTCTGCAATGGGAGGAGGGCAGGCATCGAATCCTTGCGAAGAGAAGCCGACCGCGGCCCAATGCTTGGCTGCTTATATAACTCCAGAGCCATGGGGGGGGGGCAGCAGGTCTGGACCCCCCAAAATTAAAAAACATTCAATCTTCAGGCGCTTGCTTCTGCACCTGCGCAGTGAAGGAAGGTGGGGCGGGGCCGACGTGAGCGAGGAGGAGGCAGAGGGAAGCCATGTCAGATGCCCTAGGGGCGGGACTTCCCCTCACCTGTTCGTCGCTCGTGCGGGCGCCGCTCCTTCCTTCACAGAGCGGCTCGGCGCCCTCCGCCATGTTCCTGGGTGCTGCAGCGGCCGCCCGGGAGCTTACCTTCCTTCCTCTTCCTTCTACAAAGGAAGGGAAACCCCCGGGCGGCCGCTGCAGCACCCAGGAACATGGCAAAGGGCGCTGTGCCACTCGTGCCCTGCCGCGCATGCCCGGTGTCCTGCGTGGCGCCTGCCCCTTTTCGGTGGGGCTGGGTGATGTCAGGCGCAGCGGCGGTGGTGAAGGCAAGGAGGAAGAGGCGGAGGGAAGCCGTGGCACCTCTTCGCGAGCGCCACGGCACCTGCCTCCTCCGCCATGTTCCTGAGTGCTGCAGCGGCAGGAACATGGGGGAGGAGGCAGAAAGGATGTGGCGCCGCAGCTTCCCTCCACCTCTTCCTCCTCGGAGAAGGAAGAGGAAGGAAGGAAAGCTCCCGGGCGGCCGCTGCAGCACCCAGAAACATGGTGGAGGGCGCCAAGCTGCTCGCGCCCTGCCGCGCATGACCGCAAGCGGCGCCGCCTCCGCAAGCGGCCCCACCCTGCCCTGCCCCCAGGGGCGGGCCTTCCCAAGTGTGGCCTAGGGCGCCACAAACTGTTAATCCGGGCCTGGCAGACAGATGGTATTTGTGGCACAAATTCCAATTAATCATCTGAGGAACGGTGTTATGCCTCTGCTTGTAGTCCGTCTGCGCGATCTTCTTGGAGCAGCTGAGGATGGGGTCTATTGTTTCATCTGCTTCCTTGCAGAGTCTACACTTGGGATCTATCGTTGACTTTTCAGTTCTGGCTTTGATGGCCTTGGTTCTAATGACTTGTTCTTGGGCTGCCAGAATCAGGCCCTCCCTCTCCTTTTTCCAAGTTCCATTTGTGAGCCACATCCAGGTGGTTATTATTATTATTATTATTATTATTATTGGCCAAGACAGTGTACTCAAGATAGCAAAAGACATGAATGTGGAAGAATGGCTTTTGCGTGAGACAGCTGAGAAGAGAAGGAGCCTGTCAGATGTCTTTGTGGTTGAATGAGTCTAATTTGGGATTCTTTTCCTTCAAATGAAAGGAAGGAGAAAAAAAATGCAATGGGTGCCCCTATGCCAGGCATGAGCAAACTTTCCAACTTGCTTCCAGGTAATGGAAGGAAAGAAAGAGAGAAGGAAGGTGGGATGAAAGGAAGAAGGGAAGGAAGGAAGGAAGGAAAAAGAGAAGGAAGCAAAGACAAAAAGGAGGAAAAAAGGAGAAAGAAGGAGAGAGGGAGGAAAGAGAAGAAAGAAAGAGTGTAGAAGGGAAGGATGAAAGGAGAAAGAGGGAGCGAGGGAAGGAGGGAGAAAAGAGGGAAGGAAGGAGAAGGAAGGAAAGACAAAAGGGAAGGAAGGAAGGAAGGAGAAGGAAGGAAAGACAAAAGGGAAAGAAGGAAGGAAGGAAAAGGAGAAGGAAAGAAAGACAAAAAGGAAGGAAGAAAGGAGAAAGAAGGTGAGAGGGAGGAAAGAGAAGAAGGAAAGAGTGTGGAAGGGAAGGATGAAAGGAGAAAGAGGGAGCGAGGGAAGGAGGGAGAAAAGAGGGAAGGAAGGAGATGGAAGGAAAGACAAAAGAGAAGGAAGGAAGGAAGGAAGGAGAAGGAAGGAAAGACAAAAAGGAAGGAAGGAAGGAAGGAAGGAGAGAGGGAGGAAAGAGAAGAAGGAAGGAGTGTGGAAGGGAAGGATGAAAGGAGAAAAAGGGAGTGAGGGAAGGAGGGAGAAAAGAGGGAAGGAAGGAGAAGGAGAATGAAGGAAAGACAAAAGGAAAGGAAGGAAAGAAGGAAGGAAGGAGAAGAAAGGCAAGACAAAATGGAAAGAAGGAAGGAAGGAAGGAAAATGAGAAGGAAAGAAAGACAAAAAGGAAGGAAGGAAGGAGAAAGAAGGAGAGAGGGAGGAAAGAGAAGAAGGAAAGAGTGTGGAAGGGAAGGATGAAAGGAGAAAGAGGGAGCGAGGGAAGGAGGGAGAAAAGAGGGAAGTAAGGAGAAGGAGAATGAAGGAAAGAAAAAAGGGAAGGAAGGAAGGAGAAAGGAGAGAGGAAAGAAAGAGAAGAAGGAAGGAAGGATGGAAGGGAAGGAGAAAGAGAGAGGGAAGGAGGGATAGGATGGCGAGAGAAAAGAGGGCCTGAGAATAGAGCCCATGGGGCCGCATCCGGCCCTCGGGCCTGGGTTTGCCCATACTTGATCTGTAGAATAGAGGAGATAAAGTGGGGTATAAATAAATATAATTATACGAATAGTTTGGCACCACATTGCCTGCTGTTGGTCAATGCTATGGAATGGTGAGAGTTGAGCCTTCCCTGCCAAAGGGGACTGGTACCTCACCAAACTACAACCAAACCAAACTACAACTTTCAGGATCCCATAGTGTTGAGCTAGAGCCCTTAAAGTGGCATCCAACTGCATCAGCGATATAATGTGTCCAAGGTGAATTCCAACGTCTGAGCAATCCAGAAAGGGTTCTGAATTGGCAATGCATTGCTTCTGCTTGCAAATGGAAATGGGTGGTTGTGGTTTCTGAGACCAAATGTGGCGAGAGAGGAGTTGCTTCTTTCTGCAACACAACAACTTGCAAGAGTCAAATCATTTTATGCAAATTAAGGGGAGGGGGGAAACACACACACAAACACACAATGCGAAAACGAGTCCCTGGCTGCTGAGCGTCTCCTTCATGTTGTGTCCGAGTCGGGCAAATGGCTGCAAGATGTTTTGTTGTTGTTGTTTGGAAGAGAAATCAATCCCCACGAAGTCGTGTTTTCTTGTTTGGGTGATAAGCGAGAGCTGCCTCCTGGCAAAATGGAGAGAGAGAGCCAAATGGAAGCAGAAAGAAAGCCCAAGAAGAGAGCAGGCCGGGCTCTTCTTTGCAATCTTCGTTGTGCCCTCGAGGTCTCGGAGAGGAACGGTGGAGCATTTGTCAGGTTTGCATCTAAACCCCCAGCATCCAGGCCAAAGCCTCTCCAGCTCCAAAGACAGACCAATTTCTTGCCTTTCTCAAACATGACTAATTGCGTATTGTTTATCTCCTTTCCTTCTATTGTCTGGATTCATCTTGGGCTTCATGATTGAAGTGTAATCAATATTATTTCCTCGCTTTCTCTTTTGGAAAACGAATAGGGCTTTCTTTCGTTGGGGAACTAACACTCATGCATGTGTACGAGGGAAGTGCAATCCATTCATAAAAATGGTTCATAAGTCATTACAAAACTGAGGGTCACTGGCACTCCGTTTCTAAAGTGTTTCTAAAGTATACTTAGTGATAGCGGGTTGTGGCGCAGCTGGTTGGGAGTCAGCTGCTGTTGCAGCCTAGACCTGGAGGATCCCTCAGTAAACCACCACGAAGCAGCCGTGATTAAATGCTTTATTTAGAATAGGTAGAAAAGGAAAGAGATAAAAAAAATATAGTCCACTGATGCTCCCAGCATCCAAGTATTGCAGCGCAATAGTTCTTAAAGAGTTCAAAGATCCAAGAAATGAAGAAATAGCCTTGAAACCCCAATGGGCTTAAATCCGGGATAAGTCCTTGGCAAACGAGGGCTTGGCTGGATACTTGAGTACTGTGACGTGGAGGCTCTGCGGCCTGGTCCTGAACTTGAGTTCCGTGGAGCTTGGCAATGGAAGCTTAACGTTGGCGCGAGATGCCGAGCACCAACGGGAACCAACTTAAATAGGCCCCCCAATGTTTTGGTCTCGGAGGCGCTGACTTCGGCGTAATACTTTCTCAGGAACAGTTTGTGGGCCTGACCTTCCCAGGCCTACCTCGGCAGGCAAATATGTCAGCTCGGTAGCGGCTGCACCTGGAGGAACGGGGGATAGCGAGGTTCTGCCTTCCCAACATTCTTTATCAGTCTGGGAAGAAAGAAGGCTGTGCCTGGCCTTGACCACTGGCTGACGAGGAGGCCTCTGCAAGGGTTTCTTTCCAGACCTGTCAGTTGCCTTGGATTTAACATGGCTTCTATCTGGCTTGGCTATGGAGTCAGGCTGGGGCATGACAGCTGCATTAAAATCACTACTGACCAAAAGGTCATGAGTTCGAAGCCAGCCTGGGTCGGTGTAAGCTCCCGACCTTTTGTCTAGCTTGCTGTCGACCTTTGCAGTCCAAAAGAGTTGCATCTGTCAAGTAGGAAATTTAGGTACCGCTTATGCAGGGAGGCTAATTTAACTAATTTACAACACCATAAAACTCTCCAGCTGATGTGGAGATATTGGAAATATAGATATTTATACATATATTATATATACATTAGAAACACTGAAATATAGAAAAATCAGGACAGAAAGAATGCTGAAGGAGGTCTGTGTTGAATGGAGGAGGAGAAGGGGGGCCATGTTATCTATACCAGCGTTTCCCAACCAGTGTGCCGTGAGCGATCATCAGGTGTGCCGTGGGAAATTGGAACCTCCAATACCCTTTCGTCCCCTTCCTGCCGAACACTTTTTCTTCTCCACTCGGGCCCCTTCTTCGCAGCCTTGCTCTGCTTGCTTTGCCTTACTTTGCTCACGCTGCCACTTCTGCAGGAGTGGGGAGGGAGGAAGACATGCCCCGTGCGGGCGCTAATGTGCAGACTTACCTCACGTCTTCCTCCCTCCCCTCCACAGTGTTCTCTGGATATAGGTGAACTACAACTCCAAAACTCTTATAGTATGGTAGTTCTGTGTGGGAAGTTTGATTCCATTCCATCATTGGTGGAGTTCAGAATGCTCTTTGATTGTCGGTGAACTATAACTGCCAGCTGTTGAGCAAGACCTTCGTGTGTGTCTTTCTGCCATTCCTGCCAGGATATCTATGCTGTGTTCATCGAAACAGGCCCAGGTTTCACACTGAGTGTATAAATACATTTAAAAACATATTAACTATATGTATTACTGTGTTAGAGTGTCATTTTGTGTCATTTTGGTTGGTGGTGTGCCCCAGGATTTTGTAAATGTAAAAAATGTGCTGCGGCTCAAAAAAGGTTGGGAAACACTGGTCTATGGCATATGTTACAGTATGTGTCTATGGCATTGACTGTTTGCCATGTATATGTGCATTGTGATCCACCCTGAGTCCCCTGCGGGCAGGCATGTAGCCGGGGCTAAGGGGCTTCAGCCCCCCGAAATTCTCAGGGTGTTCCGCGAGAAGGCCTTACTGGTACATTATTTAAACTGTTATGTTTATTCATATCATGATCTGATCACCATGCTCATTATATCCCACATTAGTGGGGGTATTGGGATAACAATACAAAAGGTTTGCTAGGGTAGACCCTCTTCCACCCAGTCTCAGCCCCCCCGAACCAAACTCAGCCCCTCCCCCCGAATCAAAATCCTGGCTACGGCCCTGCCTCTTGGGGGTGAGAAGGGCAAAATATAAATACTGTAAATAAATAAATAAATAAATACTTCTTTCTGCAAAACAGTAACTTGCAAGAGTCCTGTCATTTTATGCAATGTAACCCGAGTGTGTCCGCACTGTAGAATTAATGCCGTTTGAGCCCCCCTCCTGCTATAGAACTGCAGGAGATCCTTTGGCAAGAAGGCCAACGACCGTCTAAAACTACAACTCCCCTGTTTGCATACTCATAGTCAGTGAAAGTGGCATCAAACTGCATTAATTCTCATGTAGAAGAGGCACTTTGGAAAGCCGTTCTAGTTGCAGTACTAGACACTTGTCATTTTGGGGCCGGGATTCTTACTTTCTCATTTCTTCCTTCCCTATATCTATACCCTTTTTGAACCCATGTTTACTCAGGGGTGGGAGAGCAAAACTGTTGTTTTTCCTGCCCTGCGTTTCCCAGTTGGCACTGCCTGGTAACAGTGCCTTATTTTAGTTATTATTTCAGTTATTATGGCAAAGAGGTTACTAATGCAATGCTGAAGAGTAAATTACAGCCCTGCCTTGTCCTACGCGGCAATTTTACTTCCTGAAGTAAAGTGCTACGTACGGCATTATTTCTGGAAAACGAACTATTTCAGACTTCAGGGAAAACAAAATACTTTTGTTCAGTTTTCCCCCTCCTTCACTCCAGGAACACAATTGTGATGGAGGGCTGACGGGCCTATCAACGCATGAACATGTTGGATTTTGGGCAAACACAGCCTAAACTTTGTCACCTTTTGCTGATACGGACCCATTAAAAGGGGGCATGGCTCTGAACTGCAAGTCTGTAATGAGCCCCGAGATGCTACCTTATTTCGGCATAGATTTGGGTTAACAACTCTATAGCAGACACCAATGTATGTAGTAGCAACGCTCAATGTGGATAGCCAACAACGCATTGTGTTACTGAGATGTGCAAAGGCAATCATAGAAGGAGCTCCTGGTGACGCAATGGGTTAAACCCTTGTGCCGGCAGGACTGAAGACCAACAGGTTGGAGGTTTGAATCCAGGGAGAGTGCGGATGAGCTCCCTCTGTCAGCTCCAGCTCCTCATGCAAAGGGGACATGAGAGAGCCTCCAACAAGAATGGTAAAACATCAAAACATCTGGGCAACGTCCCCTGGGCAACGTCCTTGCAGACGGCCAATTCTCTCACGTCAGAAGCGACTTGCAGTTACTCTTCCATGTGTTCTCCATGTACAGATTGGATTCTGACACTGTCAGCTGGATATGACCCTTGGGCATCATTGGAAAATCCCAAAAATGTGTGCATATGTCACCAAGATGCAAATCCTTATGAGCATCTCAACCAACCATGAAGTGCAATGGCAGCCGAGAAGGAGAGGAGCAAGATGCTCTTCCCAAAGGTAGAGTTGTGCCATTTTCCTCCCTCTTGCAGTTACGATAGGCAATGACCACGGTATCCTTCTGGGTCGCCTTGCAGATATGGGGCTTGGGGGTACTGCTTTGCAGTGGCTCCAATCCTTCCTGGAAGGTCGTACCCAGAAGGTGTCATTGGGTGACACCTGTTCGGCTCCACAACCGTTGTCTTGTGGAGTCCCTCAGGGTTCAGTACTGTCCCCGATGTTATTTAACATCTACATGAAACCGCTGGGAGAGATCATTCAGAGTTTCGGAGTAAGGTGTTATCTGTACGCAGATGACGTCCAGATCTGTCACTCCTTCCCACCTGTCACCAAGGAGGCTGTCCAGACTTTGAACCGGTGCTTGGCTGCTGTGTCGGACTGGATGAGGGTAGCAAATTGAAACTCAATCCAGACAAGACAGAGGTCCTCCTGGTCAGTCGAAAGGCCGAACAGGGCATAGGGTTACAGCCTGTGTTGGATGGGCTTACACTCCCCCTGAAGACGCAGGTTCGCAGCTTGGGAGTGATCCTGGACGCATCGCTGAGCCTGGAACCCCAGGTCTTGGCAGTGGCCAGGGGAGCTTTTGCACAGTTAAGACTCGTGCGCCAGCTGCGCCCGTACCTTGGGAAGTCTGATCTGGCTACGGTCGTCCACGCTCTGGTCACATCCCGAATAGATTACTGCAACGCTCTCTACGTGGGGCTGCCTTTGAAGACAGTTCGGAAACTGCAATTAGTCCAGCGGGTGGCAGCCAGACTACTAATGGGAGCTACATACAGGGAGCATACCACCCCCCTGTTGTGTCAGCTCCACTGGCTGCCTGTCCAATTCCGAGCTCATTTCAAAGTGCTGGTTTTAACCTTTAAAGCTCTATACGGTTCTGGCCCAGCTTACTTGTCCAAACGCATCAGCCACTACGTCCCACCTCGTAATCTAAGATCATCCGGAAAGGCCCTGCTCTCGCTCCCGCCTACGTCTCAAATGCGGTTGGTGGGGACGAGAGAGAGGGCCTTTTTGGTGGTGGCTCCCCGTCTGTGGAATGCACTTCATAGTGACATATGATCAATTCCATCCCTCCTGACATTCAGTGGCCACACTAGCACAAGGCAGCATTTTAGACTGGATAGGGCCTTGGTGGAACACACCCCAATTGATATACGATTAACCCCATCCCTCCTGGCATTCAAGAAAAAAAGTGAAATCCTGGTTATGGGTCCAGGCATTTGCACATTAGCACATTAGCACTTTACAGCACTTTAGATTGGATTGAAATAGCAAACTGGTGGACATGACCCAATGCTTCTATTATGGACGGAATACTGTTTTTAACTTATGTGAATGTATATGATGTATTTTAATGCTAATTGTATTTTAATGTATTTTAATTTCTAACTGTATTTTAATTTTGACTGTTTTTGGTTTTCTATTATATGTATACTGTGTTTTTGGCATCGAATTGCTCTGAGTCCCCCCTAAGGGGTTGAGAAGAAGCGGGGTAGAAATGGTGGAAATAAATGAATGAATGAATGAATGAATTTCATAGCCGTTTGAGTAAGCAAATCCAACCAGGGTTCAAGAACAGAGATTTGGGAAGCTTCAATGAACAGCTCCTTGTGCACTGGCCAAAATATGTCATGTGTGCATAGCCAGTGTTAGCATAATATCGTCCCCACTGAGTACAATATGATATATGCTGATATTCTATAACAGGCATATAGCCATCACGTTGTGGCTTTACTTCACCTCCCAAACCCTGGATTAAAGCTGGTCAAGCCTGGCAACACTGATTGTCTAGATCAGGGCTCTTAAACCTTTTCTATTCTGAACTTCATTTGGCACAAGAAACCTTTATGTGACCCTGGGTGTGTTGGAGTAGGTATAAAAACAATGAATTTAGTGAGCACGTCAGCATTTGCAAGGCTGACTAAAAAGACTGATTTTCCTTCTTATGAAGTGCAGGTGAAGCATGTTCTCTAAACACCGCACAACTTTGTGTCAATGCCTACAACAGCCACTAGGTGGCAGCTAGAAAACTTCTACTGTTGCCCATTTTTAATGACTCCAATATTGAGCTTAAGGCAGGCCCGGATCAGGCCCTTTTGGCGCCCTAGGCCAAAAGGGCCTGATCCGCCTCCAGCTCCTCCCTGCTCTGCCCCTGGCTCTGCCCCGCCTTGCCCCTGGCTCCTCCCCACTCCTCCCCACCCTACCCTCGGCTCTTCCCCGCCCCGCCCCCGGCTCCGGGGGTGGGGCTTTCCTTCCTCCTGCTCACGCCGGTGAGGAGGCAGGGGCGGAGGCGGGGGCGGGGTGGAGGCGAGGGCGGGGGCAAGCCGAGGGGACCAGAGCAAAGGGGGGGTGCATGTGCCCCTTTTTTTGAATTTTTTGGGGGTTTTTTTTGAATTTTTAAAAAACTTTTTTGGGGGGGTCCGGACCTGCTGCCCCCCCAAAGGTGCCGCACTAGGCCACGGCCTAGGGTGGCCTTATGGGTAATCCGGGCCTGGCTTAAGGTGACCCCATTTGGGGTTGGGAGCCACAGTTTTAGATAGTTCTTACTATTCTAGATAGCTCTGTTCTATATAGCTCTTCCTATGCGGAAAGTAAGGCAACTTCCTGTGTTGTTCATTATCTTTTATAATTTCCACTGTCCAGGCAATGGAGATCTTTGGAAACAAAGAGATAGGTGGATGCTGCTATTCTTTGTGATATGTTGCTAGGATATTGCAAATCCGTCCCAAGCTGAGGTGGCAACCCTTGTGTGAGGAGCCTAGGAAATTGCTTCGCAGTTCTTCACAGGTAAGTTGTAATGGAGAGAAATTGCTATAGTGTTTTGCCAGAATCCTCTATCAATAATTTCTCCAGACTGACCCTTCCAAGCCAGGTGGAAATGTTTTCCCAGTCTCCAATGGATCACTTTCTCCCCATGCAGCGGAGTTACAATTGGGGCACAAACTTTGATTTTGCCATTGACGGGACACCATTTTAATACTGAACGAGGCTTGAATGTCCACATATTTTGGAGGATATTCTGGGGATTTGGTGGGATATTTATATGGAGTCCTGGAACCGAACCCCAGCAGGTTCCAAGGGCTCATTGCATTGAGTTTGAATAGCTATGGTGGGTCCTGCTTTGTGATACAAAACCGGGAAACAAAAACCATAAACGTGCATTTGGGTACTCCTTCCTCCCACTTCTCCGTTCCCGCTCAATCTTTTTTTTAATAAGCTGAAGAGGCCCTGTGTTGTGAATGAGCCTTCAGCTCCTACAGCTAGTAGCATTGGGGAAGATGCTGAGTCAGTAGTATCAAACAGTAGCATGGCTTTGGGCGCAGCTCTGGATGATCAGGCTCCTGTAGCTGGAGTCAAGAGGGCTGTTAGTGACTCAAGCCTTGATGAAGGCAGAGAACAGAGGAGAAAGATCCAGCATATACTTAGGGATCCTACTGCGTCAGATACCTTTGAAGGGTTTTCTGGGAATGCAGAACTACAGTCAGAAGAAAGTGATACGGACTTAGATTCGGCCTTAGTTCAGGAAGTGAGAAATGTATGCAATGCAGACTCTGGGGACAGCACATTTCTGGGGTTTGAGACGGACCGGGATTGGCCGTCTACACATTCAGAAGCTGAGTGGGACCCTTTAACTCAACAAGATCTTTGGTTAGCTTGGAGGTCTGGGCATAGTTCAACAGCTGCAAGGAATGAGGATGCTGTTGCTCTGGAACAGGGAGGGTTTTCTGATGACTCTGATGTTTAGTGCTATAAAAGAAGTATTTCACTTGGCCCTCACGGTGGTCAAGGAGTTGCTATTCTGGTTCGTGATCCTGTGTTCCTGTCTTCGTGTATCTTTGATCCTGGTTCCAGTTATTCGTGAGTTTATGGGTTACTTCACCACTTTGTTCCTTGGGTGAGCTGCTATGGCAGCTCTAGCTGATATTGGGAAAAGGTGGGGGGGGGGTTGGGATTCAATGTCTGCTTCTCTGTTTAGCTGCTGCCGTGTACCTCTTGACCTTCGCTGTGACTACTGTGAGTTCCTGCTGCAGAGTGTTGGTATCGTATGAGATGGGGGCTGTGAATTATGTGCTTTCTGTATACTTAGCTCCTGATGACCCTGGCAAGTCTCCTCCTTTCTCATCTGTCACTCTCCTACCCTACGACCTTCGGACTGGCTGTTGGACCTCTCTTCGTGTATGCCCCCCTGTTGGATGACGCAGACGGACGTCTTGTGTTTGTTTTGAGTTTCTTCTCCACAACATTTCTTTTTGGGCTTTCCTGGGATTTTGGTGGGTTTTAAAGCTGGACTTGGCTTTTTTTTTGTTAGTCCTCCTCCCATTTGTTGTGCAAATAAACTTTTGTTACCTTTTAAACTCCTGGACTCAGCTCCTTACGTCTCTGTGCCATAACACCCTGTGTGTGTGTATACAGGTCCTAGTGCTAAAGTTCATTGTTTTCCATAATGTAATGATACAAATTAAATTTTCATATATTGCACACCAACTGAAATATTTCAGGTCTTTTTTTGTTTTGTACTGATGATTTTGGCATACAGCTCCTGAAAACCCAAAAATACTGTCTCAAAAAATTAGCATATTTGGTCGGATGGAATATGCTAATTTTTTGAGATATGTATGCCGAAATCATCAGTATTAAAACAAAAAAAGACCTGAAATATTTCAGTTGGTGTGCAATGAATCGAAAATGAAAGTTTAATTGTTATCATTACATTATGGAAAATAATGAACTTTAGCACTCTATGCTAATTTTTTTGAGAAGGACCTATATATATATACACACACACACACACACTTTCACAGCTGAGGTTGACAGGCGGGAAGATCACAACACCGACATCTCCATGGAAAGGTTATGCTGTGCTCGGAAATGTGTACTTTTGATTAAGTCGGCTCTTTTGTGAGCGTCTCCTGCAAAAGGACATTGCGCCGTGTTGGTGGGGAGACCAAGGCTGGAGGGGGATTAGAGGGCATTCGGTACACAAAATGGAAAGACACAAAGGGATCGTGTATCGCCTTGAGGGGAGGAACAGGCACACTCCGGCCTTGGACACAACCTCCCCACCACTGTTAATGTGTTATTATCAATGCCTGTATAAATGCTCGTTAGCTTGGTCCATCGTCTAGCCTTCTTTTATATCAACCACTCTCTCTCTTTCTCATTCTCTCCCTACATATACATACACCAGCTGACCCGTGCACGTGTTGCTGTGCCATAGTCTGTGGCTAACCCCTTCTATCCACATGGTGGGAAAGCACAGTCAAAGGTCTCTTGACAGATGGCCATTTTGCCTCTTGTTGATAACATTAAGAGACCTTTAGCAGTTTGCTCAGGATGAGTTGGGATTTGTATCTTCCTTTTGTTGTATTCTTGTCCTGTCCCACTGTATTCCCAGGCCGTGGCATGAAGGAAAATGCAAGCAGCACCCAATTTCCAAGGTCCAGTATTCTCTATTGCTCATGTTTAGTTCAATTCTATTGCTGTTGGGAGTTCAAAATGCTATAAAACCCAGCAGCTACAACTCCCAAATGACAAAATCAATCCCCCACAGCCCCACCAGTGTTCAACTGTGGATATATTGAGTATTTGTGCCAAATCTGGTCCAGATCCAGGGTTGTTTGGGTTCAGAGTGCTTTCCAAATGTAGGTGAACTATGTCTCCCCTAAATCACTGTCAATTCCTCCCAAACCCCTCCAATATTTTCTGTTGGTTATGGGAGTTCTGTGTGCCAAGTTTGGTCCAGGTCTGTCATTCATGGGGTCTCGGCTGTGGAAGTCAGAGGTGAATTGGCCGAAGGTACTGCAAATCCCATCATCCGTTGTCCATAATCCCCTAAAGATATTGTTTTTGTGATTAATCACTATGCTTTAATTATGGAAAATATGGCTGGGGGTCACCACAACATGAGGAACCTTATTTAGGGGACACAGCATTAGAAAGGTTGAGAACCACTGCATTCAGACATATATCTTTCTGTTTAATTGCTATTAATTTTTAAAAAATTAATTTATAGGGGGGCGGTGAGTCAAAAAAGTTTGGAAACCACTGGTGTAGACAGTTAAAGTGGTGCCAATTCTATAGTGTAGCTCAGTGTTTCCCAACCTTCCCAAAATGACACAAAATGACACTCTGAGGCAGAGAGTTCCACTGCTGAACAGCTCTCACAGTCAGGAAGTTCTTCCTAATGTTACAGAGTGTGGCCTAGGGCGCCACAAAATGTTAATCCGGGCCTGCTGTTGGGTATGTACTTAGAGCAACATGTTACAGCTGAAATGCTACTAGACTCGCAATGTGCCCCTCCCTTCCCTTTAGTGCCCACCCCCCAGTATTTTGACCCCTCCTATCAATCTCTCCCCCCCTTCGGTTCCATACCTGTTACAATAACCTGATTTAAAATGTGATTTTAACCTATCTTCTAATCTACTTTTAAATTACTGCTTCACTGGGGAGTTGACATTCCCCTCACAGGGTGCTTGTGCGCCGCTTTGTGCTGGTCAGTGACTGTAATAAAGTTTTGTACTTGTACAACAACCCAGTGATTCCAGCCATGAAAGCCTTCGACAATATATTTTAAATTCATACGTACCCCGAGATCACTACATTCAGGGGAGTCTAATCTTCTCCTGATTCCATCAGTCCGTACCTGCCACTTGTCCGTGACTAGGCAGAGGGCCTTTTCCGTGGCGGCTCCGGTACTCTGGAACTCTCTCCCAGATGATGTCCGTGCCGCCACGGAGCTCATTCCGTTCCGCAGGGCTTGTAAGACCGCCCTGTTCAAACTGGCCTTTGGCTAGGTTGAATAAGCCAAATGTACTCATTTTTTGACCAGTACCCAGACCCTGGAATGCCATGGCTTGACACAATTGTTTAAACTTCGGGACCAATGTTGTATTTTATGTTGTTTATGCTTTTTTATTGTACGGCGACATGAATGCTACATGTCAGCCGGGTTTTATGATGTTATCCGCCCCGAGCCTGCTGGGAGGAGCGGAATACAAGAAGGAACAAATAAATAAAATAAAAAAATAAATAATAAATATTGATTGAAAAACCGCAAAACAGCGAGTCCGCGACAAGCGAACCGCGAAGTAGCGAGGGAACACTGTATAGCTGCACAAGAAAGATTTGTTGGGAAAAGAAGAAAAGAAAAATGGTGTTTGTGCTTCCCAATTAGTTTTGGAAACCGGCTTGTTTAATTTAACGCCAAACAGTTCTGAATCTGCCTTTTCTTGAAAACGAAACGGCAACACGAACCAAGCCGGCATCCATCCAGGGTTTTGAGCAAAGAATGCGTCTAGATAAAAACACAGTATTCTTTATTACTCGGAGATCAGAGGTCAGGCTTATAATGAAGCAGGAATAGAAATATATTCATACAGGGGTTTGTGTGTGTGTGTGAGAAACAACCCCTTGTTTTGCCGGGAAGTCTACCATCCTTTGGTGGATGGAAAAGCTTCCATTTAGAACTATGTTTCAGCAAAGGCACAAAACAAAAATCCATTAGTAGAAAAATCTGTAAAAGCTTATCTGAACCATTTGCTCATTTTCTCTCGAAATAGATTAGCTTGGCTTCCTAGACCCGCTCCTGCCAAATGATTATTATAATCATAAAATAAAAAATAAAATAAGAGCAAGGATAATTAAATAAACCAAGTCGGCTCTCGTAACCGGGGAGGAATGGGCTTGGTTTGTTATTTGCGTCCCATGTTTTTCAACCTTAGCTGGCTGTCCTCCTTCCTCTGGAACCGGTCTCAGCGAGTGAGAAGGGGCGAGGTCGTATCTGAGGGCATCCCATTTCACTGTGGGGTGCCTCAGGGGGCAATTCTCTCCCCTTTATTATTTAACATCTACGTCCGACCACTTGCTCGGTTGGCGCGCAGCTTCAGGCTAGAGTGTCACCAGTATGCGCATGACACCCAGCTCATTCTGGGGATGGAGGGCCAGCCTGACTCCATACCCGATAATTTCCATCGCTGCCTTGAAGCCATCACTGGATGGCTGCGAGCCAGTAGGTTGAAGGTGAATCCGGCTAAGACGGAGATCCTGTGGCTGGGTCGTCCGGGCACGGGAGGGATCCGGCTTCCTACCCTGGACGGGGCGACACTTCGCCCGTCTCCATCAGTAAAGAGCTTGGGAGTCACGCTTGACTCCGAGCTGTCAATGGAGAAACATATCTCCATAGTCAGCGGAGTGGCCTTTCACCACCTCCGACAGGCGAGGAGGCTGGCTCCCTACCTGTCCCGTCATGACCTAGCCACAGTGGTCCAAGCCATGGTCATCTCGAGATTGGACTACTGTAATGCCCTCTACATCGGCCTTCCCTTGTCGGTGATCTGGAAGCTTAAGCTGGTGCAGAATGCTGCAGCACGGCTGGAGGCAGGCCTTCCATCTCACTGCCACATCACGCCTGTGCTGTGCGAACTGCACTGGCTTCCAATAGAGCACTGGATCACCTTCAAGGTGCTGGTTTTGACCTTCAAGGCCTTGAATGGTCTGGGGCCAGTGTACCTAAGGCAGTGATTTTTTACATTTACAAAATCCTGGGGCACACCACCAACCAAAATGACACAAAATGACACAATGTCATTTTACTAACTGTCACCCTCCCCCCTCATGACGCCGCTGCTTCCGCCAAACCTCCTCCCTCCCCGGAGGCCCACACACAGGAGGCTCGTCACCGTCCCGCAGGGGAGGGCTGCGCTGAGTGGCCGAAGCGCACCCGGGTTTGGCTGAGCAGGACGAATAGGAATTGAGCACACGGGGTGGCTCCGAGCCTCGGAACAAACTGCGGCGGCGGCTCGCAGCCGTCACCACCCCAGCTCTCCTTCCCAAAAGGGTTCAGCCCCGCCAGGAGTGCCCCCCCCATGTCCCTTCGGCTTCCCTGCTGTCGCCTTGGGGCCAGATCAGGAAGGAACCAAGCTGGGCTGTGGAGCTGCGCATCTCGGCCTCTGCTCTGCTCTGCACCGAACCTGGAGCCCAGCCAGGAGAGGCCTGAAGATGAGAGGTTGCTCCCTTTCCCCAGCGTGGAGGGGGTGTCGCTAGAGGGCAGAAAGACATTGACTTGAGCCTCCGGGAGCAGGGTCGGACGGGGGCAGCTCCCGCGGAGTCCTCCTCCCTCTCCTCCTCCTTGCTACCAGAGGGGAGGAGGGCAGAAGAGCAGCCAGGAAGCAGGAGGAGCTGCAGCCCGGCCAGGTAGCCCTTGGCGCACAGAGGAAGGAGGAAGGGAAGGAGAGAGAATGGAGGGAGGAAAGCCTCATTTCACTGCCTGAAGTTTCCTGCTAGGCTCTCTCTCTCTCTCTACATTGTAATTTCCCATGGCACACCTGATGATCTTTCACGGCACACTAGTGTGCCATGGCACACTGGTTGGGAAACACTGACCTAAGGGACCGCCTCTCCCATTACAGTCCTCCACGACCACTGCGATCCAAATCCCAGAACCTCTTGGTGGTGCCTAGCCGACAATCTATCCACCTGGGTACAACACGGAGGAGGGCATTCAGTGCCGCTGCGCCGGTCTTGTGGAATGCCCTTCCTTCCACAATTCGAGCTCAGACAGATTTGTTAACATTCCGCAGGGCCTGTAAAACCCTCCTTTTTACCCAAGCGTTTGGTTCATAGATATATGAATATGTAAACTGTGCTTGCATGCCTGGTTGCTGCAATTTTAACAGGTGACTTGTTTTTACTGTGTTTTATGGCTTTATACGAATGTGAGTTTCCCTGAGCCTACGGAAAAGGGTGACTAATAAGTCTAAGTAATAAATAAATAAATAAATAACCTTCGGTATCACAGGGAGGAGTAATGAGTCCACAAAGCCATTGGGAGACCACAAAAAGAAATATGGAGGCAGACAAGCAGTTATTTTTTTTTCCAACAACCAAAGTTTTGAGTTTTTATTGTATTGAGAGCAACAATAGGATTCAAGATTAACCCCCCCCCCCCCAAATAAACAAAGAGAGAAGGAGCAAGATGAAACACAGCATGAAGTTGGCCCTGATGTCCAGGAGCGGCGAGATGCCAACCGACTCAAACATTTCCAAAGCTCTTCGCTTTCAAACTCGGCCCTTTCGTCACATGAAGCTCTACTCGGGCTTTACAGACCTTCGCAACTCTCATGTGTGGATGGAGTGTAACTGTCTTTTCGCGAGGTGCAATTCACCGAGGAAAAAGCTCCCGGTCCAAAGGGAAACCGCACCGAGCAAGTAAGTCAATAGTCACAATGGAAAAACTTGGTTCTGATAAAGCCTACATTCCTCCCGATTGACTTGATGTAGCATCATTGTCACTCCGATTGGCTGGGGGGGAAAAAGGCAACCACTGCTCCTTGCGACACAAAAGTGCTGGTGTGCGCTGGGCCCACAGCAAAAGGATGTATTAGCTTTTTTTATAAAAAAGGAGACAACTTTTTGGTGTCTTCTAAAGTTGAGGACCCTTCCCAGCCCCTTTTGTAGCTTACTCAACTGTTACATGTTTCGGCTGGTTTAGATACTCCACTTAGCTGCATGAAGACAACTGCCAACTTTACAATCCCGAACAATAATGGCTGTCGGCCAACGATCCCTATCTAATGCATATATCTCTATAATCTTTTTTTATTAAAAAAAATCTCTGTATATGAAGGTCTTAACGTTTTGGCTTTTTATATATTTTTTTAAAAAGTGCACATACAAACACACAAAACATTTCTTTCATTGTTTTTTTTTAAAAAAGTGCCACAATCATTACAGAATACTTTGCAAACTGCATTATGCAAATTATGTAAATGTTCGTCAGGGACGTTGGCTTTTTTGGCTTTGTTTTGACCCTGACGGAGAGGGCGTAAAGCAACATATGCAATGTAGAATGCCTTCTCCCAAACTTACAAAGGGTTGCGGGACGAAATATCCCACAGGGCTGCAAGATAGGAGAGCAAGAGGAGGTTTGCGTCAGCCTCCTTGCCTTGCTGGAAAAGCCAACACACCTCAATTGGCACACATCCGCTTTGTGGCAACGTCACATTTCACGGGGCCACTTTCAAGTTGCAATCTCAGCCTAAGCTCCGTGTTTAGCTGGAGAGACACCATCAGAAGTGTCAATTTTCTACTTCTGAACTTTGCCCCCTGAAAGGGGAAGTTACCTTCCTCTCTCCAATTTCTAGCATCTCAGGGATCGTTGCATTTCCGGCACTTGATTGAGATTTCACACCCACTTAGGTTGGATCTGCACTGCCATATAATGCATTAACTGCATTAAACTGGATTATATGATAGTGCTGATTCACATCATCCAGTTCAATGGAGTTAATCTGTTTCCCGAAACCGCATTATATGGCAGTGTAGATCCAGCTTCAGTTTAAATTTTTTAAATTTTCTTCTATTTTGTAATCTCACAACAAATAAAAAAGTGATATCACATTTTGTTTTGCATAGATTTTCAACTTGAATGTTTTCCTGATTGTCTTTACTGACTTCAGTTGTTCCAGCTCACTCTCTTGAGTTGGAATCATAGCCCGCCCGCCCCCATCTACACAGCCATATAATGCAATTTCAGAATGCATTGAACTGAATAATAATAGTAATAGTAATAATTCACATAAGAACGGACTTAGATACTGTCACTGGAGCAGAGGCCAACAACAAGGTGTCCAGCAACTCAGTAAGTGCGATTACACTGGATCAGTTTCAATTGTGGAGTACTGTTAGGTGGACAAGCTTCTTGAGCAAATAAGGAAGAGAACCCGCTTTCCTGATCCCTACCCATCTTGGAGAGTCATCCAGGGAGGAGATGCAATCTGATCTCAAATGCAACACATTCTTAGTGCATCCCTCGGGGAGGGAAAATTTCCATCCTGTTTAAAAGCAGCAGTAGTTAGACTGCTACTGAAAATGCCCTCCCTGGATATGGTGGTATAGACTCATATCCAATCTGCTTTAGTGTCACACCCCAGCATGGTCCCCACCCTGACTCTAGCCCTCAGCAAGACTCGCGCCATGATGAATTCCAAGTTGAAACCAGGCCAGAAAGGCTCAAGCAGCAAAGACAGGTTCATTCCTTGTTCAAGGCCACGGTTGCCCAAGATTCACCCCAGGCTCTGAATGATAAACAGTGTCTGAAGAACCAAGCGGAGTTAACTCCCTATTGCCAGCTGCCCTCACTAATTGGGAGCACATACCAATCCGATGCGGCAGGGATAGGAAAGGCCTAGCTGGGAACTGTTTTGAGAACTGACTTTCGACACACTTTGGCGTCGAAGGGATCAAAGCCTCTGAGACCTACTTAAGTTGGACCCCAGCAATGGAGAACTATCCTTCGTCAACGTTCAGAACTACTCTACGCTTCCACGGAACCTCGCCTGGGCTTTGGGCCTTCCAGCTTCCAAAGACTCTGTTTGCCAAACCTTGCTTAAGGACCCTTTCCTTGGATTTAGCCCGTTTGGGGCAAGAAGCCTTTCTTTGCTTTGTTCCTGATTGCCAAAGGACGATAACTTTGTTCCTGCTTCTTTGAACAATTGCTGCTTGAGAGCATCAATAGACTATATTTCCTAGCCTCTTTCCTTTAACCACATATTCTAAATAAAGCATTTAACCATTGCCAAGTGTCAAGTGGTTTACTGAGGGGCTCCCAGGTTTACGGTGCAACATTTATTTGCATCTACACTGACCATATCATGCAGTTCGGACTGCATAATATGGCAGTGTAGATGGGGCCATAGAAGAACTGAAATAGACCAGAAGACCATCCAGTCCCCAGCTGTGTAAAATGTCTCCTCTAACAGGCAAAACTGACCCTATCTTTCTTGGTCATACATCATTGTGAATAAGATAGTCCCGCCATTGTATTTCCTTCATCTTCTTACTGAAGTTTTAACTGAGTGCCATGCTAGAATTTTGGGAAGTGAAGTGTTTTTATTTGGAAGCCATTGACTTATAGGAGCCTGATGCATGCCAAGGTTGCAACTTGAAAGGTGGTGACTGCAGCATACACAACCTTTATAGAGCTTGTCTGTTCAAGATGCACTAATGGCTTTTGCCCACCATCTGGTCCATCTCCCCCCCCCCCCAACAGTGTCAAACCCTCCTGTACCACCCTGGTTCTCTGAAACCTTTAGTGCTATCAAATGGGGAGCAGGTCTGAGACAGCTTCCCTTTGTTCCCCTCCTCCCCCAAGTGCAAATCATGTCCCCCCTCCCCACCCAAACCTATTATTTCCACAGTAGAGATCCTCCGCAGCACAGGATCGGTCAAAAATCAGGCATCCAAACTCAGCATGCAAGCAAAGGCCTTCTAAAACACACAAAAGGAAAACAGAGCTCTCGATATACCCCAAATCTCCCCTGCGGAAAGACTGGGGCCAAGGCAAAGAAGGGTCCCTTGCCCCCAGGTCCGATTCATTTCATGTTTTGCAAATACAAACTATTTTTAAACATCTCTTTCCGTTTATATATACACGCTCTTTGGTAAATGCCACACATTCTTTGGGTAAAAAAAAAACCAACCTGCTGCAAGCAAAGGGCAAAAATGGCTCAAGCTTTACACAAAGTGCGTTTGTATAAAAGGCGGCTTTCCGGGGAGCAAGCGTCCCAAACGGAAGCCTTTCCTGATAAACGACAATAGCAAGAACACCAACAACAACGAGAGTGAGAACAAAAAAGGATATCGATACACGTAAGGCATCTCGAAAGCAGCCTAGAAGGTTACAAGGGGCACGGCCTTCCCTCCAATCACGGTCTTGAAAGGACCACAACAAAGTCTCTGTAATAATGGAGAGGGGCCATCACCAAATTGGACAACCGGGCGCAGCCCAATGTTCGACTTGGTTTCATAAGGGAGAAAAGATACAACGGGAATAGCCTTCAAGGGGTAGCCTTCAGTCCATCTGAATCTGAGAAGAGCGGAGACAGAAGATATCTGGTATGTCTCTCGACCAACATATATGTGAAAGGGGTCCAATGCGACCTTCTAATATGATGGGAGGTGCCTAAGTTAAGAAGCAACACAAAAGAGAGGCATCATTCCCATTGTGAGACCCATTGACAGTATAGTCACTGAATTGGTTGACTTTCCCAACATGTTGACTCGTCATGCAATCGTTGATTCAATGGATTGACTCAAGTTGGGACTATCCAGCTAATGCTCCAACTTCCCTTTGTTTCTAAGGACAAAAGGATACAATGGGAATAGCCTTCAGGGGATAGCTTTTCGTCCATGTTTACAAAAATTAATGGGTATTTTGGCCCTGGATCAGAGAAAGGACAGAGCTGAAAGGTGCCTGGTTC
Organism: Anolis apletophallus; assembly: GCA_030556195.1. Lineage (NCBI taxonomy): Eukaryota > Metazoa > Chordata > Lepidosauria > Squamata > Anolidae > Anolis > Anolis apletophallus. The sequence continues at coordinate 18,636,894 of JARBWK010000016.1, read as the reverse complement.
ATCCCCAAGTGAAGGAGAGATATGAAGGTGGAGCAATGAGCATTATGGGACATACCAAATTTAAGAGGTAGCCCATAACAGGGGCCTCAGCCCTCTTGTGAATCCCAATGGCAATACAATCATTGTGTTTGGCGGGTTTCTCAATGAATGCATTGGGTCTCACCATTCAATAATTGACTCAATACTTAAATTAAGAGGCACCCTAATATAAAGGCATCAATCCCTTTTGAGTCTCAATAAAATAGGACCATTGAATTGATTGGGTTTCCCAACGTGTTGACCCACCATTCAACAGTTATGTTAATGGGTCTACTCTGCTTACTAACCATTTGGCTATGGTGATCTACAAGAAAGATGGCAATGATCTCAAGGCTACCTGTTGATGCACCAAAAAGTGCCGGGCAGAGAGGCATCCCCTCACTTTGCTTTATTGTCCTATTTCTCCCCAGGAACGTTTATTTTTTGGCTCTTTGAAGAGCTTCAAAAGTAAGTCACAGATCGGGCAACTGGACAGCGTTGCGCTCGCCAGGCTGCCTTAAAAGAAGGGCACTTTTCGACACAGCAAAACAGAACGTCCCCCAAAGTTCACGATTTTTTAAAAAAATGAATAACATCCTTATCATCATTATCAACAACAACAACAACAAAAACAATAATGCATAAAGGGGGAAATAAAAAAAGAGAAGGGCCAATGGCTAGGACGCTGTCAATGCTTTGGGCGCTTCTTCAGTTTTTTTAAACTGTCGCAGCAGTAACGATACAACGAAAGTTGGTAGTTCTGCCCCGTCACCACCGTCCCTTCCCCAAATAGCCCATATTTACATGACATTCACGAAAGGCATTCTGGATTTTAAAACACAGAGTTATGCCCCTAATAACCTCACAGACTGTAATGTACAAAAAGCGGAGACGTTCTCCTTCCCAACTCTCAATGATTTCAATGGCTAAGCTAAAGAGAATGGGCAAGTCTGAAGAATCCCACGAAGATTCGTATCCGCGTTTGCAGGTGACGCCTGATGAGGGCCAGCTAAAATGCTGGAGGGCTCCCCATTGTCTTTACAAGAAGTCCAGGACCACTTCCACAGGCAGCAGTGTACAAAAGAATGCTTTCTTTCTCCAAAAGCTTTGCACAAAGAGGGAAAAGTGCCTTTAGTTTTAAGGCACAGAAGGATATGTGGCCATTTACATATTGAGACATATCCAAGACCCAAATTCCCTTCTGTGGTGCGCAAATCTTGTGCGAAATTCCACAGAGAAGACTCAATGCAACAGATTGCAGTCCCAGTTGGTACAAACATCCTTTGCAAACAATTTACAGTTGTTTTAACCACCGAACCATATTCAACGTCTGTGTGTATGTTAGGACATCACTCTGCTCTTCGGGACAGAAGGTATTAACTCAGTGTTTCCCAACCAGTGTGCCGTGGCACATTAGTGTGCCGTGACGGACCTCCTGCTGTGCCACGAGAAAAGCTCTCTGCCCCCCTTCCTCCCCCCCCCCTGCCGAACTCCTGCTGCTTGGGGGAAGATGAGGAAGGGCCGGGCAGCAGCAAAGAAAAAGAAGAAGGGGCCGGGGCACCGCCTCCTTTGGCTGTTTCCCCAGCCAGCCTCCAATCCACCATGACTCCCGCCATGACTCTTGCCCCTCGCTCGCTGAAGCCGTGTGGAGGAGCCCCGCCCACTGAAGCCCGTCCACAGCTCATGCTCCTCCTCTGTGGGAGAGCTGAAGCTGGGGGAGGGGGCGGGGCATGGCGCGGCCTGGCTCCACCCCCTCCCTTCAGCTCTGGCACTCCCAGCAGCTTCTCCAGCCTTGAGGGGACAGTGCCAAGCCAGCATTGTGCTGGCTCTGCCACTGCTGGCTTGGCACTTCCCCCTCAAGGCTGGAGCAGCTGCTGAGAGTATTTCCCACCCAAATATAATTTTCCTGAAAAGAAAAGAGTGGCATCCTCATTGGCAACACAGCAAACCCAAGTACATCTACTATTTTTAATCCAGTCCTTCTCAAAATGGTGGGCAAAAGTGATGTTGTATCACTTCCTGATACCATTTTAAGAAGGGGAAATTGAGAGTAGTACAGGATTATTATGGAGAACTACTGGTTGCATGTTTTCATGTGTTTTGTGGGCTTTCCGTATGGTTTGGAGATAATATTGCCCACAAATTATGTCAATTTTTAGAAAATTTGGGGATGGGGCAGTGCGGCTCACGCATCATGCTTTACCAATGCAACAAAGCCACAAAAGAGGCCTTACTGAAAATAACAGAGTTCCAACATGTCTTTTTGTGTGGTAGCACCAGAGGACCACGATCATTTAGACATTGCATTCAACATTTCAGCATTTAAAAGTTCTGTTGCTTCTCCTGAACCATGAAAGCACTATTCAACCTATACGTAACCACTCTCAAAAGGCTAATGCATGTGTTGTGCGCCTTGTTATGCACTGAGAAAGGCGGAATGAACCGATGGGATAAGGAAATAAGATGTCGTCGTTGTCGTCATCATCATCATCATCAAGAGAACAGATGAAAGGTCCATGCACTTGGTTGAGTTGCTGAAGGGGACAGGTCAAACAACAGGTGTCATTTCTCCCCGTGGAAAGAACGATTGAAAAGAGCGCCAGCTATTAAAAACAAAGAAGAGCTAAAATCCCATTTCTGTTAACATCCGCAGTCAATAAATGCACACATCGGAGCTCAGCTTGATGGGAAAGAAGGACGTCTTTTTACAAGATAGGGTTGCTTCACAGTCTGCGAGCATTTGGCACAAAAGATCAGATTTGATTACTGCTTGAGAGGAGAGAAAAAAGGCCCTCGTATCGACTCTCTTTCCCCGCAAAAGGGACTCAAAGTTCTGTGCAGTTTTCACATGAGGGAACCCTCCAAAAAGTACAGAGTTCTTGTTTGGCTTGGCTTTGGGGGCCATCACTGCCATGCTTTAAAAAACCCCAGAGGAGAAAGTGGTCTTTAGAGGTCTACGTTGTGGACGAGATGGCGCTTAAAGGAGGTTTCCAGAGGTCCACATCTGGACGGACAGCACCAAGACCCAAAGGGCTGTGTTGGAGGGTCTTCTACGATGCAAAAAGAGGGGAGCATTCAAAACTGGAATGTGTTCACATTCACCGGGCAAGGCCTGAATGTTTCCTTGAGAAAAAAACACAATGTCTAGGCTCATGGTCCACAGAAGACAAAAATAAAGTCATCCAAACTGTCCTCTGTAGCCGTTCTGGGCATTGGGAATGGTAAATTCCCCCACAAGTCTTCCTCTGTTTGTTTAAGGTGTCGGGTCTTCTTCTTTTTTTTAATGGGCTTTCGGTCCAGTTTTTAAATTGGGCACTTTGTGTTGAATCAATCTTGCCCCTCTAAAAATAGCAGAGAAATGGGGGCTTTGCAGTGAAGCCATGGCAGCAGGCGAGAGACACAGCATCGTGGGTCACGTTTGAGAAACAGTGTGTTCGGAGAAGGGTGAGTTGGAGAGTCGGTGGTCATGGCAGCAGAACAAGATGGCTGCCCGTGCATAGCCAAGAGTGCAAATGGTCCGTACATGTTTTGTCCAGGAACGGCCTCATGAAAATGGAGTCTGTGTGAAGCCCATAGTTGTGGCAACACACCCTTTACTTCTTCTTCTTTGCAAATGCATCATATTACTATGACATTATCTCGGTCTGCTTCTTCTTTTGCTTAACCATCAGGTCAAGGGGTTTTACCCATCATTGTTTCTGCAAAAACATAATTAGAGTATTTCTCCCGCAATCCTGAACAGAAACAGGCAACCCAGTCAGGAAAAAGTAGGTAAAAAAGAAAACCCATAAAAGACAAAATTGTAAAAAAAAAAAAAAAAGACAGAAAATGACCCAGTATGAACCCTAGCTTTTTTTCCCATTTTGAGTTGATTTTTTAATTATTATTTTTGGTGGTTTTCTTAAAAAAAAACAGAGAGAAAGAAATGGCTGTAAAGACACCAACTCAAAGCTGAGTTGCATGTGATGTGCATATGTCTGTGAGTGTGTGTCTTTTGGACATCTAATGCGACCACAGCAGCGCATGCACACAGGGCCACGAAAGACACTGTAAGGTACTCACAGGTGCATGAATGTAAACAAGGGCAGCGGGGCCCCATGCCACAACACCACACGCACAAAACACAAGGCAGAATAGGTTGGGAGGCTTTGAGTGCATGACGAATCGTTCCAAGGAGAGAGAGAGAGGCCTAATTCTGTGAGGACGGGTTGCCCAGGAAAGAAAAGTCAAAAGGAACGAGGAAAAAAGGACAGGGAACCCCAGCAGGTAGTCTGTTTCGATCTTTGTTTTGTGGTGGCCGTGCGTCTCCATGAACACACAGCTTCCCAAGGCACTGCAGTTGTGGTAGTGCAGAGACTGCGAGGCAGGCAGCGGCTGGAGGGGTCTGCAGGGGACGATGGGCCTCGGGGTTACCTCTCCCTCTCACTTCACTGGCTGTGGAAGTAGATGGGCTTCACTTTCCCCGATAGGATCTTGGGGACTTGGACCGAGATGATCTCCGCCATCATTTCCGGGTAGTCCACGCTGACCATGTGGGACTTGACCAAGAGGTCAAAGGTGAACTGATGCAGCTCTCTTGCAATCTGTGTGAGAGAAAGAGAGGCATTGGCAAGGGGTGGCCATGGACCAAGACCACCAGGCTTCCTTGGGACTGGCACCTGCTCTAAATAAGAGATATATAGTGCTCTCCATCCACTATCACTGCCATAAAAACATCCAGTAGAATAGTGAGATTGTATAGAATACAATAGCTTTTTATTGTCATTGTGCTATTGCACAATGAAATTAAATGCCTTCGGTCAGAAGAGCTTTTGACCCCAAGAGTCATAGTGGGATGTATTTTATGTAAATACAGAAAGAGAGAGAGAGAGAGAGAGAGAGAGAGAGAGAGAGAGAGAGAGAGAGAATGATAATGATAATATGATAAACACACTAACCTACTAACAATGTAAATGAAAATTGTAGAACTTTTTTTTGGAAGGTATTAATAATACATAGGTAAAGGTAAAGGTTTTCCCCTGACATTAGGTCCTGTCGTGTCTGACTCTGTGGGTTTGTGCTCATCTCCATTTCTAAGCCAAAGAGCCGGCATTGTCCACAGACACTTCCAAGGTCATGTGGCCACTGGCATGTCTGCATGGAGCGTAGTTACCTTCCCGATGGAATGGTACCTATTGATCTACTCACATTTGCATGTTTTCGAACTACTAGGTTGGCAGAAGCTGGGGCTGACTGCGGGAACTCACGCCGCTCCCCAGATTCGAACCTGCAACCTTTCAGGTAGCAAGTTCAGCAGTTCAGCGGTTTAAGAAAAGTTTTAATGTAAGCTAATCTGCTATGAAAATTTCACTTTGATTTCCATTGAAGAAGAATTGGAAAAAAGAATAGATGAAGACCAGGAGACAATGCGAGAAGACAGAAGAAGATACAACCAATGGACTCAACATTAAAATGGTTAGAATCCTCAACGTATTATGTAATACGTGTTAAAGAAATAGAGACAGGCCTGGATCATCCATAAGGCCACCCTAGGCCATGGCCTAGGGCGGCAGCCATTGGGGGGCGCCAAATCTAGACCCCCCAATTAAATTTTTAATTTTTTTTAAAAAAATTGGCTGCTGCCACCGCGCAGAAGCAGGAAAAGCTAGCGCGGCAGCGGCAGCCAATGGGGGTTGCCCGGGGCGGCGCTTAGCAGCTAAGCGCCGCCTCGGGCGCCCCCGATTGGCTGCCGCTGCAGCTCTAACTTTTCCCGCTTCTGCTAAGCTGCAGCGCGGCAGCGGCAGCCAATGGGGGTTGCCCGGGGCAGCACTTAGCAGTTAAGCACCGCCTCAGGCACCCCCAATTGGCTGCCGCCACTGCGGCAGCCAATGGGGGGGGGGCGTAATTCTGAACTGTAGTCTAGGGCGGCAAAAGGTAATGATCCGGGCCTGAATAGAGATGGAGACTTGTTGTGACAATGATAATATTGTAAAAGAACCTTTCCTTCCTCAACAACCTTCACCTTCTTTGTTTTCTCCTTGCGACATACCAGACATTTGTAGAGGTGCAACTAACTAATAATTAATCTATTATCCTCAATCACCACCCCACAGTCCCTGATGCCACATCAGTGTGAAACCATGGAGTTCAGTATAGTTACAGCTCTAGAATAAAAGGTCTCTCAGTCTCTCTCTCTCACCCTGTACCGTCTGCCAGATGGTAACAATTCAAAAATAGAATATGTTGGGTGAGATAGATGCTCTGAGTTTTCTGAAGGGACCTGTAAAGTTCTTCCAAAGAGGGGGAAAAGACGGCAACCAGTAGCCATTTAGAGCAGAGAATGTAGCATTCTCCGCAAGTAAGAGCTCCATTGCCTCACCAAACTACAATTCTTATGATTCAGTGCAATGTAGCCATGGGGGTTAAAAAAGAATTACAATGCTATATTTCCATAATGTGGAAGGACCCTGTGACCCATGGGGCTCCCACCCATCCTTTCAGGTCTCCCATGGCAAGAGAAAGATTTGTTTGTTTATTTGTTTGGGGGCTGGACATGGTGTTTATGTCATTGAATTAAGAGACCAACCTTCTCCATAGCTAAAGCTCTCCCGAATCCTCCAGCATTTTGGCCACATATCTTTTGAGATGGGACTGAGAGGCAAATAATATTTTACTACTACTGCTGCTGCTACTACAACTACTACTACTACTACACTGAGGTATAATACTGTATGGGCCACTAACTCTAATTGGTTGCAAACCCTGTTTTGGGGATGAAGGTTGAGAGGGAATGATGAAGGCTTCTGCTCCCACCTCCCCAAATCACTTGCTCACAGTTTGCTCACAGTTTGAAAATATATATCTCTGGTGTGCTGAATTGTATGCCCCCTTTCTTTACTTAAGTAATACTACAAGTGCAAATTTCCTACAGTTTTTCCTTTCTCGGGTGCTATTTTTTTCAGTTCTCCTTACAAGTTTCTTAGTCCTTGACCTTCCCTGTGGCCCAAACTGAAGGAAAAGCTGAGCCAAAGCAGATCCTATATAAGATACGGCCCAAGGTTATGAACTGTCTTTCTGTGTGTGTGGCCTCCCCTCCGCGCCACTTACAGGCTGCACTGAGTCGAGGAGCTTTGTGAGCTGGTAGAAGCGTCGAGAGCAGGATGTGGGATTCTTCCTCTTGCAAGCAATGATACGATCAAGTTCCTTGATGTAGTTCAGCCGCAGTTCATCAAAGAACTTCTGGTTCTTCAGGCCATCCACTGGAACTGGAGAGCAAGAAGAGGTAGGAGCAAAGAAGAAAACACAATCAGGGAAGAAAGGGAACGTCGCCCTCTGTTCTACCTCCTCTTCATGGAGCATCTGTGCATGATGCAGAGCTATGCTATATGAAACCCTCCAACTTACTGATAACCCCTTGAAGTCCCATCAGAAGGACATTAATACTTCACAATGAGCTTGGAGAAGTGTCAGGCTACCACAACATTGCTCCTTAGGGGTTCCTCGTGGATCTCAATGGTGATGGCGATCTTGCCAGAGACACTGAACTCATACACAAAGGCAGTATAGCAGTATCGAAAATATGTATTATAACAACATTATTCAGGCATAGAGGTCAACACAAAACACATCACAAGACCAAGTGCATATACTTGTGTCTGTAATCGGCAAAATAAGACCGCGTGGCGAATTCAGTCTATCAACTTTCAAGAGTCGGATAAGCTGGTATAAATCATACAAAGTCACGGGGTGCGTTCCTGCAAAAGGTCCCAGAGTGCCAAGGTGATGTGTTCAAATACACAAGTCCTCAGTCCTGATAGGCAAATTCCATGTTTCAATTGGTCAAAAAGGAGAAGAATAACTCCAAAGGTGATGGTATAAGCCAGGGGCCAACGGGCTGGCGATGCCAGGTAATTTTGGGTCGCGTGATCTCCGTTTCACTCCCGGATGGAGCTTTCTCAAGGCCTCTTATATCTATTCTGTGTGTCCATATCGAATGGAGGATATACACAAGCCTAACCTCGCCTAACTTGTGCCTGTATTGTTTTATTGTGTTTTTACTGATTGTAATCGTTTTTTATGATTGTGAGTCGCCCCGAGCCACTTGGAAGGGGCGACCAAGAAATCCAATAAATAAATAAATAAATAAATAAATAAATAAGGAAGCGAGGCCCCTGGTTTATACCATCACCTTTGGAGTTATTCTTCTCCTTTTTGTCCAATCGAAACATGGAATTTGCCTATCAGGACTGAGGACTTGTGTATTTGAAGACATCATCTTGGCACTCCGGGACCTTTTGCAGGAACGCACCCTGTGACTTTGTATGATTTATACTGGATTATTCGGCTCTTGAAAGTTGATAGACTGAATTCGCCACACGGTCTTATTTCACCGATTAGAGACGCAAGTATATGCTCTTGGTCCTGTGATGTGTTTTGTGTTGACCTCTATGCCTGAATAATGTTGTTATAATATATATTTTTTATACTGCTATACTGCCTTTGTGTATGAGTTCAGCGTTTACGCAACCCGTTGCTCAGTAGTTTACTGATCTTGCCAGAGACTTCAGTGATCCAGCTTGTTAGCTGTGATGCTTATAACAACCATGTGGCATGGTCCTCAGAAAGAAGGAGTCTTTGGTTGCCTCCCTCTTTCTGAGGAGGAAGAGACACCGACACCCCAATGACTGATTATATTGGCCAAGCTAGACCGGTTAGTAGATTTTTATTACATCACTCGGTCAATGCTGGGTGACTCAACATGTAGGTAAAATCCAATGGGTTAATGGGTCTACTCCATTTGGTACTCATAATTGGCCCATCTAGAGTATACTCTTTGAACCAACCATTGAGTAATGAGCCAACATATAAGCCAAAGGTAACGATATCTTGCTAGAAAGCCCCCTTTAGGATAGGTTGGGAAAAAGAGTTTTCAATCCACTTGGACCTTTACAGTCAACACTAGTGGAATTTAGAGAAACACTTCCTCCCTCTGTCTCAGAAAGAAGCTAGTATGGAAGTTAGGCTGCTTACTAATACTGAAGAGGAGCAGAGCCTTCATGCAGAGAAATTCCTGGGGAGTGATCTGAAGCCATCCAAATTCTTGGGACAAGTGCCGCATCCTGACGCACTGGCTGTACATCCTGGATTTGTGCATCCGGTACCTAAGAGGCAGAGATAACAGTGGAGGCCAGGAAATAAGTTGAAGATGGAACTGAGGAATAATGCCACAGCTCAGTTGGGGAGGAAGAAATGTGGGTGTACTCTCAAAAGGAGCCTACAAGCCTTTCCTTTCCCCAGGCGCCCAGCGCAACCAGAACAACCTTGGTAGAATTGACTTCTGTACTATATAGGACAATGTGTGCATAACTGTTTATTCAGATTAGGTATGCTCATTTTCAAAAAGTCCTTCCTCCATGAACAGTTGCAATTCTCCTATTCACTTTCTGATACAAAAAGGCTCCCTTAGGCCAAAAACAACCCAGGATCTCCATCACTAAACCATGGAGAAGTCGCCCCTGGGTACGTTTTGCCAAATTGCATTTTTATTGCATTTTCCCCCTCCCAATTTAATTTGTCAAATGCATTTTCTGCATCATGTTAGTGCTAGCTGCCTGTTTGTCATTATGGTGCTCATCCACAATTGAACCCTTGAATTTAGGTTCCACAGTGGCTTGAGAATAGGATCTGGGCCTCAGCAAATTATTATTACTACTTTTTTGCTTGTCTACCTATTTAGACAGCAGGAAATCCCACCTTTCAGACTCTTTAGCAGAAAATTTTAATCGTTTCAGCCTCTTACCAGGACAGGTGTTGCACTGCCATGTGAGCAAACCAGATGCCCTATTAGCACCGCTATCCCATAGCCTCCAATAACCCAGAACCTGTCCTGAGCCCCAGATCCTCCTCTGTCGGCTGTTATCATGGACACCAGGTAGTAATGGGATGCATAATTGCAAGGAAGTGATGCTATCCCTCTGCTAACATTCCACATTGGTAAATTTCAGAACAGCACTTCCATTGTGCTGCTGCTGGCATACAACAGCCTCCCCTTGTTCCAGCCACAATTTATCTCTGCTTGTTTTACCGTTCACTGAGCTGTCTGAATATTCCCCAGCATAATTTATTCACCAGGTTAGGCAGAACGCTGCAGGGAAGAAGGAGAGCCACAAAGCAGTGGATGTTCATGACAGACAGGTACAGGGGCTAAGAGTTTGCTTTCGCAGCCAGGTTCCCTCCATATGCTTTGAACATTGGGTTCCAGCTAGATTGGCAAATGATGGGAGTTGTAGTCCAAGATGTTAGGAGGATTGAGGAGAGCTGTTTTACAAGGTTGTGTGTGTGTATACTGTATATGTATATGTGTATGTGTATATATATATATGTGGTGAGATAAATTGGCTGGAAATATTCCAAGGAAACAGGAGTACATTTGGGAGAGCCTTGTGGAAGCGCCTGGGTTACATGGGTCCAAAATCTCACCTGGAATAATAATAATAATAATGAGATTTTGTTTGGACGACTAAGGCCCCTTCTACACTGTCCTATATCCCAGGAACTGATCCCAGATTATCTTCTTTGAACTGGATTATATGAGTCTCCATTACCAGATAACCTGGGATCAGATCCTGGGATATAGGGGCCATACAGGACTCGGAGAAAGATGGAGCTCGGATTCTGCCTGATGGTATGGCAAATTTCTCTGAATATCAATAATAATAATAATAATGTTTATTTATTACCTGCCTCTTGAGGTTGGAAAAAAGAGTTACATGTAGATTACACTACATAACCATTATGTTAAATTGCACTATTGCACAACTTGAGACACACACTGAATGCGCAACCAAATGAACAACCAAAGAAAGGCTCATATGTATGTATGTATGTATGTATTTATTTATTCGGTCTTGGTATACCGCTCCTCCCCGCAGGCTCGGGGCGGTTTACACACAATCCGTTTAATACACATGAAAAGCATATAAAAACACAAAAAACATCTAAACTACTTAAGCTACTTAAACTACTTAAAATATCTATCTATAAAACATTTCAGTCAGACAAGAACATGGTCAGGGTGACCAGAGGTTTTAGTTGAAGGCAAGTTTAAACAAGGTTGTTTTGCATGCCTTCCGGAAGGGAACTAACTCCGCGATGTCGCGAACCTCGTCCGGCAATGCATTCCATAATGCCGGAGCCACCGCGGAGAAAGCTCGCTGTCTGGTTACAGATAGGTGACAGGAGCAGACTGATGGCACTGTCAAGAGATTTCGCTCTTCTGAACGTAGTGATCTCAGGGGAACGTACGGGGTGAGACGGTCCCTCAGGTACACTGGTCCTAGGCCATACAAGGCCTTAAAGGTCAGAACCAGCACCTTGAAAACAATTCGGTACTCAACTGGTAGCCAGTGCAACTGCTGCAAGATGGAAGTGATATGCTCTCTTGCCAATGCTCCCATCAGCAATTGAGCGGCAGCATTTTGCACCAGCTTGAGTTTCCGGATTGTTGATAAAGGAAGGCCAATGTAGAGGGCGTTACAGTAATCCAGCCTCGAGATGACCGTCGCTTGGATTACCGTGGCCAGGTCATCCCTGGATAGGTAAGGAGCCAGTCGCCTAGCCTGTCGCAGATGTAGAAATGCTATTTTGCTGACCATGGAGACCTGGGTTTCCATGGACAGCAGTGGGTCCAACTGGACCCCCAGACGTTTTACCAAGAAAGATGGCCTTAATTGCTCGCCATCCAGGGTAGGCAACCGGCATTCACCCAAACCAGGGTGACCCAACCACAGGATCTCCGTCTACGATGGATTCACCTTCAACTGGCTGGAACGCAGCCATCCAGTCACGGCTTCAAGGCATTGATATGAGACCACAGCTGGATGTGTCTCTGATCCATACTGCCAAGTATGGAACGGTTTAATGAGGCAGACTCAGGGGCTTTGCAGTAGGTCGGGCACTGTGAAAAGAGGAAGGGCATGGCAGTCCCAGTGCAAAAAAAGGACGCTTGCATGCACATGACTTCAGTGTGTCTCACATAGATTGCAGAGGAATTTACAAAAGAATATAACACCAACATGATTCCAGGTTATCAAACACAGAGTCAGAACCTCCCTGCTCTTTCCAGAAATGGAGGCCACAGCTATCTGTCCAACCCAACTATTCAGCAGAGTCTGCAATTTGGTTGTGTCTTGGCTGGAATTCTGAGAAGTGGCCTTATCTCTACTGACAGATAACATCTCAATGCTAAGATGCCTAGCAGCTTTCCTAAGGAGAAAGTAGGCTTTTGTATGCCACAGGCTGAAGCAGAAAAGGGGACAGCACCCGCAGCTGTCGGTGTTTGGTGGGGCCTGATTTACAGCTTGCCAAATTAACCTCCATGGAATGATGAGGCCATTACTCATCTCGGACCGGTGCCATCCTCTTTGGCCCGCGGCCAGACATGCTCTTTGCAAAGTGCTCCTTTCATTTTTACAAGTGGCCATGCGTACACATCCTGTTCTGTAGCCACAGGCTCCAGAGGGGCTTGGCGTACCCTCCCAGGACAGGAGAGGCCCCTGATATTTTATGACTGCGAAGCAGTAGAGAGATTTCAGGAATAGGCTGCTTTTCAGAGTGTTGCACAAAAGCAACTGGAAGGAGCGAGAAAAGGGAAAGCAAAGAAGCTATGGGAGGGCACTTCCAGGCATACCTAAAACCCGCACGGAGCCGGGTTAAAATAACTTGGTTCCGTGTGGCTTCTAGTCCCCGGGTTTTCCCTGGTGTGTGTGCGGTGTGTGTGTGTGTGGCTACATGCCATCCTGAGTCAAAGCCCTCCATTTGGGGCCCAAAATTTTAAGTAAGGCCAGGATTTGTTGAGGTGTTTAATCCAGTGTTTCCCAACCTTTTTTGAGCCGTGGCACTCTTTTTACATTTGCAAAATCCTGGGGCACATCACCAACCAAAATGACACAAAATGACACTCTAACACAATAATACATATAGTTAATATGTTTTTAAAATGTATTTATACACTCAGTGTGAAACCTGGGCCTGTTTTGATGAACTCAACATAGATATCCTGGCAGGAATGGCAGAAAGACACAAACTTCCCACACAGAACTCCCATAACCAAGAAAAAAATCCTATAAGAGTTTGGTGGGCATTGACCTTGAGTTTTGGAGTTGTAGTTCACCTATATCCAGAGAGCACTGTGGGCTCAAACAATGTTGGATCAGGACCAAACTTGGCATGAATACTCAATATGCCCAAATGTGAACGCAGATGGAGTTCAGGGGAAATAGACCTTGACATTTGGGAGTTGTAGTTGCTTGGATTGATAGTTCCCCTACAATCAAAGAGCATTATGAACCCCACCAATGATAGAATTGGGCCAAACTTCCCACACAGAACCCCCAGGAGGCAAGAGGAGGTCTCTACTTGGGGAACGGGAGGTGGGCCTTCCCAATGCATGGAGAGGGAAAGACCAAGTACACAGCGGGTGGGGGGGGGTGTTTGTAATTTTGTGCCTTTATCGAGGTAGGTTTCTTAGGGTTTTTATACTTCAACACACTAGACTCCCCCCCCCCTTTCCTGGAGGTTCCAATTTCCCATGGCACACCTGATGATCGCTCATGGCACACTAGTGTGCCCCGGCACACTGGCTGGGAAACACTGGTTTAATTAATGTGGAATAAACTGGTAAAACTCGGTTTACTCCACATTAATTCGCTTTTACCAGAGGCGTCTCGGATTAAAGGCTTGTCTGGAAGGGCCCAGAATGAACATCCTGTTATGGAATATTTCTCCTTTCACGACCCCTTCCCCCGTTCCCCCCCTGCAAACATGTGTCATAAAAGTGTTATTCTTAGTTCAGCCCACTATCGCCGAAATGAAATGAGAGTGGAAAGTTGGCAGTGGCGAGCGATGCACACATGCGAGGCCTCTTGTCCCGTCTCACTACCATAAGAAGGATTGTGTGAGGGAAACAGGATCCAACGGAAACCCTTATAGGAAGAGACAAGCCTAAGAGGGGTTGGCTGGATGAGACTGAGGACTGGAAGACACAACCGCACACAGTAGGAATTGACTGCACCTCATTCAAGTCGCAAGGAAAGTACATCCAAACTCTTATGAAAGAGCAACAAAGCAGGAGAGACCACCATCCTCTTATGTCAGTGTTTCCCAAGCAGTGTGCCGGGGCACATTAGTGTGCTGTGAGCGATCATCAGGTGTGCCGTGGGAAATTGGAACCTCCAGGAAAAAGGGGGGGGGGAGAGTCTAGTGTGTTGAAGTATAAAAACCATATGAAATCTACCTCGAAAAAGGCACAAAATTACAAACACCCCCCTCCCGACCCCTTGTCTACTTGGTCTTTCCCCCTCCATGCATTGGGAAGGCCCGCCTCCCTTTCCCCAAGCAGAGACCTCCTCTTTCCTCCTGGGGTTCTGTGTGGGAAGTTTGGCCCAGTTCTATCATTGGTGGGGTTCAGAATGCTCTTTGATTGTAGGGGAACTATAAATCCCAGCAACTACAACTCCCAAATGTCGAGGTCTATTTCCCCTGAACTCCATCTGCGTTCATATTTGGGCATATTGAGTATTTATGCCAAGTTTGGTCCTGATCCAACATTGTTTGAGTCCACAGTGCTCTCTGGATATAGGTGAACTACAACTCCAACACTCAAGGTCAATGCCCACCAAACTCTTATAGCATTTTCTCTTGGTTATGGGAGTTCTGTGTGGGAAGTTGGTGTCTTTCTGCCATTCCTGCCAGGATATCTATGCTGAGTTCATTGAAACAGGCCCAGGTTTTACACTGAGTGTATAAATACATTTTAAAAACATATTAACTATATGTATTACTGGGTTAGAGTGTCATTTTGTGTCATTTTGGTTGGTGGTGTGCCCCAGGATTTTGCAAATGTAAAAAGTGTGCCGCGGCTCAAAAAAGGTTGGGAAACACTGTCTTATGCAGTTGCTACAACTGCCAATTGTTCTTACCAGCAATCCCTTCTCTGTAATCTGAACCCTCTGCTTTGTGTTCTAGGCCCTGCAGAAGCAGAAGGCAAGCTGCTGAAGACATGATGTTCCTTCAGATATTTAAAGATGGCTGCATTGCAACATTTGTCCATCTTCTCTTCTCCAGGTTACTGTGACCTGCTTCCTAAGTTGGTTACCAGACCTCTACATATCTTGGCACCCTTCTCTGCTCAGCTTCCAGCTTGTTCCTATTCTTTTTTTGCCCACATTCCAGTTGAGGTTTGCTTAAAGCACAAACACTTCACCTGGATATTATGCTCATATCGAAATTGTGTGGGCTTTTTTGGCCATCTCATCACAACGTGGACCGATTTCATGAAGACTGCACTTTTGCTGAAAGGGAACGGTGCCAATGGGAAAGGAGTAGGCAGAGCAAAGACTGGATCAAACTGTACACGGATCTTGGATTCTGAGAACGGACACCTCAGCTGGGCAAAGACCGGGAAGAGAGGCCAACAAACACAGAAACAATAGAGTGGTGAGAAAGGAAGCTACAGCTGAAATGGGGTTTCCTTGCAGTAGATAACACAATGTTCGCACCAACGGGCAACACTGTTCATCAGGGAGGCTGTTGCTCAATGGGTCCCAACCTTTGGGTTTCAGTGTTTTGGACTTTAGAATTCATGGCCAAAGGATATGCTGGCCAGATGTCCGGGAGCAGAAGTCCCAAACAGGTCTAACGGTTTTACGTTTCAGGAGAGTACATTTCAATTGAATGTTAGGAAGAGTATCTTGATGGTAAGTGGAGTTTGGTATTGGACTCAACGACCTAGAGCGGTGGAATAGTCTTCTCTGGACATTTCTCAAGCAAAGCTGGACAGCTCCTTGTTGAGGATGCTCTAGCTCAGGGGTTCGCAAACTTTTTCAGCTGCAGAGCCCTTTTTGAAGCAAAAGTTTCTCGTGGCGCCCCAAGAAATGTTCATATTATATATTATATATCATGTGTATGTATATATATATATATATATATGTGTGTGTGTGTGTGTGTGTATACTAGCTTGGGGACCCGGCAGTGCCCAGGTTATTTGAGGAAGGCATTGTGTGCCAAGGTTGGTCTTTGGTACTTCAAGTCCCATCATCCATGGTCCACCCTCCTGTAAACTGTAGAAGGATGGAGACTGGGTCATGGGGGCACAAGGTGCCAAGTGTAGTCTTTTAGGTCTTTGTTCAGGGCTGCAGTGGTCTGTGGGAAATGAAGGCTTTGAAAGTACTACAAATCCCATAATCCATGGAGGTACCTCAAGTCCCACTCTTCTCCATACAGCAGTAGAATGTAGAGTGGGTCATAGGGGCACTGTGTGTCAAGCTTGGTATTGCATTGGGCCTCTGTGTGGCAAGTGTGGTCCTGATCCGTCACTGGTGTGGGCCACTGTGCTCTAAGCAAGTGAGTTAAAGTACTGCAATTTCCGTCATCCATGGTGCATCCTACCTCAAACTGCACCAAGATTTAGAGTGCGTCTCGGGGGGTCTGTGGGCCAAGTTTGGTCTTGTTCTGTCATTGTTGTGGACCTAGTCAGGAAAATGAAGTTGAGGAAGCCTTACTGTCAAATCTGGTTGTGGCCTAGTCTGGAAAATCAAGTAGAGGAAGCCTTACTGCCAAATCAGGCTGAGGCCTAGTCTGTTAAATCAGCTGAAGGAAGCCTTTTTAAAAAGTGCACTCTCTGGCACCTTTGAGATTTTGGATGTTGGAATGTTGGCCACGCAGAGTCCATTATGCAAATTTTCCCAATCTCCTCTGTCTGGTGCCATAGAGGGTTGGAGTTCTGAGGCTGGCCAGTCAGAGCCATTTATGCAAATAATCCCGGAGTGGCAGCCAATTGAAACGCTGGCACATATTCCTCCCGTCGCTCGGCCCACCTGCCCACCGCCCACAAACACTGACTTTTATTATATGCTATATATATATGTTTATATATTATTATAATTGAGTGCGGAGCCCCTCAGTTTGCTTCACAGAGCCCAAAGGGCTCCATGGAGCATAGTTTGAGAACTGCTGCTCTAGCTGGACACCCTGCGTTGAGCAATGGCTAGCAGGGTCCCTTACAACTCTATTGTTTCAAGGCCAACATCCCAGAGCCAGGAGAGACACATGGCAAAGAAAACAAGAACTCACTCATTGAAGACCAAGTCTGGTGCAAAATAGAGCATCCGGGAGTTGACATTGGTGAAGGATCTCCATCCCATGGCAAAAATCATCAGGCCCATCCAGGAATACTGAATGATTGCCATTTGGTCATCCACGTGCAGGTTGCGGAATCCTAGGAAAAAGTGGCACAAGAAAAGGTTGGTCATGTGGAGTAAGATATGACATAATAATAATAATTATTATTATTATCATCATCAGAAATCCCATCCGTTCTTTCCTGCTGTTTGTCTAGTCTGGATGTCAGTCTCATCTTGAGCTGGGAGCCCCTCTCTGGCAAAATAATAATAATAAATGATGATGATGATGATGCCCCAGATCAGTTTTTCATTTGTTTACAAAACTGGCAGGAGGGAGAGCTCATTTTTTTTCATTTCCAAAACCCAACTTTTGTAATGATGTCTACCACCTGGCACAAGGCAAGCAATGTATGGGAAGACAAGATGTGCCTCCTTATGTCCTGCAGGCCATGGAGCCAAGAATGCATTTGCCATCATGCAAAGCATGCAAAGCGGCCTGTTTGTTCACTCAACCCAACGGTCATAAATCTCGATGGGCAAAATAAATCTGCCTTGCTTTTCCCCGAGTTTAATATCCTGATCTTTTCTGTATGGAACGCCTAGGCTTTAAGCAACTGCTGGACCCCATCCAGGGACATTCCTTTCCAGAATTGGGATCTTCACAACCAAGATGTCCACAGCTGACACAGAGCATTCCGGGGGGAAAGGGGGTGGCATTGCTCACATTGGGTCAACCCAGTGTTCCTTGTCAAGATATCTCTCCATTAATTCTTCTGAAGACCAAATGATACTTGGACTCAATATATGAAACAGATAGAGAGCTTTGGAGCATCCCTGGATCCTGTTACAGTGCCAAAGTTAGGACAACTCTGTAAAGCTATTCAGATGAGAAGAGCGCAAAATTAAGACTTCCAGATTGGCTTGTTTCCTCCTTACATCACACAAGTTGGCTATGACAGACAGAGGACTCACCAAAACAGCTGAAGAGATATTTATTTATTTATTTATTTATTTATTTATTTCCACCATTTCTGCCCCGCATCTTCTCAACCCCCGAGGGGGGACTCAGAACGGCCTCACAATGGCAACTATGTAAACTGCCCCGAGCCTGCCGGAAGGAGCGGTATATAAGAATGAATAATAAATAAATAAATAAATAAATAATTCAATGCCCAAAACACAGTAAACATATAATAGAAACCACAACAGTCAAAAATTTAAAATACATTAAATACAGTTAACATTAAAATACATTAAAATATAATTAGCATTAAAATATATCAAATACATTCATTCACATAGGTTAAAAACTGTATTCCGTCCATAACAGAAGCCTTAGGTCATGTCCACCAGTTTGCCATTTCAATCCCATCTAAAGTGCTGTATTGTGCTAATGTGCAAACGCCTGGTCCCATAACCAGGATTTCACTATTTTCCTGAATGTCAGGAGGGATGAGGTGGATTGTATATCGATAGGGAGCACATTCCACAGACTGGGAGCTACAACCGAGAAGGCCCTCTCTCTCGTCCCCACCAACTGCATTTGAGAAGTAGGTGGGCGCGAGAGTAGGGCCTTCCTGGATGATCTTAGATTGCGAGGTGGGACATAGCGACCGATGCGTTCGGACAAGTAAGCTGGGCCAGAACCGTATAGAGCTTTAAAGGTCAAAACCAGCACTTTGAATTGAGCTCGGAATTGGACAGGCAGCCAGTGGAGCTGACACAACAGGGGGGTGGTATGCTCCCTTATGTAGCTCCTCTTAGTAGTCTGGCCGCCGCCCGCTGGACTAATTGCAATTTCCGAACTGTCTTCAAAGGCAGCCCCACGTAGAGTGCATTGCAGTAATCTATTCGGGATGTGACCAGAGCGTGGACGACCGTAGCCAGATCAGACTTCCCAAGGTACGGGCGCAGCTGGCGCACGAGTCTTAACTGTGCAAAAAGATAACATGTTTTATTTTACTTAAGACTTTCTGGAAATTAATAATCAAAATTAATAATCAAAATCCCAAAATGGCAATGCATCTGGTAGAAAGAGTTCACGTACTTCCACCATAGAAGCTGAGATGAAAACATGACTACTAAGGAGACTACCAGGGCTCAAAACGTCAATTCTTGTTGAAGTAAATAGGAAAACAACCACCCACGTCACTGCTCCTTTGCCTCTAACACATATCTATGGCATTCCTCAGAATGCTGTTTTGTTATGATCATAACTATTCCTCCCAAAACGACTTGAGGCAAATTTCCACTGATATCCAAAAATCTAACTAAGCATTTCACCTGCTCCTGAATATGAAGAGGCCCACTGGTGATAGCTTTGTTGGGTAGCTATTCATTAATGCTCATTAGCAATTTCCTGGTTTCTGCTGAGAATTTAATAAGCACCATTCCAGTGATTAATATTTTCAGCACATTCTGAAAGTCCTGTACTTCCAAGGATTAAAAAGCTCCCAAGTACTATTTTAATGAATCACTACTTTGAATAGAATATTACTGTTATTATCTAACCAACACCCAACAAATATTGTAGCTTTGTTGAGGGAAAAGCTCTTAACCAATCATGCCCAATTTGGTTTTTTTTGTTTTTAAATGGACGCATTTTCAAATTGTATTTAATTCTACTGATATCTGCATTCTATTTTTGTTAATATTTGGGTGCTATACAACAGTGTTTCCCAACCAGTGTGCCGGGACACACTAGTGTTCCGTGAGCGATCATCAGGTGTGTTGTGAGAAATTGGAACCTCCAGGATGGCAGGGGGAGAGTCTAGTGTGTTGAAGTATAAAAACCCTATGAAATCTACCTCAATAAAGGCACAAAATTACAAACACCCCCACCCTCCCCACCCATTGTCTACTTGATCTCTCCCTCTCCATGCATTGGGAAGGCCCGGCTCCCTGTCCCCAAGTATCTACCTCCTCTTGCCTCCTGGGGGTTCTGTGTGGGAAGTTTGGTCCAGTTCTATCATTGGTGGGGTTCAGAATGCTCTTTGATTGTAGGGGAACTATAAATCCCAGCAACTACAACTCCCAAATGTCAAGGTCTATTTCCCCTGAACTCCATCTGCGTTCATATTTGGGCATATTGAGTATTCATGTCAAGTTTGGTCCTGATCCAACATTGTTTCAGTCCACACTGCTCTCTGGATATAGGTGAACTACAACTCCAAAACTCAAGGTCAATGCCCACCAAACTCTTATAGCATTTTCTCTTGGTTATGGGAGTTATGTGTTGGAAGTTTGTGTCTTTCTACCATTCCTGCCAGGATATCTATGATGAGTTCATTGAAACAGGCCCAGGTTTCACACTGAGTGTATAAATACGTTTCAGAAACATATTAACTATATGTATCTCTGTGTTAGAGTGTCATGTTGTGTCATTTTGGTTGGTGGTGTGCCCCAGGATTTTGCAAATGTAAAAAGTGTGCTGCGGCTCAAAAAAGGTTGGGAAACACTGCTATACAAGATTTTACTTTTTGAGTCCTAGGGTATTTTTGTGTGTGTGTGTGTATGTAAGGCCATTGGGAGTCCTAGGGCTGGGGGTAAGGTTGGGATAGAAACAAATCCATTAATAATAATAATAATAATAATAATAATAATAATATCAACAGTAATGTTATGTAACCGCTCTGAGCCTTCGGGGAGTGGCGGTCTATAAATGTGAAGCATAAATTAAATAAATAAATAAATAAATGTACATTTCTGGTTGACAGTCTGTGTGGAACTAGAAGTTCAGAAGTCTTGAATTTGAATGCCCACTCATAGATGGAAGCATAGAGATTCATCCTGGACAAGTCACATTCTCTCTTTGAAGAAATCCAGACAAGGAAAGCCTTGATAACCATATAATGGTTTGCATATGGAATTGTGACTCCAGGAAATCCCTACTCAGCCATGTAAACCCAATGGGGAGGATCTTGGAAAAGTCCCACTTTCTTGACCTTAGTAGAAAGCAATGGTGTGAGGACTCACCCATTCTGTGCTAGGCCGAGACCAGCATAGTAGTTTGGCATCCATGGTTAAACAGGATGGCCAGGAAAGGGGGAGTGGCTTGGATCCTTCTCTGGGAGGAGGAGGGAGAGCTGCCTGAGATTGGCTCAGAGATGAGGGGAGGAGCTGAGCTGCTTAGGAGGGAAAGAGTGTAGCTTATTTAGCAGTCTCTTGTCAGAACTCAGAGAGAGAGGAGTCTCTGGACAGAGCTGAGAGTGAGCGGTCAGAGAGAGACAGTTGTCTTGAAAGCTGACTGGAAAAGTGCTGTGGGATAGCTGACAGGCAGTCAGTCACAGGCTTTTTGGGGATCTCTATGGCTTAGAGATTAGCTCACTTCTCTGAGGAAAGCAGCTACAGGATAACTCTAGGGAAGAGAGTTAGTAGCTAGGGTGCTTCTAGAAAGTGTTAGCTCAGGAAGTTACTAGTTTAGCTAGTGGACAACTACTCACTAGTCAGCGGCATTAGAGTGAGGAAGGTTAGATAGACAAGTTTAGAACTGTCTAGTGTTGTAACTAAGATCTAAGAAAGTAATCTATAGTAACCAACACGCTCTAGTACATTTCTGTTAACCATTACGCTATTGTGCCTCACTTGAAAACCATTACGCTCTGTGCCTTTCAAAAGCCTGTTAAGTTAATAAAAGTTTGTTTATTGACTTTTAAGAAAAGCCTCCATTGTGCCTCTTTACATCTGAGTGTGCCAGTTCCCGCCTTCCCACCGTTCCAGTCAAGGGGGAAAGATTTTTTACCTCGGAATCCCCTCAGTTTGTGTATTAGAAAGGAGCCTAGCTGAAATATAATTTTAAAAGAAAATCCTAAAGAGTAAACTTTAGGTTGGTGGTAGCGTTCCTAATAATTTTAAGCTCAAGTCGTCACATATTGCATCTTTCCTCTGAAGGTATCTTGCTAAGAAAATTCTAGAAGAGCCTTGTCATCTGTTCACTTTGAGGCACATGCTAACAACATTTGTAATGCGAGGCATAGTTTGTATTTTGAGCAGTTTGTAGAGAGAGACCTGTTGTGTGGTTTGAAGTCTGGTGATGGCTTGAGCATCAAACTACAACTCGAGAGACCAGCATTCAATTCCCCATTTGGCCATGCAAACCCATTGGGTGAGTTGCACACCCTAAGCACCCCATGAAGAGAGCCACCAAAAACTTGAAATGACTTGAAGGTACACAACAACATCAAAGTTTGTAATGTGTATGAAGGATATCTGGTGCGGTGGTTTGAGGGTTGTTTGTGTTGGAGTGGAGACCAGGGTTGGAATCCATGCTCATCTATGGAAGCCTATGGATGGTCATAGAATTGCTATGGAAGTCCTCCTCTAGCGTAGTTCTTAGACATGCTTTAGACCAGTGTTTCCCAACCAGTGTGCTGTGGCACACTAGTGTGCCGTGAGCGATCATCACGTGTGCCGTGGGAAATTGGAACCTCCAATACCCTTTCTTCCCCTTCCTGCCGAACACTTTTCCTTCTCCACTCAGGCTCCCTTCTTCCCTGCCTCGTTCTGCTCGCTTTGCCGCGCTTTGCTCTGGGGCGAGTCTGTGCAGTAATGCCCGCATGGGTCACGTCTTACTCCCTCCCCCTCCCCTTCTGAACATGCTCTCGCTGCCCCCTCGGATCAAAATGGCGGCAGAAGCGGCAGTGTAGAAGAAAAAGTAAGTGTTCGGCAGGAGGGGGAAGAAAGGGCGTGAAGGGGGAGGAAGAGGTCTCTGTCGAAAGCTGGCATGGGCAAACTTGGATCTTCCAAGTTCCAGAATCAACATTGTGATTCTGGATAGAAAACAAACAATAACATATAACATTGTTTGAGTCCACAGTGCTCTCTGGGTGTAGGTGAACTACAACTTCCAAACTCAAGGGCAATTCCCAACCAAACCCTTTGAGTACTTTCTGTTGGTAATGAGAGTTCAATATGCCAAGTTTGGTTCAATTCCATTGTTGCAAGAGTTCAGGATGCGCTTTGATTGTGTGTAAACTATAAATCCCAGAAACTGTAACTCCCAAATGTCAAGGTCTATTTTCCCCAAACTCCATCTGTGTTCACATTTGGGCATATTGAGTATTCATCCCAAGTTTGGTCCTGATCCAACATTGTTTGAGTCCACAGTGCTCTGTGGATATAGGTGAACTACAACTCCAAAACCCAAGGTCAATGCCTACCAAACTCTTATAGTATTTTCTCTTGGTTATGGGACTTCTGTGTGGGAAGTTGGTGTCTTTCTGCCATTCCTGCCAGGATATCTATGTTGTGTTCATCGAAAGAGGCCCAGGTTTCACACTGAGTGTATAAATACATTTTAAAACATATTAACTATATGTATTACTGTGTTAGAGTGTCATTTTGTGTCATTTTGGTTGGTGGTGTGCCCCAGGATTTTGTAAATGTAAAAAGTGTGCCGCGGCTCAAAAAAGGTTGAAAAACACTGCTTTAGACCAGGGGTGCTCAGAATGGTGATCGGGATCACCAGGGTGATCTTCGGGCCTCATCCTGGTGATCTTCAGGCCCCTGACCAGGTTTTTTGCTGTTGGTCCTCTTCACGCGCCCCTGCACGCTGCAAAGAAGTCCTCCGTCGTTGCTCCTCCCCGCTCTCTGCTCGCGTGCCGCCTCCAAAAGCTCCAGAGTCCAAGAGGCAGAATGGGCCCCCTCTTTTGGATTCCTCCTCCTCCCTCCGTCCTTCTCCAGCCACTTAGAGTCGTAGGAGACCAAAGGGGGCGGGCCTGGAAGACGCGATGCATGGCTTGCACTGCGCGCATGCGCAGAAGCACCCATTTTGCCCCTCTGACTTCTTGTGAGCTATTGGAGGCGGCACGCATGCTGGCGGCGTGGAAATAGGAGCAACAACGGAGGAGGAGAAGAAGGATGCTTTGGGGTCATTTCCTTACCGCATCTCAAAGGTCGGTCTTTTTACTTTGGGGTGGGTGCTTGATTGTTCTGTGGCATGTCTCTTTGTTTATTTTTAATGTTTAAAAACGGCCTTTTAGCTCCAAAGCCTCTCTGCTTGCTTTGTTCCTTGAGAAATATATGTTGGGGAATATGGAAATGTGGGAGAAATGGGGTGGTTGGATGTATTTTTGCATGCCCCTTTGTTTACCTTGCTGAGTATTAAATGGCCTTGCAGTTCAAAAGCCTCTCTTCTTACTTTCTGGCTGATAATATGTGCGGTAATATGGCAGTGTGGGAGAAATGGGGTGGTTGGATGTATTTTTATGCTCTGTTTTATATTGTTGTTAATAAATTGAAATGTTGATGTTTTATAACTTCATTTTATGTAAATTGCCCCGAGCCTGCTGGAAGGAGCGGTACATAAAAATGAATAATAAATATAAATAAATAAATAAGAAAATAGTTATACGTTTTACATTTCTGGGTAGGTGATCTTTGGGACTTGGTTTTTTAATCAGTAGCTCCCATGCTGAAAAAGTGTGAGCACCCCTGCTTTAGACAGTGTTGATTTTAAGTGAGAAAAATAGAGTTCTAGATCATGTCAAAATTGTATAACACTAAAGTTTCCATTGCATAATATACAGGTCTAATGCATGTATCAAAGAATGTCTCAATTTGCAAAAGGACTGCTTGGCCCAGGGATGCCACTTAACAAAGATATTGGGAAGATGCAACTTTTTGGCAATTATTTTACATATAGTGTTCCAACAAGTTTCTGGTCAGACTGACCAACAGCCGGCCATCCATCCCATTGCCCCCATATAGATAAGTACATTGGACATTGTTTCTCACATGTGTTTAGCAGTGGGAATGTATTCATCAAAGCAGACCTATGTTGAAAGTCTTGCCAAATAGCCACAAATTTTATTGCATTTTCTAAAGGCCCCAAAGCAGGACTTGACAGTCCCCTCCCCCTGAAAAACCGTCCCACTCATACAGCAGAACAAAGCAGAGAAACATCTCAAGATGCTCAAAAGATGTTGTTTATGGGAAAAATAGTAATGATGGGTGCAAAGAAATAAAGCAACCATCTTTGGTGCATCTGGAGATGTGCCTCCAACGTCTTTTGCAGATTGTTCCTGGGTTTTGGCTTCTTCTATTTGCACAGCGGCCATGAGGCTTTCATCTGGACCCCAGAAGAGACCAGTTTCATAAACACTTCCCAAAACAGGCACAAAGAAATGCGCTATAAATTAGAATTTGTACGCACATGGTCCTCAATCCTAAGTAACCACATGAAAACCTACTAGAGAAGGGGAAAAAATCCCCAAATATTCATGACACTTTTATGGTTTTCAAACATTTTTGCATTAAGACAAAGTCCTTTGGGATGGACCAGTTTCCTCCTAGAGTTTATTTATTTATTGGTTCAATTTGATATACCGCTCTCTCTGGCGCTCAGAGCAGTTCACAAGGTTAATACAGGTAAAAACACATAAAATACAATAAAACAGTTAAAAACCCCCGGTTAAAAACATGTAAACAGCAGAACTACAGTAGCAATAGAAGTATGCTGGCAGCGGCACAGCAGAATGGTGAATAATGCGGCATTGGTTATGGGCCAAATGCCTGTCTAAAGAGCCAGGTCTTTACAGCTCTGCGGAATGGCATTAAGTCCCGGGTAGCTCGTATCTCTTCGGGGAGGGTGTTCCACAAAGTTGGCGCTGCTACGGCAAACGCCCTCTGCTGCGTGCTAGCAAGTCTGTAAACCCTAATGCCCGGCACGTCCAGAAGATTGAGCCCCTCTGAACGCAGTGATCTCCTGGGTATATAAGGGGTAAGCCGCTCCCTCAGGTACACTGGCCCCAAACCATATAAGGCCTTGAAAGTTAAAACTAACACCTTGAAGGTGACCCGGAATTCAATTGGAAGCCAGTGCAGTTCGCGCAAGAGTGGAGTCACGTGGTCAGATCTTAAGGCTCCTGAGAGCAGGCGTGCTGCCGCGTTCTGCACCAGCTTGAGTTTCCGGATCGCCGACAAGGGTAGGCCAATGTACAGCGCATTACAGTAATCGAGCCTCGAGATGACCGTGGCTTGGATCACCGTGGCCAGGTCGCAGCGGGAGAGGTAAGGAGCCAGACGTCTTGCCTGACGCAGATAGTAAAAGGCTATCTTGCAGGCGCAGGCAATCTGTGCCTCCATAGATAGCTGGGAGTCCAGCCGGACCCCTAGGCTCTTTACAGACAGTTGCGGACAAAGGACCATACCGTCGAATGTCGGCAACTGGGTCTCTACCCCCTCCAGGCGGCCCAGCCACAAGATCTCCGTGTTGGGCATTCATGAGATCGCTGTAGCTTAATATGGAACGTCTGTTTTGGAGTTATTTATTCCAAACAGCAGACTTTTCTAGGGACTGCCTCTCACTCACTGTTTTGTGGATGCTATTCTTATGCATAGTTTGTTTTCTCTTGACAATTACATTAATGACAAATAATGGAAAGGAATGTCACTCTAATGGCAACTAATGGAACATAAACAATTAAAGGCGTAAGGGTAATGTGGAAATAAGTGGCTTCGACATGTTTTGCATAATAAATCGCAGACAACGGAGGCATTTTCTTTGGCTTTGGGAAGGGGAGCCGAGGAGAGCAAAACCAGTCCCACTTATAAGCACAAAACAAAACCTCAAAACAAAACCAAAGATGCAAGAAAGAAAACCAAAAGGTTTCCAGACAACTCAAAGTGAAAGAAAGAAAAAGAGGTGAACATTCACACTATAGGATTAGAGAGCTATAATTCCAATTTATTTATTTATTTATTATTTCAACTTGCTTAACCGCCCTTCCCGAGGCTCAGGGCGGTTTCCAACATGTAAAAGCATATAAAAGATGAAAACATCATAAAAACATCATAAAAACACTCTAAAACAATCCCAGCTAATCATACATCAGTCACAACGGGGCAGAACAAGCAGACTCGTACAAAGAGCAGAGGCAGCACAGCTAGATGGAGGTTGTCAGTACAGGCGTCAGTCAGTCACCGAAGGCCTGCCTGAACAACCAGGTCTTCCAGGACCTGCGGAAGGCCATCAGATCTCGCAGGGCTCGCATCTCGGCTGGGAGCGAATTCCACAAAACTGGAGCGGCCACCAAGAACGCCCTCTGCTGTGTGCTGGAAAGCCTGTAGAGCTTCAAACTTGGGACCTCGAGCATGTTGAGACCCTCTGAGCGCAGTGATCTTCTGGGAACATATGGGGTAAGCTGCTCCCTCAAGTACACTGGCCCCAAACCATGTAAGGCAGCTGGATCTCCCCAACCCCCCAGAGGCCCAGCCACAAGATCTCCGTCTTCGCCGGGATCACCTTCAACTTACTGGCTCGCAGCCATCCAGTCTTCTAGGCAGAGTTGTAAATTATCGGGTACAGATTCCACCCCAGCGTCCATCCTCAGAATGAGCTGGGTGTCATCAGCGTACTGATGACATTCCAGTCTGAAACTCCATACCAATTGGGCGAGTGGTCGCATGTAGATGTTAAATAACAGCGGGGAGAGTATGGCCCCCTGAGGGACTCCGCAGTATAAGGGACTCCCTCAGGGTTTTGCCCTATGGCATCCTGTGATTTGAAGTTCAGGGAAGAGGACTAAAATTCTCAGCCAGAGGCTCACTAAACTACATATTCAAGTGATTCCATAACATGTCATTGTGAGAGTTAAAGTGGAAGCATAGTGCTAGAGAGAGGGGTTGTCAGAAGTGGCATTGAAGCTAGAAGAACCACAGTTACTGGGCATCCATCATGCTTGTTGGAATCTAAGCTGAATTTCCAAGCTTAGCCCAAGCAGAAACATCTTCATAATGACGCTGGACAAATTTGTCATTGAGGTCTTCAGGCCTATCTTCTCCATCCCAAGTTGTAACAAGAGGAAATGGGCCTGAAGACATCATTGTGAAGATGTTTCATCTTAATGAAGAAAAATATTCTCAGCCAACTTCATAATATAACAACTTGGGATAGACAAGATTAGGTTTGAAGACCTCCATGAAAAATATGCCCAGCTTAATTGGGAAGGTGTTTCTTCACAATAAAGAAATATCTTCAGAATGTAACAACTTCCAAATTAATGGAGGAGATGGGCCTGAAGACTTCCATGAAAACATCTCTCCAGCTTTATTGTAAAGATGATGCTTCACAATGATAAAATATCTTCACAATGTAACAACTTCCAATGTAAGAATAGGGATGGGGAAGATGGGCTGAAGACCTCCATGTTGAGTGTCATTGGGAAAGTGTCTCTTCACAATGACAAAACACCTTCACAACATAACAACTTCCAATGTAACTACTTTGGATGGAGAAGATGGGCCAGAAGGTCTCCATGAAAAATCTGCCTAGTGTCATTGTGAAGGTGTCTCCTCACAATGTAACAATTTTCAACTGAACTACTTGGAGTGGATAATATGGACCTGAAGACCTCCATGAAAAACATGTTGAGCTTCATTGTGAAAGCATCTCTTCACAATGACAAAACACCTTCAAAACATAACAACTTCCAATGTAACCATGAAGAATGGGTCATAAGGCCTCCATGAAAAATCTGTCTAGTGTCATTGTGAAGGTGTCTCCTCACAATGTAACAATTTTCAACTGAACTACTTGGTGTCGATAATATGGACCTGAAGACCTCCATGAAAAATATGTCGAGCTTCACAATGACAAAACACCTTCACAATATAACAACTTCCAATGTGACCACTTTGGATGGAGAAGATGGGCCGTAAGACCTCCATGAAAAATCTGTCTAGTGTCATTGTGAAGGTGTCTCTTCACAATGAAGAAATAATATGGTCGAGCTTCATTGTGAAGGTGTCTCTTCACAATGAAGAAATACCTTCAGAATGTAACAGCTTCTTACGTAACCACTTGGGATGGAGGAGATGTGCATGAAGGCCTCTTCCTTGAGATGTTCCTTACCTGGCAGAGCCTTTGCCCATTTCACCACATGGACCAGCTGTCGTTCTCCGAGTTCATTCAGACTGGTCAGGAGGGCTGCGAAGGAGTCCGGCTGGTTGTTGTCGTGGCCGGCACACACCACGCCTGGCTCAATGGCCTCCAGGACATTGAGGAAGATGGGCTGGCACTCCAGGCCTTCGATGCGAGTCATGGACATCTTGGGTGTCTGGTCCTCCGTGGGGCTGGAGGGCCCGGCTCCGTCAGATTCTTCTTGCATCTTCAGGTTGCCCAGCTTCTTCAACTTGCGGGCTGCAGAGGAGGAGGAGAAGAAAGAGAAGAAAGATGTGATGGTGTATGAGAAGATGCTTCCATTTGGGTGGAAAAGAAGGGTTCAATCCACAGTCACACAATCTTGGGGTTTAGGTCTGTTCCTGGGGTTATTTGGAGTTCTGATTCAGATAGACCACATCAGCTCTAGTTTCTTAGATACGGTTATCCTGTTTTCTACAGGTGTGTAAAAGGTAACTGGTATATATGGTATATGTTCTCTATCTCAAAAACTAGAGCAGATAGGGGGAAACTGGTGCCATTTTTGGAATCAGCGGGTCAAATATACCCAGAAAAAAGACTAATGTTTAAGGCTGCTAAATCTCTACTATTGTGTGCAAAAAATACTCAGAATTTTGTTTTTTTGCACAGAATTTTTTTCTGTTCACAAAGTGTGTTTTCCATGGAGGAAATAGTATTGTCTGTCATGGAAATATGTAGAAAGGATGTAGGGGGAATCATATATGAAATATGTATTTTTTTTCTAACTATGTTGTAATGTTTGAATACTAGGGGGAAATTGTGAAAAAGTGTTCTGGTTTCCCCATAGAGTGGCCAGCATTGTCCCTTAGGCCAGTGTTTTTCAACCTTTTTTGAGCCGTGGCACATTTTTTACATTTACAAAATCCTGGGGAACACCACCAATCAAAATGGCACAAAATGACACTCTAACACAGTAATACATATAGTTAATATGTTTTTAAATGTATTTATACACTCAGTGTGAAACCTGGGCCTGTTTCGATGAACACAACATAGATATCCTGGCAGGAATGGCAGAAAGACACACACAAAGGTCTTGCTCAACAGCTGGGAGTTATAGTTCGCCCGCAATCAAAGAGCATCCTGAACTCCACCAATGATGGAATGGAATCAAAGTTCCCACACAGAACTCCCATAACCAAGAGAAAATACTGTAAGAGTTTGGTGGGCATTGACCTTGAGTTTTGGAGTTGTAGTTCACCTATATCCAGAGAGCACTGCAGAGGGGAGGGAGGAAGATGTGGGACGAGTCTGTGCAGTAGCGCCCACACGGGTCACATCTTCGTCCCTCCCTCCCTCCCTCCCTCCCTCCCGCAGAAGCGGCAGTATGAGCAAAGCGAGGCAAAGCAAGCAGAGCGAGGCTGGGAAGAAGGGAGCCTGAGTGGAGAAGAAAAAGTGTTCGGCAGGAGGGGGAAGAAAGGGTATTGGAGGTTCCAATTTCTCATGATCGCTCACGGCACACTAGGGTGCCACGGCATACTGGTTGGGAAACACTGCCTTAGGTGTTGAAATCTCACCCAAACCTATCAACATTCCAGAATAAAAATACAATTTGCTTTCATTGCCCACTCCTAACACAGATGTAATGGATCACTTCTTGAAGCGTATATGTATTGAAAGATGATGATGAAAGTGGAAATAATAGATGATAATAGTGATGCTGAGAATAGATGGGACCAAACTCTGGAAACCCAAACAGTGTACAGGATGGTCCATCTTCCGCTTTAAAGGGGATGTAAACAGATCTCTTCTCAGCAGACAGCAACCTTCATATCCAGAGCCCAGCATCCTATTACATAAGCAACCATGAACAAAATACGAGGGAGCCTGTGATTAAGACTCCACTATTCCCTCAAAAAATAGCTTGTTTATTGCTTGTATTCCTTTATTATTTATATTCATTTCATGGCAGCTGCGGTAATAATTGGCAGGCGTGTCGCCGCGAAGCCTGCAGAGCTGGATTTGATTTCTCACAGCAGTAAACACACCCTCCCAGCATTTACATTTGCAGGGATGAAAAGCAGGAACAAGCAACATCCAAGTTTAAAAAGATGCTCGGAGTTACTAATGGAAAAGAACAGACAGACTTGGAAAGGATGTAGGAGTTTGCTTTTGCCTGAGCCAACTGGGAAGGGAAATATTAGGCATCGGCAATCAATACAAAGTTTCAAAAATAATTACAAAAATTGAGAATGCTGGTGTTTAGTTTCTAAAGTGTTTCTATAGTATTGTTAGTGAAAATTTCGTTACTATAACGAGAGTAACGAAATTTCGCTGCTTTTTTGTTATAGTAATTGTGCAAATTGTTCCTTTCGCCCTCATTTTTACAGCTTTTGGGGTAAAACTTGCTGCAATGATAGAACACATTGTCTGTTCTTAAAATGGAAAGCAAACATCTGTGTTTTAGATCAGTGTTTCCCAACCTTTTTGAGCTGAGATATACTTTTTACATTTACAAAATCCTGGGGCACACCACCAACCAAAATGACACAAAATGACACTCTAACACAGTAATACATATAATTAATATGTTTTTAAATGTATTTATACACTCAGTGTGAAACCTGGACCTGTTTTGATGAACACAACATAGATATCCTGGCAGGAATGGTAGAAAGACACAAACTTCCCACAGAACTCCCATAACCAAGAGAAAATACTACAAGAGTTTGGTGGGCATTGACTTTGGGTTTTGGAGTTGTAGTTCACCTATATCCAGAGAGCACTGTGGACTGAAACAATGTTGGATCAGGACCAAACTTGGCATGAATACTCAATATGCCCAAATGTGAACACAGATGGAGTTTGGGGAAATAGACTTTGACATTTGGGAGTTACAGTTTCTGGGATTTATAGTTAACACACAATCAAAGAGCATCCTGAACTCTTGCAACAATGGAATTGACCCAAACTTGGCATACTGAACTCTCATTACCAACAGAAAGTACTGAAAGGGTTTGCTTGGGAATTGACCTTGAGTTTGGAAGTTGTAGTTCACCTACACCCAGAGAGCACTGTGGACTCAAACAATGTTATGTTATTGTTTGTTTTCTATCCAGAATCACAATGTTGGAAGGAGGCTCACCACTTTAAGGTCCCTAGAACAGTCATGGGAAAACTTCGGCCCTCTGGGTGCTTTAGACTTCAACTCCCACCATTCCTAACAGCCTGAGGTCCTTTCCTGCTTAAGTGGCTGAGGGAGGGAAAGGAAAAAGGCCAGAGACTGCAAGGAATGGTGGGAGTTGGAGTCCAAAACACCTGGAAGGTCCAAGTTTTCCCATGCCAGCTTTCGACAGAGACCTCTTCCTCCCCTTTCTTGCCCTTCCTTCCCCCTCCTGCCGAACACTTTACTTTTTCTTCTACGCTGTCGCTTCTGCTGCCATTTTGATCCGAGGGGGCAGCATGAGTGTGTTCAGGAGGGGAGGGGGGAGACTTGCCCCAGAGCAGAGCGAGGCAAAGCGAGCAGAGCGATGCTGGGAAGAAGGGAACCCGAGTGGAGAAGAAAAAGTGTTAGGCAGGAGGGGGAAGAAAGGGTATTGGAGGTTCCAATTTCCCACAGCACACCTGATGATCGCTCACGGCACACTAGTGTGCCACGGCACACTGGTTGGGAAACACTGTTTTAGATGGATTAGAAATCAGCTGGTTTTCCTTGTAATAGGCTATAAGAGCACCTAAAGCTTCAGAGAGCTTCGGTTCAATTATTCCAAAGCTCCCTGCTTGAGCGGTGATGGCATGATCATCAGCATAGATTAAACTCTCTATTTGTAGCAACTGATATCAACCAAAAATAAAGGATGAAAGTGGCGGGTGAATGGAGTTCAAACTTTGCAACTTTGAACTCAGTTTGCAGCAACTGAAGGCAGAGGAGGAAAGGGGGAGGTGGAGAAAGAAACCAGCACATTTTTAAAGACGGCCAAAAAAGTGGATGAATTGGGATGAATCCTGGCAAAAGAAGGAGCATGACAAAACAAATCCAAGGGTCAGAAGGAAGAGAAAGAAATGAAAAGGAATGACCAAAGGGGAGACAGAGGAGAATCTGGATGGCTCAGCTTCAGAGGGAGAAAAGTCACAATAGAAATCTGGTTCCCTCACGTTTCTAGTTTCAGACATTAAAGGGATACTTAAATAAAACTTCTTTTGGACTTAATCAGGGAAAAATGAGCCCCCCGAACATAAAAACGTCAAATCAAAGAGCAGTCCCATAAATCAATGCAAAATAGAAGAAGAAGAAGAAACACTGATCTTTAAATAAGATGTTTTGGATGATTTACAGGAAAGAGTAATTAAGGGTGGCTGTGCCGTTAAAAAAAAGCAAAATTAAATTAACAATGGGAACACATCAATAAAAAGTAGAGTGAGTAAATCTGGGGAGAAGAATAAGAGAAAAGCACAGTGTGAGATCTCCTGGCTCGATTTATATGGATCAGAACCAGAGGGGGGGGAGGAGGAAGGAAGGAAGGAAAGGAAGAGAAAAAGAAGGAAGGAAGGGGAGAGGGAGGGAGGGAAGGAAGGAAAAGGAGAGAGAAAGAAGGAAGGAAAGGAGGATGGATGGAAGGAAGGAAAAGGAGAGGGAAAGAAGGAAGGAAGGAAGGAAAAGGAGAGGGAAAGAAGGAAGGAAGGAAGGAAAAGGAGAGGGAAAGAAGGAAGGAAGGAAGGAAAAGAAGAGGGGAAAAAGGAAGGAAGGGAAGGAAGGAAAAGGAGAAAGAAGGAAGGAAAGGAGGATGGATGGAAGGAAGGAAAAGGAGAGGGAAAGAAGGAAGGAAGGAAAAGGAGAAGGAAAGAAGGAAGGAAGGGGAGAGGGAGGGAAGGAAGGAAAAGGAGAGGGAAAGAAGGAAGGAAGGAAAAGGAGAAGGAAAGAAGGAAGGAAGGGGAGAGGGAGGGAAGGAAGAAAAGAGGGAAAGAAAGAAGGAAGGAAAAGGAGAGGGAGGGAAGGAAGTAAAAGGAGAGGGAAAGAAGGAAGGAAGGGATGAGGGAGGGAAGGAAAAGGAG
This sequence comes from Anolis apletophallus, assembly GCA_030556195.1. Lineage (NCBI taxonomy): Eukaryota > Metazoa > Chordata > Lepidosauria > Squamata > Anolidae > Anolis > Anolis apletophallus. Next base: position 18,602,805 of record JARBWK010000016.1, on the reverse strand, counting down.
AGGGAAAAAGGAAGGAATAAAGGGGAGCAGGAGTGAGCGAGGGAAGAAGGAAGGAAGGAAAAGGAGAGGGAAAGAATGAAGGAAGGAAGGTAGGAAGGAAAGAAAGAAGGAAGGAAAAGGAGAGGGAAATAATGAATGGAGGAAAGAAGGTAGGAAGGAAGGAAGGAAGGAAAAGGAGAAGGAAATAATGAAGGAAGGAAAGAAGGAAGGAAAAGGGGCGGGAAAGAATGAAGGAAGGAAGGAAAAGGAGAGGGAAAGATTGAAGGAAGGAAGGAAGGTAGGAAGGAAAGAAGGAAGGAAAAGGAGAGGGAAATAATGAATGAATGAAGGAAAGAAGGTAGGAAGGAAGGAAGGAAAAGGAGAGGGAAATAATGAAGGAAGGAAGGAAGGAAGGAAGGAAGGAAGGAAGGAAAAGGAGAGGGAAAGAAGGAAGAACTGAATCTCAGCCCCAAAAATTAAAAAACAAACCCAAGTTAAATGATCTAATTGCTTAATCCGATTGATATTCCTTTTTTGTTTATTGTACCATTATAGTTTTATGGTTATCTGTGCCGCTTGGAGTCCCATAGGTGAGGCATAAGATAAGGACAACTTCCAATAGAAGTTCTGTATTGTTCCATTGGTTTGCATGCGGCTCTGAGATGAGATGATAAAATGTGAGGCACAGATCGGGTAATAACGGCAGCAACGTTGTCTTGGGATGGAGACCTGGCTCTTTGCTTGGAAGAAAGGATGCCAAAGGGAGGAAGAAGAAGAATGGAGGCGAGGAGAGGCTGGTCGAAAGATAAACATGGACCTCCTGGTCAGTCGAAAGGCCGAACAGGGCATAGGGTTACAGCATGTGTTGGATGGGGTTACACTCCCCCTGAACATGCAGGTTCGCAGTCTGGGAGTGATCCTGGACTCACCGCTGAGCCTGGAACCCCAGGTCTCGGCGGTGGCCAGGGGAGCTTTTGCACAGTTAAGACTTGTGCGCCAGCTAAGCCCGTACCTCGGGAAGTCTGATCTGGCTACGGTCGTCCACGCTCTGGTCACATCCCGAATAGATTACTGCAACACACTCTACGTGGGGCTACCTTTGAAGACAGTTCGGAAATTACAACTAGTCCAACGGGCGGCAGCCAGATTACTAACCGGAGCTACATACAGGGAGCATACCACCCCCCTGTTGTGTCAGCTCCACTGGCTGCCTGTCCACTTCTGAGCTCAATTCAAAGTGCTGGTCTTGACCTTTAAAGCTCTATATGGTTCTGGCCCAGCTTACTTGTCCGAATGCATCTGCCGCTACATCCCACCTCGTAATTTAAGATCATCCGGGGAGGCCCTGCTCTCCCATGCTAGATAGCGGGTGCACCCGATGCCTAATGTCCCCCCAACTGGCAAAGCAACTGGGTATAAAGCCCCAGGCCCTAGTGGAGCAAATCCTTTTCTCCCAGCTGGATGGGTCCCCGGTCAATGGAAGGCCCGCCACCCATAAGACAGGAGAGATGAGAGTCCAAATTGGGACCCATCAGGAAGCGCTGAAGTTTGTAATCTCGGCCATGGTGCATCAACCCGTCATCCTGGGGGGCCCGTGGTTACGCGCCCAAAACCCATAGATCGACTGGGCGATGGGAACAGTGAAGTTTCGTGATGGAGAGGCACGGGGGAGGATGGAGGACCCAGATGAAGGCGGAGCCCCGACACGGGAGGGGGCTGGAGTGGGAGCAGCTGAGAGCCAACTACGCGGCGTCCCGCGAGAATACTGGGATCTGGAGGAGGTCTTCAGTGAGAAAGAAAGTGACGAGCTTCCGCCCCACCGGAAGTCGGACTGTGCGATTGAAATTGAAAAGGGCGCCAAATTGCCGTGCCCGAAGTTATACGCCTTGTCCGAGCCAGAAAGAAAAGCGCTAAGAGAATTTATTGACAAGAACTTAGACAGAGGGTTCATCGAAAAGTCAACAAGCCCACTAGCTGCGCCGGTCCTGTTCCGCCCCAAGGCGGACGGCACCCTGCGGCTGGGGCCTCAACGCCATAAGCGCCACCAACCCATACCCATTGCCACCAATGTCGGAGATATTGGCCCAGTTGGGAAAGGCCCGCCTCTTCACCAAATTGGACATCCGGGAGGCGTTTTACCGGATTTGGGTGCAGGATGAGGACTGCTGGAAGACGGCGTTTAACTGCCATTTGGGCCAGTACCACTTTCGGGTCACGCCATTCGGACTACAAGGCGCCCCGAAAATATTCCAACAATTTATCACCGAGATCTTCCGGGACCTGTTGTACAAGGGAGTTCTAGTTTACCTGGACGACGTGTTGATTTATTCCGCATCTGAGGCCGACCATGTACACTTGACCCGAGAAGTCCTTCGCCACCTGCGAGAGAACCAGCTCTTCGTCAAGCTCCCCAAATGCGAATTGCACCAGACCGAATTGGATTACCTGGGATCTCCACACAAGGCTTGGCCATGGATCCCAACAAGGTGCGGGATGTGCTGGCCTGGGAGGCCCCGCGGACCCGCCGTCAGCTTCAAGGCTTCCTGGGCTTTGCGAACTTCTATCGGCAGTTCATCCAGGGTTTCGCCGAGGTAGCGCTCCCCCTCACTGCTTAAGACCAAGGGCCTGGGGGAGACGAAAAAAGTCAGGTCTCCCAGCGCCAAGCTAAAGTGGACACCGCAGTGCCAGGAAGCCTTTGAGACCCTCAAGCTGTGCTTCACCAGCCAACCGCTACTGATGCACCCCAAAGCAGAGCGACCGTTCACCGTCCAGTGCGACGCATCCGAGGCGGCTTACGGGGTGGTACTCCTACAGCGGGACGAAAACGGCAGACTCCGGCCATGCGCTTACCTTTCTAAAAAGTTCACGGAGACCGAGAAGCGATGGCATGTGTGGGAAAAGGAGTCGTTCGCAGTCAGGGCCGCGCTCAGTCACTGGAGACACTTCCTGGAAGGCACCGCCTTGCCCTTCGAGGTCTGGACGTACCACAAGAACCTGCAGGCTCTGCAATCCCCGCAACGGCTCAACGCCAAACAGCTGAGATGGGCACAGTTCTTCAGCAGATTCAACTTCACCCTGAAATACCTGCCCGGAACGAAGAACGTGCTAGCTGACACCCTGTCCCGGATGCCGGAGGCGGACTACTCAGCTCCTGAGGAGGTAGGAACGGTGTTCTCCAAATGCCAATTGGGCCTAGTGGCGCACACCCGGGCGGCCACAAAACCCCCACAGCCGGCAACCCCCAGCCCTCCAGGCCTGTTGGCCGACCTGTCAGCCGCCTATGGAGATGATGCCTGGCTCTCGGAACACCGGGAGGACCTGACCCAGGCCGACGGGGTTTGGTACTTCAAAGACAAGATATATGTCCCACAGGGCGTAAGGGGACAAGTCCTACACCAAAGCCACGATTCCCAGCTGTCGGGCCACTTCGGCCTCACCAAAACCCTGAGACTGTTAGCGCGTCAATTTTGGTGGCCTGCGATGCGAAAAGACACACGAGACTACATTTCCGAGTGCGAGACCTGCATAAAGAACAAGCCGAAGCCCGGCCGGCCTACGGGACTGCTGCAAACCGTGGCCGACCCCGCCGAGCCCTGGAGCGAAATCGCCATGGATTTCGTGGTCGACCTCCCGCCCAGTGGGGGGGTACACAACCATTTGGACTGTGGTGGACCTCTTTTCCAAGTAAGCCCACTTCGTCCCCCTCCGGCAGCTTCCCACGGCTCCCGAGTTGGCCCAACTGTTCACGCACCACGTCTTCCGCTTCCATGGGTGTCTGCGCCGCGTCGTTTTTAAACTGAATGCTCATTGCACATGGTAACACTGAGCAAAGAGACTTGCTCTATAGCTCTTCAACTTTGTTTTACAACTGTAAACATACAAGAGGTCATTGTCTGCAAACCCAGCATTCCAGCGTTGGAGCAAACACCGAGCAGTGGCCAGTTCTGCACAGCTGTTGGAAATGCAGATATTTTACTTTTTCCCTCCCTTTAGGAAACATGTCCCAACAGATTGCAGCCACAGTTCTGGAGACGGAGAGGGAAAGACACTGAGGAGGAAAGTTGTTCTCCCCAAAACGCATTTGCACAAGTTAATAACTTTGGTCCAAAAGCAAGGTGCTGGCTGCTGAAGCGGATGAATAGCAGCATTGCATCCTGTCAGATCCCTAAAACCTGGAGGAAAGCAAGCGTCGTAGGCATTTTGAAACCAGGTTAAGATAGGAATGATCTGAAAAGCCATAGACTAATCTCCTTGTTGTGCCACCTCTACAAAGTTCTGGAGAGACTTATCCTGCACGGAATTGTGTGAAAAATAGATCTATGCCACAAGTATGGAACCTGAGTCAGCACATAGAAGATGGTTTTGAAAGACAGCAGATTAGAGGAGCAGTCTTCAAAGGCCTGTCAGCAGCTTATGACACTGTAAATCATTGCCTTCTCCTAAGAAAATATCACCAAGGACTTCCACCTCACCTTTCATAGGAAATCTACAAAACAGGAGCTTTTTTGTTGGGTTCTAGGGACAGATGTTGGGAATCAGCCTGTGTTTGTGTTTCAGGATCGTGATGTTTCTGATGTGGGAAATGCTGGTATTGCACCACCTGACATCCATTTTATTTATTTATTTATTTGCAGTATTGATATTCTGCCCTTCTCACCCTGCAGAGGACTCAGGGTGGATTACAATGTACACATACATGGCAAACATTCAATGCCACAGACACACAACATATATAGACAGACACTCAGAGGCTATTTAACATTCCAGCTTCAGGCCACCAGGGGAGCTATTGCTTCCTCTTTCTTGCATACTTCCTGGAGATTTTTATGGCCTGATAAATCAGTTAAATTAGCCTCCCCCCAAAGTGGTATCTAAATTTCCTACTTGACAGATGCAACCGTCTTTCAGGCTGCAAAGGTCAACAACAGGCTACACGATAGGTCGAGAGCCCACCTCGACCCGGGCAGGTCTCGAACTCATGACCTTCTGGTCAGTAGAGATCTTATGCAGCTGACACCCAGCCAGCTGTGCCACATCATCCTTATAGGTTACTTACAAAAAGTATGGGCTCGTCCTGAGGCAATCCTGGCAATCCAGGAATTGGTGAAGGTTAGCTGATGCTGTGGATAGGAGTCCAAAAGTGGCAGGCTAAAACCTGAAACTTCAATCAGTGGCTGAGACCGGATGAGAGACTCCGGTCTCTGGCACACAGAAGACTGGGCAACTTGGAAGGCACTGAACAGATTGTGTTCTGGCATCACAAGATCCAGAGCTAACCTTAAGAAATGGGGTCACAAAGTGAAGTCCACAACATGCGAGTGCAGAGGAGAGCAAGCCACAGACCACCGACTACAATGCAACCTTGGCCCTAGTTTGATTGTACATGCTCAATGGGTTGCAAAGGTCGACAACAAGATACGCAATTTTGGTCGGGAGCTCACTCAATTTGATTGCACATGCACAATGGGTTGCAAAGGTCGACAACAAGGTACGCAATTTTGGTCGGGAGCTCACTCTGACCCAGGCTGAAATGGGGCCACAAAGTGAAGTCCACAACATGCGAGTGCAGAGGAGAGCAAGCCACAGACCACCGACTACAATGCAACCTTGGCCCTAGTTTGATTGTACATGCACAATGGGTTGCAAAGGTCGACAACAAGGTACGCAATTTTGGTCGGGAGCTCACTCAATTCGATTGCACATGCACAATGGGTTGCAAAGGTCGACAACAAGGTACGCAATTTCGGTCGGGAGCTCACTCCGACCCAGGCTGAAATGGGGTCACAAAGTGAAGTCCACAACATGCGAGTGCAGAGGAGAGCAAGCCACAGACCACCTACTACAATGCAACCTTAGCCCTAGTTTGATTGCACATGCACAATGGGTTGCAAAGGTCGACAACAAGGTACACAATTTTGGTCGGGAGCTCACTCCGATCCAGGCTGGCTTCAAACTCATGACCTTTCGGTTGGTAGTGATCTTAATGCAGCTGACTCCCAGCCAGCTGTGCCACAGTCCTGGTGGGAAGCAGCAGCCAATGATGAAAGGACAAAAGCAGTGACATCTCTGGCCCATCCTCTGTTTGGATATCAGCTAGCAAGCTAATGCCTTAAATCAAGAAACAGTTTCCTAAGATCGACAGAGATACTCGCAGGAACACCTCAGCAAGTGAGAGTCCAAAAGTGGCAGGCTAAAACCTGAAAACTTCAATCAGTGGCTGAGCCCGGATGAGAGATTCCCTCCTGGGCACACAGAAGACTAGGCGACTTGGAAGGCACTGAACAGATTGCGTTCTGGCACCACAAGATGCAGAGCTAACCTTAAGAAATGGGGCCACAAAGTGAATTCCATGACATGCGAGTGCAGAGGAGAGCAAGCCACAGAACACCGACTACAATGCAACCTTAGCCCTGGTTCGATTGCACATGCACAATGGAGCATCTTCTTAAAGTGACACCAGAGGCACTTCAAGTGGCCAACTTCTAGTCAAAGGAAATCTAGTATAATGCCAAGTTTTGGCCATGTTTATGTCTTTTAAAAAACGTTATAACTGTACCCTCAATTTCCTTCTGACAGGATAAACAAATAAAATTAGCATGGAAATCGTTGTCATGCAAGACAGGGAGAAATGATGGGATGTTTACGAAATGCTTTGTTTATTGCCAGAATGAAGGATGTGTGCAGAGGGAACCAGCATTGTACATTCACATGCTGGACTTCCATCTGCTCTCGCTGAAGTGCAAAACCTGCCACGGGCTGAAAAACCATTGGCGGAGACTGATCCGTCCCCAGGCCTGTCTCGTGCCACAGACAAATGCAATATCCAGAGCCATAGGTATGTGGGGATCAAGAGGTCGGGGTGCAACCTGTCAAGTATGANCAAAACATATATATGACTTCCTCTCACATATTTATACATGGCTATCATGTCTTCTCTCAGCCTTCTCTTCTTCAGGCTAAACATGCCCAGCTCTTCAAGCCGCTCCTCATAGAGCTTGTTCTCCAGACCTTTGTGAAATTTCACCCTGAGTGAAACTTGCTTCCAGTTAACTATGGATGTCATGAAGCTGTTATAAACAGTTCCTTGGGGGAGGGGGAGGCAACTCTCAAAAAATCCAGTAAAATAGTTTTTAAAAAAACATTTCCAAGCAGAGAGGCTCAATTTGTTTCTTGGAAACCTGTGAGGGGGCTGCTAGGAGGGGGGAGAGTGCCAGAACGTGACCACCTGGGAGCTAACAGAAGAGCATTCAGTAAGACGAGACCCACAGCTACAAAGCCAGAATGTCCCCCAAAGTACAACCCCTTCTGCCAGGAGGGAGATGCACGGGCCATTATTCATTTTGGATGCTTTTCTGATCAGAAAAAAATGTGCCCAAAGGTGAGAAGGGGCAGAAACAGGGGCACTTCTCTCTCCTACAAAATGTTCCTCCATTTCCTAAAAGTTCTAGTATTATAGAGCAGTGTTTCCCAACCAGTGTGCCGTGAGCAATCATCCGGTGTGCCGTGGGAAATTGGCACTCTCCCCTAGCAGCCCCCTCACAGGTTTCCAAGAAACAAATTGAGCCTCTCTGCTTGGAAATGTTTTTTTTTACTATTTTACTGGATTTTTCAAGAGTTGCCTCCCCCCCCCCCCCAAAGAAACTGTTTATAACAGCTTCATGACATCCATAGTTAACTGGAAGCAAGTTTCACTCGGGGTGAAATTTCACAAAGGTCTGGAGAACAAGCTCTATGAGGAGCGGCTTGAAGAGCTGGGCATGTTTAGCCTGAAGAAGAGAAGGCTGAGAGAAGACATGATAGCCATGTATAAATATGTGAGAGGAAGTCATATATATGTTGTGTTCATCGAAACAGGCACAGGTTTCAAACTGAGTGTATAAATACATTTAAAAACATATTAACTATATGTATTACTGAGTTAGAGTGTCATTTTGTGTCATTTTGGTTGGTGGTGTGCCCCAAGATTTTGTAAATGTAAAAAATGTGCTGCGGCTCAAAAAAGGTTGAAAACCACTGTTATAGAGGACAAAAAATTGAAAACCGCCCTTTACACCTAGAATGCTCTGTTTCTCATCCTCCACTTTGCCGAGTGAAGAAGAGCTGGAGAAGCATCGAATTTAAGCCAAGTATTCCCCTTGTGATTAATAGAGAACTGACCAAACCAAGTGAAATACAGAAAGGAACCAGACAAGGGTCTTCCCATTCTTCACTGTTATTTCTAATGGTGACAGAAGTATTGAATAGAGCAATAAGAGCTGAACAAGGTATCAAAGGCCAGAGTTATAAGTTAAACACATTTGCAGATGATTTGGTGATATTATTAGGCCAGTGTTTCCCAACCAGTGTGCCGTGGCACACTAGTGTGCCGTGAGCAATCATCCGGTGTGCCGTGGGGAATTGGACCCCCCCCGGATGGCTTGCGCAGGGCGAGAGAGGAGGGGGTGAGCACAAGAGAGTGGGTGAGAGCGAGAGAGACCCTTTCCCCCTCCTTCCTTCCTTCCAGAGTCACAATGGCTCTTCCCAGAGAGGAAGCAAGGGAGGGAGGGAGGAAGTGGGCCTCCTCCTCCTCCTCAGACCCGCCTTTCCTGCTCCCTATAGTACTTCAAGTCCCGTTGTGCAGAAGTGTTTGTTTTTTATTATAGGATTGAGGATTAAGAACATAAGAACATAAGAAGAGCCATGCTGAATCGGGCCTCAGCCCATCTAGTCCAGCATTCTGTGTCACACAGTGGCCCACTAGTTGTACACAGGGATCTCTAGCAGAAAGGAGGGCAAACCCTCACCTGCTCCCGACCCCCACAACCAGTACCCGGGAAATCCTGCCTGCCTCCATCAACACAGAGGTGGCACTTGGATGTCCATTTCAGTAGCTACTGATTCCCTTGGTATCCATGAATCTGTCTAATCCTGCCTTGAAGCTGTCCAGGCTGACCGCTGTCACAACCTCCTCTGGAAGTGAGTTCCATAACCCAATGACCCTCTGGGTGAAGAAATATTTCCCTTTATTAGTCCTAACTTTCCTACCTTTGGAGCTTTAGGGAGTGCCCCTAGTCCTAGTGTTGTGTGACAGAGAAAATATTTTTCTCTATTCACCCTTTCTATCCCATGCATGATTTTATACACTTCGATCAAGTCACCTCTTAAACGCCGTCTTTCAAGGCTGAAAAGACCAAGGTGTTGCAACCTGATTTCGTAAGGGAGCTGCTCCATCCCTTGGATCATTCTTGTTGCCCTTTTCTGTACCTTCTCCAGTTCCGTTATATCCTTCTTGAGGTGCGGTGACCAGAATTGTACACAGTTCTCCAGATGTGGCCTCACCATAGATTTGTAGAGAGGCAATACAATATTTGACGACCTATTTTCGATTCCTTCCTGATCATGCCAAGCATAGAATTTGCTTTTTTTACTGCTGCTGCGCACTGGGTTGACATCTTCATTGAGCTGTCCACCAAAACCCCAAGATCCCTTTCCTGGTTTGTCTCGGAAAGCTTTGACCCCATCAATTGGTAGGTGTAGTTGGGGTTCTTTGCCCCGATGTGCATGACTTTACACTTGTTTAGGTTAAAATGCATTTGCCACTTTGTTGCCCATTCACTCAATTTCGAGAGATCTTTCTGGAGCTCTTTACAATCAGTTTCATTTTTAACTACCCTGAACAGTTTAGTGTCGTCTGCAAACTTTGCTACCTCAGAATTTACTCCTACATCCAGGTCATTAATGAATAAATTAAAAAGTAACGGACCCAAAACTGAACCTTGGGGTACGCCACTTCTCACCTCTTTCCACATTTGAATATGTATTGAAATGTTTAGATGTTTAGGGAAAGTGCACTTCTTCAGTAAAGGCCCACCTTGGGGAAGAGTTGCCATAGCAACATGGCTGTGAGGCAGAGGTGGGAGGAGTCAACAGCTTTCTGCCACAGCCAATAATAGAATTCTGGGGAAGTTTGAATTTTGACAGTTTAACTGTCAGACCAGCTCTAGGAGAGAGCAGGTTCTGAGGGCAGTCTGGTTTTGGAGCTGTAGAGAGACAGTTCTAGTAGGCTGAGCTTGCGAGCCAGTCTGTTTGTATAGAGCCTGAGGGCTAGAGATAGGCAAGGTGCCTATAGGAGGAGAGAGGGTCTGTGTGTGAGATAGTTACATACTGATCTAACTGAGTAATAGTAACAGTCAAACATTTTAAACTTTGTATCTTCTACAATGCCAATGTAACCATGAGTTGAGCCTCTAAGAAGTTATAACGTATCCATCTCGCTTTTGTGCCAAGCTATAAATAAACTGTTATTGTTCTTTTCATCAACAACCTCTCTCTGTTCCGTATTTTAAAAGTCCAGCCTCAGAGTAAAGCAAGACAGGAAAGTGTTTTTAACCTGTCTTGTTACACAGTTTGAAGTCTCACAATAATTGGTGACAGACCCTCCTAGATAACTGATAACAACAACAGTCCTCACAATCTGGTGGCTAATCTCTTCATATTTAAGGGATCCTTAAATTAAAGTTATACAACACCCTTTAACATTAGGTCAGATACGTAGTGACCTCATCGTTACAAATTGGTGGCAGCGGTGGGATCAGTAAAAGAGGGTCCACCCTGTCATTTGAATAGCCTCTTTACACCCATCATCCCTCAAATTGCAGCAGGATGTAGAGGGGTCTTGGGGGTTCTGTGTGGCAAGTTTGGTGTTGTTCTCTCATTGTTGGGGCGCACAAAGTGTTTTGGCCTTAAACTGCCACCATGCCTGACTGCCTCAGGCCTTTGCCTTATCCCCCTCTGCTACTTTAGAGTAACCCTGACTAGGCCTCCATTAAGTGAGGCCTAGTCAGGAAAATCAAGTTAATGAAGCCTTACTGTCAATTCAGGCCATACACAATGTCCCATGAGCTGAGGCCTAATCGGGAAAATCAAGTTAATGAAACCTTACTGTCAATTCAGACCTTAAACAGCATCCCATTAAGTGAGGCCTAGTCAGGAAAATCAAGTTAATGAAGCCTTACTGTCAATTTTGGGCCTGGTCTGTGATTTGTAGGGGTTTCAATGTTCTGTGGGAAGTGAATTGGGAGAAGGTACTGCAAATCCCATCATTCGTGGGCCATCCTGCCCTAAAGTGCTCCAGGCTGTAAAGTGGGTCATTGGGCCTGTGTGTGCCAAGTGGGGCCCTGATTGGTGTGGGCCACAATGCTCTAAGGAAGTGAGTTATAGTACTTCAAGTCCTGTCATCCCTCAAATTGCAGCAGGATGTAGAGGGGTCTTGGGGGTTCTGTGTGGCAAGTTTGGTGTTGTTCTCTCATTGTTGGGGCGCACAAAGTGTTTTGGCCTTAAACTGCCACCATGCCTGACTGCCTCAGGCCTTTGCCTTATCCCCCTCTGCTACTTTAGAGTATCGGAATGTTTGTGTTGGCTGGCCAATTAGAGCGTTATGCAAATACTCCCTCACTGGCAACCAATCATGTTGTCAGAATGTTGAGGCCGGGAGCCAATCAGAATGCTGGCACATATCCACAAACCCACAAACAAACAAACCCACATACAAACATTCTGCTTTATTAATATATATAGAGAAGAGATAGAGATTTGTATTACTGTGTTAAGAGCATCATTTTGTGTCATTTTGGTTGGTGGTGTGCTCCAGGATTTTGTAAATGTAAAAAATGTGCCGCGGCTCAAAAAAGGTTGAAAACCACTGTATTAGACAATCCTTTGCACTCAGGCGGGTGATTAAAATAATTTTTTTGAAAGAATTAACTATTTAATTATTTCTGCTAGAAGCTGACATTTATTTAAAGACAACTATGATAAAGTATGGAAAGAGGCTAAAAAAGACTTGCATAGGTAGGTGGAAGGACTCACAGCTGAATCTTGATCATAAAGATGAACAGTGCAATAATTTTGAATATGCATGAAATACGTTTGAATGGTTTTTAACTATGAATTTCTAAATACTGTTTATATTGAATTCTATTTTAATGTTTGTATATTTGAAATTCTGTACTAATGTTTGGAGTCCCCTTTGGGAGAGATGAAGCAGGGTAAAAAAGACATATAATAATAATTTGAGTCGAGAAAGATTCGAGTTGAGAAAGAATGGCTTTCTGTTCATCCAATCCTACTATGGCTACGTGTGCCTGCACCTAACCCAGGCATGGGCAAAGATTTTTGCCTTGGTCCATTGTGGGCCCTGCAGAGATGGCCAGGCCGGGAAGGAGAGAGCCTGTGAGAGGGTGGGGCTGGGAGACGCAGGGCAGGGCCCAGGTCACGCTGACCTCTTGGCATAAGGATGAGGCTGCTAATCCCATTCTTACGCCAGGATGAAAATTAGACATGTGGCAACTGCCCCAGTCCTCCTCCCTGATTCTCCCCCACGATCTTCGGGCTGACCTTGCAGTATTATGCCGGGAGGAGGGCGAGACAGGCAAAAGCAGAGAGTGCTCTGGAGGGCTGTAAGCTGCTGCCATGCCTTTCTCAGACTGTCGTCTAGGCCAGTGTTTTTCAACCTTTTTTGAGCCGCGGCACCTTTTTTACATTTACAAAGTCCTTGGGCACGCCACCAACCAAAATGACATTCTAACACAGTAATACATATAGTTAATATATATATTTAATATATTTATACACTCAGTGTGAAACCTGGCCCTGTTTCGATGAACACAACATCTAGTGCAGGGGTGCTCACACTTTTTCAGCATGAGAGCTATATTAAATATATATTAAATATATTCGCTGGCACGCAGCTCCTTTCCTGGTTGGCCCAGGACACGTGTTCGCGGAGGCTGGCCACATGTCGTGGCGGTGGCAGAGGAGGAGGGAGCCGCGCGCCAGCGAAGAGAGAACCCAAAGGGAGGAGGCAGAGGCCTTTGGAACCTTCTTGTGGATCCCAGCCAGGCAAGGGAGGCTGGAGGGGAGGGAGCCTGGATCCTAGAGGGGCAGGAAAGGCGGGTCTGAGAAGGAGGTGGAGGCCCACTTCCCTCCCTCCCTTCCTTCCTTCCTCTCTGGGAAGAGACATTGTGATTCAGGAAGGAAGGAAAGAGGGGGAAAGGGTCTCTCTTGCTCTCACTCGCTCTCTTGAGCTCGGCCCCTCCTCTCTCGCCCTGCACAAGCCATCCGCGGGGGGGGGTGTCCAATTTTTCACAGCACACCGGATGATTGCTCGCCATGGCACACTGGTTGGGAAACACTGGCCTAATCATATCACCAAATCATCTGCAAATGTGTTTAACTTATAACTCTGGCCTTTGATACCTTGTTCGGCTCTTATTGCTCTATTCAATACTTCTGTCACCATTAGAAATAACAGTGAAGAGTGGGAAGACCCTTGTCTGGTTCCTTTCTGTATTTCACTTGGTTTGGTCAGTTCTCCATTAATCACAAGGGGAACACTTGGCTCAAATTCGATGCTTCTCCAGCCCTTCTTCACCCGGCAAAGTGGAGGATGAGAAACTGAAGCATTCTAGGTGTAAAGTGCGGTTTTCAATTTTTTGTCCTCTATAACAGTGGTTTTCAACCTTTTTTGAGCCTCGGCACATTTTTTACATTTACAAAATCTTGGGGCACACCACCAACCAAAATGACACAAAATTACACTCTAACACAGAAATACATATAGATAATATATTTTAAATGTATTTATACACTCAGTTTGAAACCTGTGCCTGTCTCGATGAACTCAACATATATATGACTTCCTCTTAAATTTTTATACATGGCTATCATGTCTTCTCTCAGCCTTCTCTTCTTCAGGCTAAACATGCCCAGCTCTTCAAGCCGCTCCTCATAGAGCTTGTTCTCCAGACCTTTGTGAAATTTCACCCTGAGTGAAACTTGCTTCCAGTTAACTATGGATGTCATGAAGCTGTTATAAACAGTTCCTTGGGGGGGGGGGGGAGGCAACTCTCAAAAAATCCAGTAAAATAGTAAAAAAAAACATTTCCAAGCAGAGAGGCTCAATTTGTTTCTTGGAAACCTGTGAGGGGGCTGCTACGAGGGGGGAGAGTGCCAATTTCCCACGGCACACCTGATGATCGCTCACGGCACACTAGTGTGCCACGGCACACTGGTTGGGAAACACTGCTCTAGGCAGCTTGAACAGTCATTATGCCGGGGGTGGGTGGGTGGAGGGGGTGAGACATACTGTGGCTGAGAGTGCTTCAGAGGGCTCTCAGCTGCTGTGTGCTTTCCTCCCCTGCCTTTTTTTGCATAAGGATGTGCCGAGCCACCCTTTCCTTATGCTGAGAGGACAGGGAAAATGAGTAGGGCAAGAGGTAAGCGCCCAGGGGAGCGCATTCATCCCCCAGACCTTAGTTTGCCCATGCCTGGCCTAACCTGAAAGCAATGCCGTATTATTATTCTTTCTAACCATTTTGTGTCGGAAGCAAGGCTTGTGTACAGCGAATTATCCGAAGGCAAAGGAGTCACAATCTTAGCCAGCTGTGTGAATAATTTTGGAATGCTTGGGATTTCCAGATATGAGCTAACCTATAAAATTGTATATTTTGTATGAGTATGGTTGTGTTGTTAATTTGTTGTAAAACACAAGGCATATGTTGCAAACCACAATGCAAATGAGCAGGTGATTGCTAAAGAGAGGCATGTAGCCGGATCTATTTCCAAAATCTTGGGCGGCTCCCATCTCTCTTTCTGCACTGGTCCAGCCGCTATCTCGAGTGGTCAAGGTCTTCATTTATGCCTCGTTGGGACAGAGACAGCTGTCTAGCCTAGTGATACTTGAACCTCTTCCTCAGAGTGCAGCCAAGGGTCCCAATGATATGAATGCCTTGAGAGGTGAAAAGGGCCACAATGGGACTTTTCTTTCCTGGCCATCATGAGTCTATTTCTGGGGGAGAAGGTGATCCATGTAGACAAACTGACCACTAGCTTGCATTCAGATCCCCCAATGCATTTGCAATAACGTGGAATTCTTTATGCTGGGATGGCAAGGTAAGCGGATACCAAGAATCGACCTCAAAATGACTCCCTTTCCAAGATAAGAACATAAGAACATAAGAAGAGCCATGCTGAATCGGACCTCAGCCCATCTAGTCCAGCATTCTGTATCACACAGTGGCCCCTAGTTGTACACGGCAGGCAAAACCCTAACCTGCTCCTGACCCCCACAACCAGTACCCAGGGAAATCCTGCCTACCTCAACCAACTCCGAGGTGGCACTTGAATGTCCTTTTCAGTAACTACCGATACACTTGGTATCCATGAATCTGTCTAATCCTGCCTTGAAGTTGTTTAGGCTGACAGCTGTCACAACCTCTTCTGGAAGTAAATTCCATAACCCAATGACCCTCTGGGTGAAGAAATATTTCCCTTTATTAGTCCTAATTTTCCTACCTTGGAGCTTCAGGGACTGCCCTCTAGTCCTAGTGTTTTGTGACAAAGAAATTTTTTTTTTTTTATTCACCTTTTCTATCCCATGCATGATTTTATACACTTCGATCAAGTCACCTCTTAAACGCCGTCTTTCAAGGCTGAAAAGACCAAGGCGTTGCAACCTGGTTTCATAAGGGAGCCACTCCACCCCTTGGATCATTCTTGTTGCCCTTTTCTGTACCTTTTCCAGTTCCGTTATATCCTTTTTAAGGTGCGGAGACCAGAATTGTACACAGTACTCCAAATGTGGCCTTACCATAGATTTGTAGAGAGGTAATACAACATTTGCTGACCTATTTTCGATTCCCTTTCTGATCATGCCAAGCATAGAATTTGCTTTTTTCACTGCTGCTGCGCACTGGGTAGACATCTTCATTGAGCTGTCCACCAAAACCCCAAGATCCCTTTCCTGGTTTGTCTCGGAAAGCTTTGACCCCATCAGTTGATAAGTGTAGTTGGGGTTCTTTGCCCCAATGTGCATGACTTTACACTTGTTTAGGTTAAAATGCATTTGCCACTTTGTTGCCCATTCACTCAATTTCGAGAGATCTTTCTGGAGCTCTTTACAATCAGTTTCATTTTTAACTACCCTGAACAATTTAGTGTCGTCTGCAAACTTTGCTACCTCAGAATTCACTCCTACATCCAGGTCATTAATGAATAAATTAAAAAGTAACGGACCCAAAACTGAACCTTGGGGTACACCACTTCTCACCTCTTTCCACCCAGAGAAATGTCCGTTTATTACCACCCTTTGTTTCCTACAGTTTAGCCAGGTTCCATTCCAGGACAAGACCTGTCCCCTGATTCCATGGCTGAAGAGCTTATTTAGGAGCCTTTGGTGAGGGACTTTGTCAAAAGCCTTTTGAAAGTCAAGGTAAACAATATCATTTGGGTCCCCTTTATCTATGTGTTTATTTACACCCTCAAAGAATTCTAACAAGTTAGTAAGACATGATTTGCCTTTGCAGAAACCATGTTGATTTTCTTTCAGCAATGCCTGTTCTTCTATGTGCTTAGTAATATTTTCTTTGATAATGGTTTCCATCACTTTGCCTGGAACTGAGGTTAGACTGACTGGTCTATAATTTCCTGGATCACCTCTGGATCCTTTCTTGAAGATCGGTGTTACATTTGCCTCCCTCCAGTCCTCGGGTACAGTGCCTGATCTTAGAGAAAGGTTATATATCTTAGCTAGAAGTTCAGCAATTTCACACTTGAGTTCCTTAAGAACTCTGGGGTGGATGCCGTCTGATGTTCCACTTCTGTGTCCTTGCAAGTGATAAGAATGTAATCAGTCCTAATTTTCTTCTCAAGGAGCACTTTTTGCATTTTTCTCCTTGCTGGGAAAAAATAAGTTTGAAAATTGCAATTTTGGAAGTAATTTACAATGTGAAATGCATTCTGCACAAAATCCGCACCTATTTTGTATAGCAAATAGTATTCTGTGCAAAATTTGCACCTTCTTCTTTTGTACAGCATACCGTAATTTCTGTGACAAAAAATACTTTTCCCATAAAAAAACATCTCCAGAAGGAGATATTATTTCCTACTTGGGGGGGGGGGGGACCCAGTTTCCTGCAAAATTTCTATACAAAGTAAGAATAGATGAATTTTGCACAGAATAAGTTTCACACTGCAAATTTTGCTTCTTAAACTCATTGGAGGGAAAGGCAAAGCCATCAATATAACTAAATCACTATAATAGTAATGATAATAGTGGCATCTCTTCGCAAACAAAGATTCAGATTCAGGAAGGACCCATCCCATGCTTCCTACAAGAACGTTGATGACTAAGAAGGCCAATCCGAGATAGGCAATTCCGGTTGCAGAAAGCACAGCAGAAAGTCTCCTTGGGTGATGTTTCCAAGTTGTGGTCCTTTCTGCATTGTTGTTTCTCTACAAGACTCATTTGGCGTGTCTTCTCGAAAGAGGACGCAGCATTGTGGATAGTGCGTCTCCATGCCTCCCGATGTGAGGCCAGGGTGGACCATTTTTGGTGGTCAATCTAGCCGAGACTGAGATGCTGTTTCAGGGAGTCTCTTTTTGGGGGCACCTCTCTTGCGCTGACTCATGGTGAGTTCACCATAGAGTAGTATCTTTGGGAGGCGGTGGTCCTCCATCCTAGAGGCATGCCCTGCCCAGCCCAGCGCAGCTGTGTTCTCAATAGCATGGCCTCAATGCTGGTGATCCCTGCTTGCTCAAGGACAGCAACATTCATCACATCGTCAGTCCAGTGTATATTTAGGATTGTGCGAAGACAGCGCTGATGAAAGCGTTCGAGGAGTCGTAGGTATTGGCGATAGGTGACCCAAGTTTCAGGCCCGTATAGGATAATAGACAGTACAATAGCTATGTACACACTGATTTTTATACTTTGCCTCAGGTGCTTGTTGCATCAGATTCTTTTGTGAAGCCTTCCAAATGCACTATATGCCTTTGCTAATCTGTGATCTATCTCTTTATCAATCTTGGCGTCTGAAGAGATGATGCTTCCCAGGTAGGTGAACTGCTGAATGGACTTAGGTACAGATTTGCCTATGTCGACGTGGGGATAATGGTGTTTTTCCTGTGGTGTGGGCTGATAGAGGACTTCCGTTTTCTTCAGGCTGACTTCCAGTCCAAACAGCTCTGCAGCTGTTGCAAAGCAGGATGTTAGGTGCTGCCGAGCTGCTTCTGAATGGGCAACAAGGGCAGCATCGTCTGCAAAAAGCAGCTTACGGACTAGATAATTTAGAGTCTTAGTGCGAGCCCTCAGACGGCTTAAGTTGAACAAGCTACCGTCAGTACGATAGCGTATATATATGCGGCCTTCTTCTTCGAAATCTGCCGTAGCCCTTTGGAGCATCATGCTGAAGAAGATTGTAAATAGGGTTGGCGCAAGAACACAACCTTGCTTCACTCCATTAGTTATTAGAAAGGGCTCTGAGAGAGCATTGCCATATCTGACTTGACCGTGCTGGCCCTCATGTAGCGGGATACTCATTTTGAGGAATTTGGGGGGACATCCTAGTCGTTCCAGGATCTGCCACAGACCTTTTCTGCTCACAGTGTCAAAGGCTTTGGTGAGGTTGACAGATGTTATATAGAGTCCTTTGTTCTGCTCTCTACATTTCTCTTGCAGTTGTCTAAGGGCAAATACCATATCTGTGGTGCTTCTATTAGCTCTGAAGCCGCATTGGCTTTCAGGGAGAAGTTCTTCTGCTATAGTAGGAACTAATCTGTTCAGGAGTATTCTTGCAAGGATTTTTTCCAGCAATGGAGAGCAGAGTTATACCTTGATAGTTTGAGCAATCTGATTTTGTTCCTTTTTTCTTATACAGGTAGATGGTAACTGCATCTCAGAGATCTGATGGCAGTTCACCTTTTTCCCAGCAACTCACTGTAAATACATAATTAAGAGTTGACTAGTGCTGACGGATGAAGCCGCTTGTCTATTTTTGCTTGGTAATCGTGTTGGCACGGAGATGGGGCGTTTGCGTCCGTCTTGACCCCAAGAAATCATTGAATGGCATTCATATACAAGCACTGATGACAAAATGAAGATTGTGTTTTATTTGAGGGAAAAGAAAGTCCTTTCATAATTTCTCAAAACACAGAATCCTTGAAAGGCTAAAATTGGCCTTCTCTTCCACCCACGGGATTGATCCAGTCTCTGTGTCCCTGACCGATCGTTAATAAATAGTTAATAGTTAATAGCAAGCATTCAACTTAGGAAAACATGCCTGGATGTGGCTGGAAGGAAGGAGGGAGGGAACGCAGAGTCCAGGGGGGATCTGAAAATGGGAGGCTTTTGAGGGTTAATTCACCGTTACTTTCCAGCAAGCATCAAAAACAATGATCAAACAGACAAGACGGAACAGGTTAGAATGACCTGCAGAGGAAGGAGAGAGAGACACACACAAACACACTCTGAGAGCTCTTCTTCTGCCAGTTTGTCCCAAATAAGAACATGACCTTGTGAATAGATGATGTCGGCTTGGAACATTCAATGAAGCAGGACACATATACAGAGAAAAAGGAGAGGAGCTCTAGGTCTGTGTGCATCCGCATCCATGGGTATCCATGTGCAGATGGCTGGATGCATGGATTTAAATGAGCAACCCTTCAACATTTCACACGTAACTTGTGAAACGCGGAGCCAAACAACATCACAATGTGATCAAGATGGCACGAAGTTATTAGTGACGAAAAACACATAAGGTATTAGGGGTGTGCGACTCAGCAAAGACCCATGCCATTTTGGGTCCTGTTTTTGGCTGCCTCCTCTTTCCTGATCTGTTTCTGAAATCAGGAGGGTTTTTGTTTTTGTTTTCATGTTGGTACGATTCGCTCTATTGGTGCCAATGGGAAACTTTAGAGCAGGGGTGCTCATTAGGTAGCTCAGGAGCTACTAGTAGATCTTGGCCCTCTTCAGGTGAGCTTTGGGCCTCACCAACCGGATGGGGCGCTCCTGCCATGTGCGCACACCCTGCGCGTACGCGCGCTCATGCTGCTGGCTTCTGCTCTCGCGGTGCTTTTTTCGCCTGCGGGGCATTGCAGGAAGAAGAAAGCACGAGGCGGGGCCTCTGGAGGGAGCGCCCTGCCTCTCTCTCGCCCAGAAGCAGCTGTGCAGCCTCTGTTGCCGGTGAGACAGGCAGGGCGGAGCGCTCCCTCTAGATGCCCCGCCTCGTGCTTTCTCCTTCCTGCAATGCCCCGCAGGTGGAAGAAGCGCTGCGCGGGCGGAAAACAGCAGCAGGAGCATGCGCAGTGGCAAGAGTGCGCCGTGGCGGGAGCGCGTGGGAGCACACGGCAGCGGGGGCAAGTAGATCTTTTGT
Organism: Anolis apletophallus; assembly: GCA_030556195.1. NCBI lineage: Eukaryota > Metazoa > Chordata > Lepidosauria > Squamata > Anolidae > Anolis > Anolis apletophallus. The sequence goes on along the minus strand of JARBWK010000016.1, from coordinate 18,582,637 downwards.
ACTTGGTTGCTTTAAGAGTAGCTCCCATGCTGAAAAAGTGTGAGCACCCCTGCTTTAGAGGTTCATTTCTGTACATTTTAGCATATCAGTATGAAACCCACCTCACTTTTGACTACAAGCCTGCCAAGTTTCAGAACATTTCATCAATCCATTATTTTTTTGGATTTTTAAAAGGTTTTTGCCATAATGTTTCACAGAACCCCCACAAGAGGGGGTTCTGTGAATTGAGAGTAGAGTGCCACTCAGCCCCATTAACTCCTCTTAGCCAAAAAGATTTGCTGCTGTGATCTGTATCGGCTAAGGCTTTGGCTGCCCCCCACTAGGCTCGTTTCCGAGGATTCAGCAGCCTAACACCCCAAATCAGGCACATCAAAATGATATCATGCACAGTTCTATAAGATACTAGCTGACCCGGCCACACGTTGCTGTGGGATTTTTTTAAACTTGGGGACTGTGTGTGTAGTTATGTATATGTGTATGCGTGTATATGTGTGTACTTATGTATATGTGTGGTTGTATATGCATGTGCGTGTATATGTGTTGATGTGTGTAAGTACAGGTGTGTTTATGTATGTGTGTATATGAATACTTGTATATTTCTGTGCATGTATATATGTGCTTGTGTATGTGTTTCTGTGTTCCTTTCTTCTCCCCTCTTTCCTTCCTTCCTTCACTCCATCCTTCTATCCTTTCCTTCCTTTTCCCTCCCCTCCTTCCTGCTATCCTTCCTTTTTCCTTCCTTTCTTCTTCCCTCTTTCCTTCCTTCCTTCACTCCATCCTTCTATCCTTTCCTTCCTTTTCCCTCCCCTCCTTCCTGCTATCCTTCCTTTTTCCTTCCTTTCTCCTCCCCTCTTTCCTTCCTTTCCTTCACTCCATCCTTCTATCCTTTCCCCTCCCGTCCTTCCTGCTATCCTTCCTTTTTCCTTCCTTTCTTCTCTCCTCCTTCCTTCTATCCTTCCCTTCCTTTCTTTTTCCTCCTTCCTTCCATCCATTCTCCCTTCTATCCTTCCTCTCCTTTGTTCTCCTTCCTTCCTTCCTTCCTTCCTCCCTTCTTTCCTTTCCCTCCTTCCTGCTATTCCTCCCCTTTCTGTATCAGTCCTTGCTCTCCTTGTCTCAGTCCCTCCATTCCTTTCCCTACATTTTCCTACCACCACCAACATTCCGACTCTCTAAACTGCCAGGGGGATGGGGGGGCTCCCAGCCTACATTCTAACTGAGGGAGTATTTGCATAATGCCTCTAATTGGTCAGCTCCACTAACATTCCAATGCTGTAAACTGCCAGAGGGAGGTGGTGTGGGGGATCATGGGAGTTGTAGTCCATAATGTTTTTTAAATTTGTGGCTGTTGGCTCTTTTTTGGGCGGGTGTGTGTGTTTTGGTAAACATACCTCATAGGGTTTTCTGGGTATGTGGGCTGTTTTTGTGTTTCTGCCTTGTGTGGTTTCTTTGTCTATAAGACAGGACCCATGACATGGAGGATTTTATATATATAGATAAGTAGCTGCAGCAGTTTACTTTTGCCAGAGACCACTGGGAAGGAGAGATTCCCAACCCCTGCAGAGTCCCAACCACTGCACTATATGTCCTAACTGTTGTAATTGTTTATATACTGCCTGGATGACATTGTGAGTTATAATCAACATGTCTTATTGGATTTCTTTTCTTGATTTGCCCTTTTGTCTTGTTTGTTTTGATTTAACTTTTTGGAAGTAAGTGTGATGATACTATGCATATTGTAATTTCTGTAGTAAGCCGCCCTGAATCCCTTTGGGGCGAGGAGGTGGTATGTAAATAAAGCGTTGTTGTTGCAAATGACTTCTGCACTTTGCACTCATTATGGAGCTACTGAAGCAAGCTAAGGACAAAGGGAAGAAGTGGGAATGAGAGAGGAATATTTGGGATCATCCCTGCCTACAAATCAGATTTTACAATGCCTAGCATTTGTTTTAAGATTTGGGTTGACTGGTAGTAGCTTTCCACCTCTAACATTGTTATCATACCCAGTTATATGGACAGGAGGCCATATTTTTTTCAGTTTTCAGCCATTCTTCCCATTCTTCACAAGTATGTATGTATATTTTGCCATGATGGATCAGCACCACCCTTAAGTCAGAGGAAAAAGACCCACTTAGTTTGAAGATTTGTACGTTCCAAGCACAGACTCCATTTAGCTCTCTTTCTCTTGGGAAGCGGCCAAGCGAACACACTGTTTTCAAATAGCATTGACAAATGATGAAGAGACAGACCAATTTGGATCAAGGGTGGCCTATTGAGCTACTATGGTTAAGAGTTGTTGACAGACCTATCACGCCTACCAGTCATCGCAACGACTTTGTGAAAGAGGATGCAGTTTCTCTACTGCAAGTCAACACTGATTCCACGATGGTTGCACTATGCCCACTTCTGCTGGATATCAATGCAGTGCAACTGATGGTGTGTTCACCAATGTGCCTGCCAATTGACCCACTGTGAAACGGGGAACAATGCAAATCAAGTGGGCACTGACAAAACTAAGCACCATCCAATAACGCACAACTCCATGGCTGGCATGCCATTGGTGAATTAAAGTAGATCTATCGAATGAATTCCACGATGTAACATGATTTTTGTTTCTGGGTTATCCACGTCATTTCCTAATTGGTTCTATCATGAAAACATGGGAAGCATGTATTAAACCACAAAAACGTAGTTTGTGCAGGAGGGACATCCTGCTATAGCACATTTTGCTCATCATTGAGTCTCAACCCAGTCAACAACAGTTTGCAGAAGCCACAAAAACAAAGTTCCTGGAGGATACCAACTACTTTCAAAGGAAGGACCACACAAGTAAACAGGAAATCACACTTTTAGACCGGGAATAGAACATTTTTCAAATGTTGTTACATAGTGTTATTGACACAGTCAACACACAGGCAAATCCACAATTAAATGGCTGTATTCGAGTCAGAATTAACAATAAGAGCCACATAATTGGAAGAGGCCACAAGGGCCATCTGGTCCAACAAAATACCATGAAGGCCCACTTCTCAATTCATTTGTAGAATGTGAATTACACAATTATGAATTCAGTGTGTCCACCATATGTTTGTGTATGTGCGGATTGTATGTGCAAATTGACCAAGCTTTATGACACCTGGTGGTGCAGTGGGTTAACCCACTGAGCTGCTGAACTTGCAGACTGAAAGGTCAGTGGTTCAAATCCAGGGAGTAGGATGAGCTCCTGCTGTTAGCCCCAGCTTCTGCCAACCTAGTAGTTGGAAAACATGCAAGTGTGAGTATATCAATAGGTACCGCTTCTGCGTGAAGGTAACAGCACTCTATACAGTCATGCCAGCTACATGACCTTGGTGGTGTTTGCGGACAATGCCGGCTCTTTAGTATAGAAATGGAGGTGAGCGTCAGCGTCCCAGAGTCGGACACAACTAGACTTAACATCAGAGGAAACTTTTACATTTATCTTAAGACACCATCAAGGTAACTAAGACGAGGTTGTCATATTTGGACACATCATGCGACAATGTAAATCGTTCACCGTGGTTCACAGAGGAACTACGGACGATGAAAAGGGAAAAGAGACGGCTAGAGGATGTGTGGCAGAAGCTCCATGACGGAGCCTCGAGATTAGCTTATAAGCAATTTAAAGATGCTTATGAGTTAACTATCAAGGAAGCCAAAAAGGTCTATTCTTCTTCCTTGATAGAGGCGGCGAGCTCACGCCCAGCTCAATTATTTAAAGTGATTCGGTCATTGGACAACAATCCCGACTGTCCAAAATGATAGGGAATTGGCTCCAACAGCGGAGGCTTTTCAGAGCTACTTCACCGACAAAATCGCGAGGCTCTGCCAGGACATCCCAGCCACAATTGATACAGTAAGTGAACTTGAGACTCTGCCGCCGCTCGGCGGGTGCACCTTCGATCGTTTCCAACTGCTGGACACAGCAGCTGTCGATGAGATATTAGTTGCAGCTAGACCAACAACATGCTCCCTCGATCCATGCCCCTCCTGGCTAGTTAGATCTTGCCGGGAGGGGCTGTGAGACCCCCTGGGTAGGATAATCAATAGCTCCCTTGAGCAAGGAGTGTTCCCAGTGGGTTTGAAAGAGGCTATGGTAAGACCACTACTGAAAAAACCGAATTTAGATCCTTCGGTTCCCTCCAGTTACCGCCGGGTTTCGAACTTGCCGTTTCTGGACAAGGTGACTGAGAGGACAGTAGCGGATCATCTGCAACGGTTCTTAGACGACACAGCTGGACTTGATCCCTTCCAGTCCGGCTACCATATTGGGCATGGGACGGAAACCATACTTGTCTCCATTACAGACCGACTTTGCTGCCAGCTGGACCAGGATGGGTCAGCGCTGCTTGTGCTGTTAGATCTTACAGCAGCTTTTGACATGGTAGATAGTGCACTGTTAACCCACCATTTAGCCGTGTCGGGAGTCAGGGGGACTGCCCTTAAATGGGTGGCCTCCTTTCTCCAAGACCGGGGACAATGAGTGGAGGTGGGGGGAAATGGTTTCTGGGAGACTCCCACTAACTTGTGGGGTCACCCAGGGTGCCATCCTTTCCCCACTATTGTTCAACATCTATATGTGCCCACTGGCCCAGCTGGTTCGCGACTTCGGTCTGGAGTGTCATCAGTACGCTGATGACACCCAGCTGGTGCTGAGAATGGATGGCAGGCCGGAGACCGTACCCGATTGTTTCCATCAATGCCTTGAAGCAGTGACTGGATGGCTGCGGGCTAGCCGGTTGAAGGTTAACCCATCGAAAACGGAGATCCTATGGCTGGGTCGCCCTGGACTGAGTGGATGCTGGCTACCTACCCTGGACGGCGAGCTTCTAAACCTGTCATCCTCTGTAAAGAGCCCGGGGGTCCATTTGGACTCGTTGCTATCAATGGAGCTGCAAATCTCCATGGTATGCAAGACTGCATTTTTCCACCTGTGACAGGCTAGGCGGCTGGCTCCCTACTTGTCCAGAGGCGACCTGGCTACGGTGATCCAGGCGATGGTCATCTTGAGACTGGACTACTGTAATGCCCTCTACATAGGCATTCCCTTGTCAGCAATCCGGAAACTTAAGTTAGTGCAGAATGCTGCTGCTCAACTACTGGTGGGAGCATCGGTCCGAGAGCACATCACACCTATTTTGCAGCAACTGCACTGGCTACCAATAGAGTACCGAATTGTTTTCAAGGTGCTGGTATTGACCTTCAAGGCCTTGTATGGTCTAGGGCCGGTGTACCTGAGGGACCGTCTCACCCCATATGTTCCCCCGAGATCACTACGTTCAGAAGAACAGAACCTCCTATTCGTCCTGTCGATCCACTCCTTCCGGCTATCTTCAACGAGATCGAGAGCCTTCTATGTGGCTGCACCATCCCTTTGGAACTCCATGCCGGATGAGGTCCATGCCATCAATGAACTGGCTCCATTCCGGAGAGCTTGTAAGACATCCCTGTTCAGACAAGCTTTTAATCTCACCGGTTCTTGAAGATAGATACTAAGTTTAGAAATTTAAATTGCTGATCCCTGAAGATGCTTGTTTTTATGTGTAGTTATGTATTTTATGCTTTTAGTATGTTGTATTAAACTGAACTGTAGATGTTTTTATGTGTTTTATGTAAACCGCCCCGAGCCTGCTAAAAGGAGTGGTATATAAGAATGAATAATAAATAAATAAATAAATGTGACTCACTGGGAGAGAAGATCGTGTTCTGCAAAGCAGAAGGCAGTAGGAAAAGACGACCACCATTTGAGTGTCGATTCAACTGGCTGCTCTGAATTTGAAAGACCTGAGGACAGTGGATGACCAGGGGTCTTGGGAGTCTCTCATTCATATGGCTGCTATACGTCGAAGCCAACATGATGGAGAGTAATAATACAGTGCCTACTTGTAACTATGCTTTTCTCATTGGTTATCTGTGCATTCACACATATAGATCGTTCCCCACTTTGTGTGAGACTACAAAGGAGGAGGAGGAGGAAGAGAAGTGCAACAACCAACAGGATCTTGCCTATATAGAGTTGTGTATTGATCTACAACATCGAGTCCTTAACATCTGCAAACTGTTAAGTGACTAACAAGTCGAAACAATAAATAAATAAATAAAATAAGGGCGTTCCACAAGACCGGCGCAGTGGCACTGAAAGCCCTCCTTCGTGTTGTAGACAGATGGATGGATTGACAGCTAGGAACCACCAAGAGGTTCTGAAATTCAGATCGCAGTGGTCGTGGGGGATTGTATTGGGAGAGGCGGTCCCTTAGGTACACTGGCCCCAGACCATTCAAGGCCCTGAAGGTCAAAACCAGCACCTTGAAGGTGCCCTATTGGATCCGGTGCTCTGGAAAACCTTGACAGAAAGGGCCTGATCATTATTATTTGGGATGGTAGGGACCATCGTCAAGGATCTAATTACTTTAAACAATTGGGCCGGGCGTGAACTGGCGGACGCTATCAAGGTTGCATAGTATGATTTTTTCACTTCCTTGATAGCACGCTCATAAGCATCCATAAGAAACTTATAAACTGATTTCGTACCTTCGTCACGGAATTTCCTCCACTTGCTCTCTAGCCGTCTCTTTTCCCGTTTCATCGATCTTAGTTCCTTGGTAAACCAAGGTGACCGGTTTCGACGGGGTCGGAAAGTGCGTCTAGGGGCAATCTCATCGAGAGCGTTGGACAGTCTAGAGTTCCAGGTGTTGACTTGCTCATCGAGTGAGACGCTAACAGACTCCAGGTCCCTCAGAGCATTCAGGAACCTGGTTGGTTCCATAAGTCTCTTTGGGCGAACCCAAATTTGTTCGGCGCCCTTGCAAGGAGGAGGAACCTGCTCAATCCAGATCCTCAGGGCACAGTGATCCAACCATGGCACCTCGATGGTAGAGGCTAGGGTCACTTGGACGCCTGCGCTGAAGACAAGATCCAAGGTATGACCTGCCTGATGGGTGGGTCCCGAATCACAAAGCGAGAGCCCTAGCATTGCCATGGTAGACACTAGTGAACCCTGTGTCGACCCTAAACCTCCTTCCAGAATCCTCACAACAGCGCTAAATTGTATCCCCTCCTAAACTCCATCCTGCCGGTGCCAGTGTATCTATAAAACCTGCTGTCTGCCAAAAGGAACTTCTTTTCCCAGATCCTAAAGTTCCAGCCCCTGTTTCTTCTTTGATGACCCTCAGATCTAAGCCCAGATCTAAGACCAGGACAAACTGATGCATTAGACAAGACCTAGAGGGTCTCTTAGACCAGATCCGCTATGATGATTGATGCGAGTGGCCCCAGGTTTATCTCCTGGAATATTGAGGGCTGGGCAAACAAATGGGTCGACAGCCACTTTAGTAATTATATCTCTACTTTCGTGTGATTCTTCTGCAGGAAACAGCGGATTGCTCTTAGCAGCCCGTTAATTGGAGCACCTGAGGATATATGTTTTCTACCTCAACGCGGGCCGTGTGTGAGGCAGCTTCGGGGGGAAACAGCAGCAGAGCGGCTGGACTCCCATCTGGCAGGTGGTGAAACCCTATCCACCGGCAGACCTTGCAAGCTAATCCCAGAGTAGGGCGGAAGGGGAAAAAACAACTCCATTGCTTTGGCTTCCTCGGCTCCTTTGACGGTGTCTCCAATGCACCCGACGAGCAAGAGAGTCTCTTGTTTACCACTCTCCTCTCCACTGCTGGTCTGGAAACACCGAAGCTTTGCAAAGCCTGGGCTGGTTGCTCATAAAGCAATGGATGTGGGGCCTTCCTCAGAGCAAGGAGGAGAACAGATATGTCTTTGGAGGCCAAGAGGGGGCGCATGACTCCAAGGAACCCAAGGCAGAAGCCACAACAACGGGACCTTTTCCCCCATTGACGGCCTCCTTGAGAATGTTCCAGAGGGCCTTGCTACCCTCTAATAGACCGCCCAACTCCACAATAAAGAACATGTTGAAACGATTGTGCGCTTGTGCGCCTACCAGCTGCTACAACTCCTCTCAGCCTGCATTTTGCCCCAACTGCCAGCCTCCTTTGAGTTGAGTTGGCCGAATTGGCCACTCTTTTCCTACCAGCTGTTGGGCTATTTTTCTCCCCCATTACTGGCCAGTTTGGCCATTTGGCTTTGGGATATAGCCTCATCCCCCCCATAGCAACATCCAATGGAAATCCAGAGTTGCTGTACATGATTCATCGAGAGTGGCTCTGAAAAGAGCAGCATGGAAAACACAAAGACCTTCTGGGGTGAAATGGAGTGCAAACCTGATGACTTGCCATATGGATCGCTACGTGATTTCTCTTTCCAACTTGGAAACCAGGCCTATTTTTATCAAAACACCACAATGGCTACTCGGGGAAGGCAAACAGAAGCCCAAGAAGCGGCTCCCAAACGAAACTGGTAATGTGCAAGGCTTGTTTTCTGTTAAATTTAGATGCGGATGAGGGAAGAAGTTGAGAAAACACAACAAGAAGCTGTAGGAAGAGTAGCTAGCAACAACATACGGAACTGGAAATACAGCACGGAATGATATTATGTAGTTATAAAAATATATTCTTAAGGCATATGCCACCGAAACAGTCCCTCAATGAAGAGATAATCACATGCATAAATAGCATAAATGAACAGATATAACCATATCTCTTGGCATTACTTCGCGAACGAAGATTCAGGAAGGACTCATCCCATAACTAAAGTTGGATGTGTCCTTTGAGCCTGTGCAAAGGATTTTTCTGGTGGAGCGCAGCGTGCACAGAACTGGCCTCACCCTTTAAACCAAAGGTTCGTCTGCCGGGGTCTAGCAAGCTTGGACAGTGGCAGCGAGGTCCTCAGGTCGTAGGTTTGGTTCGAGTTTCCTTCTCTCAGATCAGTGTTTCTCAACCTTCCTAATGCTGCGACCCCTTAATACAGTTCTTCATGTTGTGGTGACCCCTAACCATTATTTTCATTGCTACTTCATAACTGTATTTTTGAGGGGGGATGGTTGATTTTGTCATTTGGAAGTTGTAGTTGCTGGGATTTATAGTTCACCCACAATCAAAGAACGTTCTGAATTCACCACCAATGGAATTGAACCAAACTTGGCACAAAAAACTCCCATGACCAACAGCAAATACTGGAAGAGTTTGGTGGGCATTGACCTTGAGTTTGGGAGTTGTAGTTCACCCACATCCAGAGAGCACTATAGACCCAACAATGATGGATCTGGGCCACACTTGACACTAATCCTCAATATACCCAAATGTGAACACTGGTGGAGTTTGGGGAAAATAGATGACATTTGAGAGTTGTAGTTGCTGGGATTTATAGTTCACCTACAATCAAAGAGCCCCTTGCACCCCACCAATGATAGAATTGGGTCAAACTTCCTACACAGAACCCTCATGCCTTGAAGGGACTAGCTGGCGTGAGCCTCCATCCCACTTCACACACTCTCCCTCACCCACACATGCGCATCATGTTGCCATGGGCCAAGCACACCTGCTCTCCCCTGCCCACTTGGAGTCTCAGAAACAGCCCTCCCCTTGGCTGGGAGGCCTGCCATTCACAGCAGAGCTTTAGGTGGGAGAATTTGCAGTCTGTTTCCAAAAAAGAGAAGGACAAGCGGAGAGAACTTCAATCTTCTCTGCCAAAGAGCTTCCTAAGACCATCATAAATATATGTTTTCTGATGGTCTTTGGCGACCCCTCTGAAACCCTCTCACGGCCCCCCGGGGGTCCCAACCCCCAGGTTGAGAAACACTGTCTTAGATGGTTGACCTTACAGGGTTAGACGAGCACCATCTGCCTGGGATTGAAATTAGAGTTTTCCTTCTCTTAGGATGGTTGCCAAAAGACTAGAGAGCCCATCCTGCCCTTTGACGCTCTTTGACAGACCCTTCGGTTGTGACCTGTCTGGCGTGGGAGGCCCTAACGGTGACTGCTATGCCACCGCCAGCATAGCTCACAACTTCATTAGGGTACGCAAGCCTCTCCCCCATTGCAAGGGGGCGCCAATGGAGAGCATAATACTAATACATCATTAATAATATTAGTATTATATAATAATAACCATATACATTCACATGAAAATTATATAAACAATTCAAAGCCGTGACACACAATCCGCTGAATAGTTGGTACCTCTGGAGAGACGCAGGTAAACTAGAAATGGTAAGTCCTGGTAAATCCCATATATTAGTCCATTGATAATAGTCCAGAGTAAGCTCAATGAAAAAAGTTCTGCGTGCTCCAGGGAAGTGAGCCTTGTGCTGGGCGGTGTAACAAGCAGGGGGACTGTGTCCCAGGGGATGTCCTGAGACACCAGACCCAACCACAACGGTCGATCTGCAAGGTCTGATACCGTTTCGCCTCTGTATCGTGACCTTCGGGTCACGCTGATACACAATGCGTATCTCTATGCTAACCCTGATATGTGTATCCAGAACGCCTTGCATGATTCCGTAAAACCTTCTGCTTGAGAAAGCCCGATACAGAGGCGAAACGGCATCAGGCCTTTCAGATTGACCGTTGCGGTTGGGTCTGGCATCTCAGGACATCCCCTGGGACATAGTCCCCCTGCTTGTTACACTGCCCAGCACAAGGCTCACTTCCCTGGAGCACGCAGAACTTTTTCATTGAGCTTGCTCTGGACTATTATCAATGGACTATGATTTATTTTATTATTTCCGGCATTTTACCCCGTTTTTCTCAACCCCAGAGGGGGGACTCAGAGCGGCTTAGAAAAAGGCACAATTCGATGCCCACACAGTAAAACAAAATATAAAACCGCAGAAACATTCAACATTAAAATACATTAAAATACAGTTACATTAAGTATCATACGCATTCAATTAAGTTAAAAACAATCTAAAATGCTGCCTTGTGCTAGTGTGCAAACGCCTGGTCCCATAGCCAGGATTTTACTTTTTTCCTGAATGCCAGGAGGGACGGAATTGATTGTACGTCGCTGGGAAGTGAGTTCCACAGATGGAGAGCCACCACTGAGAAGGCCCTCTCCCTCGTCCCCACCAGCCGTATTTGAGAAGTTGGCAGGAGCGAGAGCAGGGCCTCTCCGGCTGATCTTAAATTACGAGGTGGGAGATAGCGGCAGATGTGTTCGGACAAGTAAGCTGGACCAGAGCCGTATAGAGCTTTAAAGGTCAAAACCAGCACTTTGAATTGAGCTCGGAAGTGGATAGGCAGCCAGTGGAGCTGACACAACAGGGGGGGTGGTATGCTCCCTGTATGTAGCTCCAGTTAGTAATCTGGCTGCCGCCCATTGGACTAGCTGTAATTTCCGAACTGTCTTCAAAGGCAGCCCCACGTAGAGTGCGTTGCAGTAATCTATTCGGTATGTGACCAGAGCGTGGACGACCAGAGCGTGGACGACTAATATATGGGATTTACCAGGACTTACCATTTCCAGTTTACCTGCATCTCTCCAGAGGTACCAACTATTCAGCGGATTGTGTGTCACGGCTTTGAATTGATTATATAATATTCATGTGAATGTACTGTATATGGTTATATCTGTTCATTTATGCTATTTATGCATGTGATTATCTCTTCATTGAGGGACTGTTTCGGTGGCATATGACTTAAGAATATATTTTTATAACTACATAATATCATTCCGTGTTGTATTTCCAGTTCCATGTGTTGTTGCTAAGAAGTTGAGAAAAGCCTGAGCTGTGGGCACAGAAATGTTTCCGCAAAAGCACATAATTGTTGGCCCCGAGCACCAAGCAAAGGAAAGGACTTTTCTAATTGAGTGTTGCTGGATTAACAAGGGTTTGCATTAAAGGAAGGAAGGCTCCCTGAAAGAGAAACCACAGCATGGATGAAACGCAAACTTGAACTCAAATGGTTTCGTTGAAGCCAAAAGATCTTTCCGAGGCAAGTGTTGCCTAAAACCAAGTAGTCCCAAAGCTCCACCATCCTTCCTATTATCCCAAAGGTACCTGCATACGAAATTGCATTTTATTTATATTGAGTAGCAAAGGGAAAGGATACAAGCGTATACTATCTAGCTCAGTGTTTTTCAACCTTTTTTGAGCCGCGGCACATTTTTTACATTTACAAAATCCTGGGGCACACCACCAACCAAATGACACAAAATGACACTCTGTCATTTTACTAACTGTCACCCTCCCCCCTTGTGACGTCGCTGCTTCCATCAAACCCCCCTCCCCCGGGAGGCCCACACGCAGGGGCCCATCACCGTCCCGCAGGGGAGGGCTGCGCTGAGTGGCTGAAGCGTGTGCGGTCTCAGCTGAGCAGGACGAATAGGAATTGAGCACACGGGGTGGCTCCGAGCCTCAGAACAAACTGCGGCAGAGGCTCACAGCCGTCGCCACCCCCAGCTCTCCTTCCCGAAGGGGTTCAGCCCCCCCAGGAGGGCCTCCCCCCGTGTCCCTTCGGCTTCCTTGCTGTCGCCTTGGGGCCAGATCGGGAAGGAACCTAGCTGGGCTGTCGAGCTGCGCATCCTGGTCTCTGCTCTGCAGCGAACCCAGAGCCCAGCCAGGAGAGGCCAGGAGATGGGGGTTGCTCCCCTTCCCTGGCGCGGAGGGGCTAGAGGGCAGAAATCCTCGCCTTGAGCCTCCAGCAGAGGGGTCGGATGGGGGTAGCTCCCACGGACTCCTCCTCCCTCTCCTTGCTCCGAAAGGGAGGAGGGCAGAAGAGCGCCCAGGAGCCAGGAAGCAGGAGGAGCTGCAGCCCAGCCAGGTAGCCCTTGGTGCACAGAGGGAGTGAAGGAAGGAGAGAGAGAGGATGGAGGGAGGAAAGTTCTGGACACCGAGGACTCTCCCTGACTGCAGCCAGGCTGAATGGCATTGCTGCTTCGGCCAGGAAAGCCTCATTTCCGCTGCCTGAAGTTTCCTGCTAGGCTCTCTCTCTCCCTCTCTCTCCACTGTAATTTCCCACGGCACACCTGATGATCGCTCACGGCACACTAGTGTGCCCCGGCACACTGGTTGGGAAACACTGATCCAGCTGAAATCTGTTCACGCTGGGTGCCTTTCATCCAAGCAGTGGCCTAAGAAGGACAAGGAAGCCTCCCGTGGTCTAGTTCAGTGCTTCCCAACCTTTTAAATGCCACAACCCCTTAACACAGTTCCTCAAGCTTCTCCAGGCTAGAGGAGGGTTGTGCCAAGCCAGTGGTGGCATAGCTAGCCACCACTGGCTTGGCACTACCCACCTCAAGGCTGAAGAAGCTGTGGTAGCGCTGAAGCTGGGCTTGGTGCGGCATGGCTCCGTCCCCTCTAGAAGTGCCCCATCCGGCTGCGATTGACCTCCTTTGGTCCCACGGTCGACCAGTCGATCACGATCGACTTCCTGGGCAGCCTTGATCTAAGCCATTAATAAAGAGGAACAAGGACCAGGCCCAGGACCGAACCCTGCAGCAGGTTTTATAAACAAGTTTTGTTAGGACTGCCATGGGTCCTTGAGATCCACTGAGGTGTGGTCCTAACCCTTCCATCATCATCATCATGTTTATTTATATCCCATTTTTTCTTAACACAAGGAGGTACCCAAACCCATGGATCCTCAAGTCCCATTATATACAATGGCAGAGTCCAATGACACTCCATATATCAGATGGGAAAATGAAGCTGGTTGACTCTACGGAGGCAGAATCCACAATACGGGCATTACATGTGATCCAGTGTGATCTCTGGGGGATTTATTTTTGTATCTTAACCCTTGCATTTTCTGGATGTGCTGGGTGATGGGAATCAATCAAGCACTGATTTGCTCTGCTCGTGGATTGGTCTCCATAGAGAAGGTCTTCTAACTGGGCTCTAATGTAAATCTCTTGGACTAGTAACTGGGTTGATGCCCGGATGTGTCCAGATGTCCATTTTTATGAATTTCAACTCCTCTCTTTATCTATTGGTGATAACAGCCTCATTCAGTCACATCTAACTCCCAATATGGCATTGCCAGGAAGTCAATTCAGAGGGAAGACGGGGTCTTCAACCTGACTTGGAATTCCTATCCACAACATCAGCTAACCTTCACCGATTCCTGGATTGCCAGGATTGCCTCAGGACGAGCCCATACTTTTTGTAAGCAACCTATAAGGATGACATTGGGGGAGAAGCCCCGAATCCCTCAACACAGTTTTGTAGGTGAAAACCTGGTGCCAAGCTTTAATTCTAAATAGAAAGGTGACTCATAAATATATAAATAACATGCCTGAACGCCATCGGGCCCCTGTCCCAGGAGGAGGGCTCCACATTCATTTCAAGAGGGCCAGCTCTTTCCATCTGTGTGGAAACAATTAGTAGTAGTAGTAGTAGTAATACACTTCCAAAGAAAGGGACATATTTGGGTGGGGTGGGTGGGGGGTGTCCACAAAAGTCTCATGACCCTAAGTGACCTCGGGGCTGAGAGCATTACTAGAGAAAGTCCTGACTCATCTGTGAAGGACACAGCAAGACTCCACCAAGAATGGATCAATTGCGTCTATGAACGGGAGCCAAGTCTGAACGCGATATTTCCTCCACAGCAATTTTGGGCCTCTATTAATGGAGTCCCACCACATCGGATGCAAGACACAACAGACCCCCTTCCCTTTTGACTTATGGATAGAGGTATACACACTGTCAGTGTCAGACCCCAGCCGGATTCCTTAGCCAAACCAGACCAAAGCCATGTTGTTTCAGAGATTCCAGCTAGGCCAGAAAGCAAGCCGCAGGGGCCTCCAGTTCAATCCACCACGTTCAAGGACGGGCGAAGCTGAGCTCCATCCCGGGCCGATAAGAAGCCCTGGGAAAGTGGAGTCGGGTTAACTCCCTTCCTTCCAGGTGCAGGCATTAATGAGTTGACATACCATTTTGATGCGGGAGGCTTGAGAAAGCCCAGCCGGGGATCAGTTCATGAGAACCAGTTACGACGCACCTTGCGTCGTAAGGATCAAAAGCCTGTGAGGCCTATTTAAGTTAGGTCTTAGAGATGTGTGGCATCTCTCGCCAACGTTTAGCTTCAAGCCAAGTCTTCACGGAACCTTGCCTGGGCCATTGGGCCTTCCAGCCTTTGGACTCTATTTGCCAAGTCTTTGTGCCAAGAACTTATCCCTGGATTTAGCCCATTGGGGCATCAAGACTCTTTTTACCTTTTGATCCTGTTTTACCTCTGGATTATTGCTTTGCAATACCCTGATGCTGGGAGCATCAATGGACTATATTTCTATCTAGTTCTATTCCAGGGGTGGGCAATTATTTTTTCCAAGGGGCCACACGAGAGCCAAAAAATATTATGAAGGGCAGCACCTAAAGGCGGGACTACATGCTAATCTACATAATTTATTTATTTATTCACTTACTATATTTACTATATATTACACATCATTAATATTAACATATTAATATATCAAGAAATATTCATATATTATTAGTATTAATATCATAATTATTATATTATAGTATATATATAGACATTATGATATATTGAAATTATAATATAATATAACATTATAAAGCAGCGAGCGGGGCGAGCAGCGAGCGGGCGGGGTGAGGTGAGCGAGCCTACCTACCTGTGTTATGGAACAGAGACTTAGGCAGCCAAACCTGCCTACCGGGGCCCTTAGGAGGGCCGGATAGAATCGGCCAAAGGGCCGCGTCCGGGCCCGGGGCCGTAGTTTGCCCACCCCTGCTCTATTCATTTATTCTCAATAAAGCATTTAATCACAGCTGGTCTCAAGTGGTTTACTGAGGGATCCATCAGGTCTACAGTACAACAGTCAACTGAAAAACCCAAACACTACATACTCATTCGGGGTGTGCAATTTGGAAAAATCCTGTGCCGTTTTCGATGTCCGGTTCTCGGCTGCCCCTTGTTCTGTTTTTAGGAAGCTTCCCAAAATCAGGAAGGGTTTCTGTTTTCATGCCAGGAAGATTTGGCCCATTGGCATCAATGAGGAAACCTTAGAAGCTCATTCCTCCATCATTTTAGGCCCATCGCTAGGAAACTCACCTCACTTGTAGGCCACATCTTCTACCGCAAGCCTGCCAAGTTTCAGAATGTTTCACCAATCCACCAACTTTTGGGAAGTTTTAAAGTTTTGACCATAACAATAATAAAGCTTCAAGAGGGGGTTCTGGGGATTTGTGGTGCTGCCCTGTCCACACACTGTCACCTCTGCTTTAGGTAGAGTGCCACTCGTCCCCACTGGTCCTCATTATTAGCCCCCATTAGCTGAAAAGATTCGGCTGCTGTGATCTGTACTAGCTAAGGCTTCGGCCGCCCTGCGCCAGGCTCGTTTTCATGTATTCGGCAACTGAATCCTCCGAATCATTTGAATCTGGTACACAAAAACGATATAGTGCACACCCCTAATACTTATTAACTTGTGTACTGAAACATTACATGCTAAGAAAAGCCAGGTCATAAAGAACGGTGGAAGAATGCACATTCCTGATTTTGAGTCGTTCTGCCTTAGCTGTTACTGAGCTTTTGAAGAGTTCTACTATTGGAAAGGGCCATCTAACCCAGTGTTTCCCAACCAGTGTGCCGCGGCACACTAGTGTGCCGTGAGCAATCATCAGGTGTGCCGTGGGAAATTGGAACCTCCAATATCCTTTCTTGCAAGAGTTCAGGATGCTCTTTGATTGTGTGTTAACTATAAATCTGTAACTCCCAAATGTCAAGGTCTATTTTCCCCAAACTCCATCAGTGTTCACATTTGGGCATATTGAGTATTCATGCCAAGTTTGGTCCTGATCCAACATTGTTTCAGTCCACAGTGCTCTCTGGATGTAGGTGAACTACAACTCCAAAACCCAAGGTCAATGCCCACCAAACTCTTATAGTATTTTCTCTTGGTTATGGGAGTTCTGTGTGGGAAGTTTGTGTCTTTCTTCCATTCCTGCCAGGATATCTATGTTGTGTTCATCGAAACAGGCCCAGGTTTCACACTGAGTGTATAAATACATTTAAAAACATATTAACTATATGTATTACTGTGTTAGAGTGTCATTTTGTGTCATTTTGGTTGGTGGTGTGCCCCAGGATTTTATAAATGTAAAAAATGTGCCGCGGCTCAAAAAAGGTTGAAAAACACTGATCTAACCTACAAAGAAAAACCCACCATCTTTCAAAGGAAGTCCACAATGCAATAGACATGGAAGGGGACCCCCAAAGGGCATCCAGTGCAGACCCCTTCAGCCATGTAGAATGACACTCCTGAAGGATGCCACCCAACTGCTGTTTGTAGACCTCCAAAGAAGGAGAACCCACCATCTTTCAAAGGAGGTGCGTGATGCAATAGAAATGGAAGGGGACCCCCAAAAGGCATCTGGTACAACACTTCAGCCATGTAGAAAGACACTCCTGAAAGATGCCATCCAAGTGCTATTTGAAGACCTCATCTTTCAAAGGAAGTCCACAATGCAATAGATATGGAAGGGGACCTACAAGGGTCATCTAGTCCAGACCCCTTCAGCCATGTAGAAAGATGCCATCCTGATGCCATCCTGAAAGATGCCATCCAGTCACTGTTTGAAGACCTCCAAAGAAGGAGAGCCCACCGACTTTCAAAGTAAGTCCGCAATGCAATAGATATGGAAGGGTAACCCCCAAGGGACATCTAGTCCAACACTTCAGCCATATAGAAAGAGGTTTTTGAAAAATGCCATCCAACCACTGTTGAATGGCATTGGATAGTTCAAAGAAGCATCACTCAGCCAGCTGCCGGTAAACACCACTTTTATTGGAGGTCACAAAACATTTGAAGCCAAGAGTGCTCCCCACCACCCGACACCGTATATTTATACCCCCTGACTGATGTCACATCGTGGGCCCCTTGCATCACCCAGCCAGCTGACGCCACCTTGCGGGCCCCTTGCATCATCCTAGGGAGCCTTGAGTTAGTAATGTCCCCTGCTGTCAGCTGTGCTTGTTTAGTCTAGGTCTAAATCTGGATCCCGCCGGCCTTATCCAAGGCCGTGGGCCTTGGATTCTACTGTGATACACATGGCGGAGTCTCCAAGGCCAGAGCTCCGGATTCCTCTGGCTTTTGACTCTGACAGTTGGTGGGTTCTCCTTGAAAAGGAGGAGAACCCACCATATTTCAAAGGAAGTCCACAATGCAATAGATATGGAAGGGGACCTCCAAAGGGCATCTAGTCCAGACCCCTTTGGCCATGTAGAACGACACTCCCGAAGGATGCCACCCAACCGCTGTTTGTAGACTTCCAAAGAAGGAGTGTCTACCACCCTCAATGCATTCCACATTTTTTCTGCAAATGAAACCTGTTTTCCGCACACAAAAACAAGAAGGTAGGCATGCATACATGAAAAGGACCCAGGTTTTAATCTTCTTTGAAACGATTTGGGATATTCGAATATGGGGGAGAAACACTGTAGGAAAATCTTTTCCCCCCTGCATCGGACAAAACATGATTGCGATCAATTGTACTCATGTCTGAGCACAAAAATGTCAGGGATTCGGTTTCTTAGGTGTAGTCATGAAAGCCTGGCTGATGCACAATTAGGGATGCCAGCAAAATCCACCAAGGAATACAACGCCATTGTATTTTCCTTATTCTGAAGGGGCTGCAATGCCACATAGCCCAACATTAAACATAAGCCTTGAAATATATATTGTGTTGGGTGCTGTTGTACCATAGACCTGAAGGACCCCTCAGTAAACCACTTGAGACCGGCCGTAGTTAAATCCTCTATTTAGAATAAATGGATAAAGTAAAGAGGCTAGGATTATAGTCTATTGATGCTCTCAAGCAGCAACAGAGAGCAGCAAATTGTCCAAAAGAAGCAGGGAAGCAAGGCTATAGTCCCTTGGCAAACAGGAACAAAAGTAAAGAGAATCTCCATGCCCCAACGGGCTAATCCAGGAAAGGTTCTTGGCACAAGGCTTGGCAAAAGAAGTCCCAGAAGCTAGAAGGCCCAAAGCCCAGGCAGAGTTCCGTGAAGGCTTGGCTTGTTGCTGAACGTTGGCGAAAGATACTATACATCTTTTAGGCCTAACTTATATAGGCCTCCCAAGCTTTGATGTTATGACGACTCAGTGCGTCGAGACATGGTTCTCAAAACAAGCTTCCAGCTGAGCCTCCTCAAGTCTCCGCATGAGATTGGTATGCCAGCCCAATTAGCACAGGCACCTGGGCAAATGGGGAGTAAACTCGGCTCCGCTCTTCCCCGGCTCCTTATCGGCCGAGATGGAACCGAGATACTCGTGGCCTTGAACACTGGTTGAACTTGGGGCCTCTGTAGCTTCTTGCTTGCAGCCAGCCTTTGGCTTTTAGGCCTCTCTGCAACTGTGGATTTAACATGGCATGAGTCTTGCTGAGGGACTGGGACAGTCTGGGGTGTAATAGGTGCTTTGTGTTTTGAAAGAGATGCAAACAGTAGGGGAGTAAAGAGGATTCTGGATGGGCTCTCCAACATTTCCTGAATCACCTGAGCCAGCGGAACATGAGAGCCGAGAGCCAGACCAAGCTCCTTTGCTTCCAGGGAGTATCAGGTCTCGGTCTTTGGTCCAGCGTTTATTGGACACCTCAGCATAGGGTGGCCCGCTTGCACATCTTGGCCACAAATGGTCTGCAGATCCTTCTGTGGTGGGAAGGGGGATCCACTCCAAGCGAAAAAGGCCAGGTGGAGATGGAAAAATATTCTTGTTCATGGGCCCGATTCTCCAAAAGCCAACGGAGGCTTTGGAAACATTGCATGAGTCCTGCCATGGCTTCTGGAGCTCATCTGGGCCCATTTGCATGAAGGGATTCTGACACTTGCATTCCTCAACTCACTCCAGAATCTGGATAATTGGCTCTGATTGTGGAGGGCAACCAAGAAAGTCCTGCTGGGCGACCCAACCCAAGAGGAGAGTTGAAGAAGTTCTACCTCCTTTGCTCCCCAAACCAAACTGAGGATCAGGGATGGGAGAATGACTCAAAGGCGGGTTCTCTCTTTGTTCTTCATGTCTCAACCAACAGCTGCCTGGGAATAAAGCTGAGGAGGAGCAGGGTGACCTGGAAAGAACCAAGACTCGGCTCAGCAGCAGCTGCCAAAAAGCCTTGTGCCAACGCTGGAGCACCGTCGAGCCGGCCTCACCTTTCCCTCCTCCCTCAAATCCTCCTCCCACATGATGTTCCAAACATTGTCCACGTTGGCCTTGGCAGAGTATCCATTTTGGTAATTTGGCTGCATTTATCTGTTAATCCCAGGCAATTATCGGAAATGCTCTGCCCGTCGTCGCTGCCGTATCTGATGGCTGTCCTCCCCCCGCCGCCGAGTGGAAATGCAGCACTCAAGAGGAGAAACACAGCACAAGGCCTTTTGCGGGAGGGAGAGAGGGCGGGCGGGTGATGGCGCATGTTTTCAAGCTTTCCAAAATGCCCAGAGTGGATTTCCGTGTCCCTTCCCTGATCTCTATGTGCGTCTGCTGATGGCCAGATGAACATGGGCAGCATGCAACAGCTGGGAGATTATGGGTGCCAGCTGCAGAACCATCTACAAGCTTCGGAGCTTTGGCAGCCAGGGAAGGCTACAAAAGAGTTAAGGCTGGGGTGTGCACTGAGCAAAACATGCCCAAAGTGGGGATGCACACTTCTCTGGGAGCCTTTAGGTTGGAATGGACACTTCACAAGTTTGGTTGGCCAAGTGACCATTTACTCTAACAATGGAAAACACACCAATGCCTTTACCCATAGTCCTTGTGTGACTTCTCACCGTGCCAAGAATACATTTGATGACTTCCTTTTGGACAGAAATACTTACACAATTAGTTAAGATTTATGCTCCTGGAAAACCACAGGAAGTGATGCAACACTACTTTTAGTCAACCAAAATGGATTTCTGGGGGAGTCCAAGTGAATTTGGCACATGAATGAATGTATTTCGGCACGAATGCTCAATACTTTCAAATGTGAACACTGGTGGAGTTTGGGGGAAAAT
This sequence comes from Anolis apletophallus, assembly GCA_030556195.1. Classification (NCBI taxonomy): domain Eukaryota; kingdom Metazoa; phylum Chordata; class Lepidosauria; order Squamata; family Anolidae; genus Anolis; species Anolis apletophallus. Next base: position 18,561,764 of record JARBWK010000016.1, on the reverse strand, counting down.
AGACTTGACATTTGGGAATTGTAGTTGCTGGGATTTATAGCTCACCTACCATCAAAGAGCATTCTGAACTCCACCAACGATGGAGTTGAACCTAACTTGGCACACAGAACTCCCAGGACCAACAGAAAATACTGTGTTTTCTAATAGATTTTGGCGACCAATGGGATGTTGGCCTGCATCAAGAGGGGTCCAGTGTCTAGATCAGGGGTGTGCAATTATTTTTTCCAAGGGCCCACACGAGAGCCAAAAAATATTATGGAGGGCTGCACCTAAAGGCTGAACTACATTCTAATCTACATTATTTATTCATTTATTTACTTACTATATTTACTATATATTACACATCATTAATATTAACATATTAATATATCAAGAAATATTCATATATTATTAGTATTAATATCATAATAATTATATTATAGTATATATAGACATTATTATATTATATTATTTGTTTTATTATATTATTATAATAATAAAATTATTATTAAATAATAATAAAAATCACTAAAATAAAATGAAATTCAAGAAGACAAGGTGCAAACCAAGATGAAGGCTGAAATCCTGAAGAGAAGAAGGATCCCAAGATGGAATGGCCCAATGACCCCAGCCCAGAAGATGGCAAAGTGTACCCAGCCGCCGCCGCAGCAGAGCAGAGCAGAGCAGCAGGCAATCGGAGGCTGCAGGCCTCCACCCGCTCTCGCCTCCAGCTGTTCCCCAGCTGATCGCCCTGCTATGGAGTGCCGCTGCCGCCATCCCATCGCGGGCTCTGTGGGGCCTGTGTCGGCAGACCGGCTGGAGGAGCGGTGGCTTTGGAGTGCCTGCCATCCCTGGAGGGGATCGAGGCCTGCAGGGGGAGCACTCGGTGATCTGAGGCGACTGTTTGCCCTGGCGACCCAGAAGACGATAAAGTCTTCTGGGTCGCCAGGGTGATCAGCCCCCGCAGGTCTCGGGAGTTGCTTCCGCTGCAGGCCCGGATCCTCTCCAGGGATTGGCAGGCACTCCAAAGTCGCCACTCCTCCGGCCTGTCTGCCGACACAGGCCCTACAGAGCCCGCGATGGGATGGTGGCAGCAGCACTCCTTCCTCTTGGCTCCGCCCCCGATGCCCTTCTCCTTGGGTCGGACAGAAGCGGCTGCCGGGCCAGATTCCGCCCACGGGCCATAGGTTGCCCACCCCTGGTCTAGATCCAGGGAAGTCATGCACCCATGCTCTATTCTGCCTTGGTCAGACCACACCTAGAATCACACTGCGTCCAATTCTGGGCACCACAATTGAAGGGAGATATTGGCAAGCTGGAATGTGTCCTGAGGAGGGCGACTAAAATGATCAAGGCTCTGGACAACAAGCCCTATGAGGAGCGGCTTAAAAGCTGGGCATGTTTAGCCTGCAGAAGAGAAGACTGAGAGGAGACCTGATGCAGGCCATGTATAAATATGTGAGAGGAGGTATTAGGGAGGAGGGAGCAAGCTTGTTTTCTGCTGCCCTGGAGACTAGGACGCAATGGAGTAATGGCTTCAAAGTACAAGAAAGGAGATTCCACCTGAACATGAGGAAGAACTTCCTGACTGTGAGAGCCATTCAGAAGTGGAACTCTCTGCCCCAGAGTGTGGTGGAGGCCCCTTCTTTGGAGGCTTTGAAGCAGAGGCTGGATGGCCACCTGTTGGGGTGATTTGAACATGATTTTCCAGGGGGTTGGACCCACCAGGTCTCTTCCAACTCTAGGATTGTATGATTCTAAGCGGAGATACAAAGATTTCTCACTTCTCAGCCTTCTTCGCCTTGCATGCCAGGTTGCAACCCCTTCCAAAGACATGTATCTTCTTCTTTTTGGAGAGGAGCAAGTATTCAAATGAAGAAAAGCTGGGTGAAGGCACTTGGCAATTCTAACTGAGGCACAGAAGCTGCACGGGTGAATTGACTTGGAGACTCACAGACCTTTCAATGTTGAAGGGTTGCAAAAATCAAACTCACGGAACATTTCGCAAACCAACTCAAGGCTTGCAACGGGTTCACTAGAAATGCATTGGAGCCACATTGTCTCCGTTCTCAAACTCCAGAGTGTACATTCCCAGCCGAGCTTGGTTCCCATGTTCCCCCACATCATCATCATCATCATCATCATCGGACTCAAAGTGGCAAGCGTCTCTACCACAGTGTTTTTCAACCTTTTTTGAGCCGTGGCACCTTTTTTACATTTACAAAATCCTGGGGCACACCACCAACCAAAATGACACAAAACGACACTCTAACACAGTAATACATATAGTTAATATGTTTTTAAATATATTTATACACTCAGTGTGAAACCTGGGCCTGTTTTGATGAATACAACATAGATATCCTGGCAGGAATGGCAGAAAGACACAAACTTCCCACATAGGACTCCCATAACCAAGAGAAAATGCTGTAAGAGTTTGGTGGGCATTGATCTTGGGTTTTGGAGATGTAGTTCACCTTTATCCACAGAGCACTGTGGACTCAAACAATGTTGGATCCGGACTAAACTTGGCATGAATACTCAATATGCCCAAATGTGAACACAGATGGAGTTTAGGAAAAATAGACCTTGACATTTGGGAGTTATAGTTTCTGGGATTTATAGTTAACACACAATCAAAGAGCATCCTGAACTCTTGCAACAATGGAATTGAACCAAACTTGGCATATTGAACTCTCATTACCAACAGAAAGTACTGAAAGGGTTTGCTTGGGAATTGACCTTGAGTTTGGAAGTTGTAGTTCACCTACACCCAGAGAGCACTGTGGACTCAAACAATGTTATGTTATGTTGTTGTTTGTTTTCTATCCAGAATCACAATGTTGGAAAGAGGCTCACCACTTTAAGGTCCCTAAAACAGGCATGGGAAAACCTCGGCCCTCTGGGTGCTTTGGACTTCAACTCCCACCATTCCTAACAGCCTGAGGCCCTTTCCTGCTTAAGTGGCTGAGAGGGAAAAAGGGAAAGGGCCTGAGGCTGCTAGGAATGGTAGGAGTTGGAGTCCAAAACACCTGGAAGGTCCAAGTTTGCCCATGCCAGCTTTCGACAGAGACCTCTTCCTCCCCCTTCCCTTTTCCGCCCTTTCTTCCCCCTCCTGCCGAACACTTACTTTTTCTTCTACACTGCCGCTTTGGCTGCCATTTTGATCCGAGGGGGCAGCGTGAGTGTGTTCAGGAGGGGAGGGGGGAAGACGTGACCCGTGCGGGCGCTACTGCGTAGACTCGCTCCACGTCTTCCTCCCTCCCCCCTTCCCTCGGATCAAAATGGCTGCAGAAGCGAGCAGAGCGAGGCTGGGAAGAAGGGAGCCCAAGTGGAGAAGAAAAAGTGTTCAGCAGGAGGGGGAAGAAAGGGTATTGGAGGTCCCAATATCCCACGGCACGCCTGGTGATCACTCACGGCACACTGGTTGGGAAACCCTGCTCTATCATATTCATTCTATCCCAATTAGATGGGATGCAACCAGAAAAGCTGACTCGATGGGAACCTGGTCCGATCCAACAAGGCAATTTGGCTTATCTTATCTTTTATTTATTTATTTATTTATTTCTGGCATTTTACCCCGCTCTTCTCAACCCCCGAGGGGGGACTCAGAACGGCTTCCAAAAAGGCACAATTCGATGCCAACACAGTAAAACACATAAAACACAGTATAAACCCCCCCAAAACATTACGCATTAAAATACAATTACATCAACATATCATACACATTCATTTAAGTTTAAAAAACAAACAAAAAACAAACAAGAAAACCAACCAACCAACAAACAAACAAACAAAAACCACAGTGTTCCATCCATAAAAGTATTGAGCCCTATTCATAAAACTTTCCACTAAAATCCAGTCTAAAATGCTGCCTTGTGCTAGTGTGCAAACGCCTGGTCCCATAGCCAGGCTTTTACTTTTTTCCTGAATGTCAGGAGGGATGGAATTGATCGTATGTCACTAGGAAACGCCTTCCACAGCTCGGGCGCCACCACCGAGAAGGCCGTCTTCCTCGTCCCCACCACCCGTATTTGAGAAGTCGGCGGGAGCGAGAGCAGGGCCTCCCCGGATGATCTTAAATTACGAGGTGGGATGTAGCGGCAGATGCGTTCGGACAAGTAAGATGGGCCAGAACCGTATAGAGCTTTAAAGGTCAAGACCAGCACTTTGAAGTGGATAGGCAGCCAGTGGAGCTGACACAACAGGGGGGTGGTATGCTCCCTGTATGTAGCTCCAGTTAGTAATCTGGCTGCCGCCCGTTGGACTAGTTGTAATTTCCGAACTGTCTTCAAAGGCAGCCCCACGTAGAGTGCGTTGCCTTTTAAGGGGAGATAAATATCCAAACTGAGAAGAAGAACATATATATCTGTATATATAATAAAAGTCAATGTTTGTATGCATGTGTGTGGAGGGTGGAAGGGCGGAAGGATATGTGGCAGCATTCTGATTGGCTGCCACTTTCACAGGCCACAGCGACCAGCGCGGGTGATGGACCTGCACCAAACTTGGTACACATAACCCCCCTTACCCCCTTTATGTCCTGGTATGGTTTGAGGGACATGCCCCATGAATTATGGGATTTGTAGTACTTTCAAACACTTTGGTTCCCACAGACCACTGAGGCCACCAAAAAGGACCAATACAGACCACACTTGGCACACACAGCCCCCATTACCCACTCTACATCCTGGTGCAGTTCGGAGGACCATGGATGATGGGACTTGAAGTACCTCTACTCACTTCCCAAGTCCTCTGCGTCCCTTATCCAATTCCTGATCGAGACCAAACTTGGCTTGACTACCTTCACGTCCTGGTGAGTTTCGGGGGAGGACTGACAATGGATGATGGGATTTGTAGTACTTTCACACCCCTCTGTTCCCACAGACCACTGCGGCCCCCAACAAACACCAATAAAAACCACACTTGGCACACAGAGCCCCAGTGACCCATTGTACATCCTACTAAAGTTTGGAGGGGGGCAGAATATGGATGATGGAACTTGCAGTACCCTCCCTCACTTTCTGCTGCAAACCTAATCCAATGACTGATAAACACCAAACCTGGCACACAGCGCTCTCATGACCCACTCTACATCCTGGTGCAGTTTTGTGTGAGACGGACCACGGATGATGGGACTTGAAGTACCTTCACTCACTACCTAAAAACAATGCAACCCTCATCCATTCACCAATACAGACCAAACTTTGCAAACACAGCCCCCATGACCCACTCTACATTCTTCTGCAGGTTGGAGAAGGGTGGACCACAGATGATGGGACTTGCACTACCTTCAGTAATTTCATGATACCACTGCAACTCCCAATACTGATGGATCAAGACCAAACTTGGCACACAGTGCCCCCATGACCCACTCTACATCCTGCTGCACTTCTCAAATGACCCGGGCACCGCCGGGTCCCCAAGCTAGTGTGTGTGTGTGTGTGTGTGTGTGTGTGTGTGTGTATATATATATATATATAAAATCAATGCTGTGGAGTTGTGGGAGTTGTAGTTTTGACACGTTCTCTCGGCTTCCTCTGCCAAAGAGTTCTGGGGTTTCACTAAACTACAAATCCCAGCATTTCTTAGCATAGAGCTGTCATCAGGTTGAATCTACAACAGGCGTGGGCAAACTTTGGCCCTCCCTCCGGATGTTTTGGACTCCAACTCCCACAATTCCTAACACAACACTGCTGGGAGTTTTCCAAAGCCAGCCTATCCATTCTGCTCCTTGCTTCCTAAGGCCCGACATGTTTTCTTGCCAGAAGCCACGTTATACATCTTTCAGAGTCAATATTGATGTAGCAGAAGCAGAAAGGCTAAGTGGGATTATCACCGCACCGCGGGTGGGATTCGCTCCAAGTGGCTGTGTTCCTGAAAAGAAAAGGTACCGGAGCCTGACCCGAAGGCAGCCCAATGAGACTGGCCCCTGGATGGCTATGTTTAGGATCACCAGCTTTGCATCCCAAAGGTGAAAGCAATACCAGCAGATTCCCGTTGACAGCTGGAGGAAACCGCTCCAAAAGGAGTGATTCAGCGCTGCTGAGAGGCAGAAAAGCCAGGAGGGCAATGAGCTGCGCTTTTAATATTCCGAGTGGGTGCACAATTCAGAAGGAGGCCCCGGCGCTCCCTTGCAAGCTCCGTGCCTGCTCTCTGGCTCTCGGAGAAAGTGCAAAACGAGCCAATTAATCCCCAGGTCTGAGCAGATTTGTAGTGCTCGAATGAGGCTCTATTAAAGAGGGGGAAGATACAAGAAGGAATTGGGTATTTTGGGGGTACGCTCAATTGGCAATTGGTGCTCCTTTCTGGCATCAAACTCTTTTGGTCTATCTCTATCTCCAGACCTATATATTTCTTTAGGGCATAAAGCACTGAAGTAGTCAAGTCTTTTGCAAAATAATCGCTGGGATTTGACCTAGGACTTGTGCGTCCTACACGTGTAGGAGTCAGGCCTGGATTACCCATAAGGCCACCCTAGGCCAGAGCCTAGGGCGGCAACTTTGGGAGGGCAGCAGATCTGGACCCCCCAAAAAAGAAAAAAAATTAATTTTTTTTTAAAAAATCAGGAAAAAAGTGTGCATGCGCGCCGCGGCGGCAGAAGTGCCCCCTCCCTGCTGCTCACGCCGGCACCGCTCCTCTTCCTTCACTGACTGAAGGAAGAGGGGCGGTGCCGGCCCGAGCAGTGGGGAGGGGGCCTAGGACTTCCCTCCGCCCCCTCCTGACGTGAGAGAAAGGAGGGGGCGGAGGGAAGTCCCGGTGCCGCGCCCTCCCTGCTGCTCGCGCTGGCACCGCCCCTCTTCCTTCAGTCAGTGAAGAAAGAGGGGCAGTGCCAGCGCGAGCAACGGGGAGGGGGCCTAGGACTTCCCTCGTCCCCTCCTGACGTGCGAGAGAGGAGGGGGCGGAGGGAATTCCCGGCGCCGCCCCCTCCCTGCTGCTTGCGCCAGCACCGCCCCTCTTCCTTCAATCAATGAGAGAGTGGAGGGGGCGGAGAGAAATGAAGGAAGAGGGGCGGGGGCGGGGCCGGCGCGAGCAGCAGGGGCACCCCTGCAAGCGGCCTCACCCCCAGTAAGCGGCCCCGCCCCCGCAAGTGGCCCCACCCCCCGGAGCGGGGGCGGCGCTTCAAGAGTGTGGCCTAGGGTGCCACAATCGCATAATCCGGGCCTGGTAGGAGTGTCGGAGGTAGGAGTGCCCACGCTGAGTTACAAATGGCCAACCCTCATCCAAAGGAAACTGATGCCCATTGGAAACACACATCATACAATCCTCGCATAGGAAGAGACCTTGTGAGCCGTCCAGCCCAACCCCTTTCTGCTAAGAAACAGGACAATCGCATTCAAAGCACATGGCCATCCAGCCTCTGTTTCAAAGCCTCCAAAGAAGGAGCCTCCACCACACTCCCTCTGGGGCAGAGAGTTCCACTGCTGAACAGCTCTCACAGTCAGGAAGTTCTTCCTCATGTTCAGGTGGAATCTCCTTTCTTGCAGTTTCAAGCCATTGCTCCACTGCGTCCTAGAATCCAGGGCAGCAGAAAACAATCTGCTCCCTCCTCACATAACTCTACATGGCCCTCATCATGTCTCCTCTCAGCTTTCTCTTCCACAGGCTCAACATGCCCAGCTCTTTCAGCCGCTCCTCATAGGGCTTGTTCTCCAGAGCCTCGATCATTTTAGTCACCCACTTTCTCTGGACACATTCCAGCTTGGAGTCAACATCTCCCTTCAATTGTGGTGCCCAGAATTGGACACAGTGTAATTCCAGGTGTGGTCAGACCAAGGCAGAATAGAGCATGGAGAGCATGACTTCCCTGGATCTAGGCTCCTATTGATGCAGGCCAAAATCCCATTGGCTTTTTTTTGCTACCGCATTACATAGTCATAATAATACTTTATTTATAACCCGCATCCATCTTCCAAAGGGGAGTGGAGCGGCTTACATGGGGCCATGCCCGAACAACACATTACAAAAAATATCAAAAACATCAGAAAACAATAAACACAATAAAAGCAATAAACACAATGAAATAAATACATCTTTGAAAACACAAGAACATAGGTGAATCCAAAACAGAAACAACAGAGCAAGGCACATCTATATATATAAATTCTGAACGGTCGTGCAACGAGGCAAATAGACAGCAAAACTATAACCCGCAGAAGCACGAAACTCGGCAACACAATCAACCGTACCACAAGGTACCTATAGGGCCAAAAAACCTGGCCCTAGGTATTTCGCAACACCCCCAAACACAAGCCCCCAAAAACGGGCAACGGAACCTGCCATCCCTGCCTCTTCGCTGCCAGCACGCGCTTAGAACGTTTGCGCATGGCAGCCAACACTCACCCTCGCCTCCTCCTCTTCAGGCCCTCCTCCTCCGCCTCCTCCTTCCGCCACCCCCTCGCTGCGATGGAGGGCTCCCTTCTTCCTCCTTAGGCCCTCCTCCTCCGCCTCCTCCTTCCACCGCTCCAATCCGGAACAGCGGCGGGGGTGCCGTGGATGGAGGGGGGGGTCCGGGCAGGGAGGAGGAGCCGTCTCCCTTCCTCCTCCTCAGGCCCCCCTCTTCCGCTTCCTCCTTCCGCCGCCCCCTCGCTGCTCCAATCCGGAACAGCGGCAGGGGCGGCGGGGAGGGAGGGGGAGAGAGAGAAAGATAGAGAGACAGAGAAAGAGAGAGAGAGACAGAGACAGAGAGAGAGAGAGAGAGAAAGACAGAGAGAGAGAGAGAGAGAGAGAAAGAGAGAGAGAGAAAGAGAGAGACAGAGAGAAGAGAGAGAGAGAGAGAGAGAAAGAGAGAGAGAGAGAGAGAGAGAAAGACAGAGAGAGAGAGAGAGAGAGAGAGAGAGAAAGAGAGGCAGACAGGCAGACAGAAAGAAAGACAGAGAGAGAGAGAGAAAGAGAAAAAAAGAGAGAAAGGGAGACAGATAGAGAGAAAGAGAGAGTGAGAAAGAGAGAGACAGAGAGAGAGAGAAAGAGAGAGAGAGAGACAGACAGAGAGAGAGACACAGAGAGAGAGAGAGAAAGAGAAAGAGAGAGAGAAAGAGACAGAGATACAGAGAGAGAGATAGAGAGACAGAGAGAGAAAGAGAGAGAGAGAGAGAAAGAGATACAGAGATAGATAGAGAGAGAGAGAGAGAAATGGCGTATGGCACAGCAACGCGTGCACGGGTCAGTTAGTGTACATATAAAATGTTTAAAAACTCGGGGGATAACTGGAGTAGTGTCAAACATAAAGGATCACATAGGGGAAGAGGTCTTGCCAAAAAACGGGCATTTGGGGGGAGTCTAATCTCCAAAGGCCCGGTGGAAAACCAGGTTTTCAGTTGTTTTTGAAGGATTCCAGTGAGGGGCATTCCTAATCTCTCCCGGGAGGGAATTCCAAAGTCGGGGGGCCACAGAAGATAAGGCTTTCCCCCTAGTGCTCACAAGCTGGGTCAGTGAGACTGGCAGGGGTGAAAGGAGGGCCTCCCCTGAGGAGTGAAGGGCTCGGGCTGGTTCATGGGAGGAGAGCCGGTCATGAAGGTAGGTGGGTCCTAAACCGTTTAGGGCTTTATAGGTAATCACCTGCACCTTGAATTGGGCTCGGAAAATAAATGGCAGCCAGTGGAGCTCTTTAAACAGGGGGGTTGACCGCTCCTTGTAACCTGCCCCAGTTATTAATCTGGTAGCCGAGCGTTGGACAAGTTGAAGTTTCCGGGCCATCTTCAAGGGAAGCCCCACGTAGAGCGCATTGCAGTAATCCAATCTAGAGGTAATCAAGGCGTGGACCACCGTGGTCAAGCCACATTCCTGGCTCATATCCACAAGGACTCCCAGATCTTTTTCACACGTCCTGCCATCGAGCCAGGCATCATCGTCCCCCAATTCTGTCTGCATCTCATTTTTTCGGCCTGAGTGGAGTCTCTTGCACTTGTCCCCGTGGACTTCATTGTGTGAGTTTTGGCCAATCACCTCCCTCATCTGTTGAGATTGTTTCAACTTCTGCTCCTGTCTTCTGGAGTCTTGGCTCTCCCTCCCCATTTGGTCCCGTCTGCAAACATCGGCAGACTCAATTCTCTAAGAGCACAATTTCCTTGCATTTCTTACAATGTTGGCTTCATAGATTTAGGAACATTGGCCGTGTTGAATATTCTTGGCCAATGTTATTCCCTCATTTATATGCCTTTGCATTCTTGGACTCAAAAGGGACGGCGAGAGCCACCTCTTGGCTAAACTTCTGTCGGTTTTTCCGAAGTGTTTTTTTTAAAATAATGCTTAACGAGTTAAATAATTAACCTCTTTTAAGAGTATTTTTTATAGATTTGCCTCTGAACAGAGGGAGGGTGGGCGCTTGCGTTGGCTTGAACAAGAGGAGAGGCAAGAGGCAAAGGGCATTTCTGGCGGGCGGGCCTTTTGGGCTCGCATCCAGGGAGTCCTTTGGAAACTTCATTTCAGAAGCGCTTTGCCCTGCAAAAGGCAAGCGAGTGGAAGAAAAGCAGCTGGCCCCATTGGTGTATATCGATCCCATTTTGGGAAAGATGTTGCTCCAAGTGGACCGTATAGTTATGTGTTTTCCAGCGGAGAGCATGATCTAGAGGCCTGGTTTGCTTGCCACAAAATCCATTGTTTCATGTCCTCTATCATCCCTCGGACAGGCTGGTGCCTACCCAGGACAGGGCTTCTCAAGCTGTGCTCTGCTGAGCCCTTGGCTGCTTCCAAAACCCTTATTTCCCTGGCACTGCTCATTGTGCTTTGTGTTTTTCCTGCATGGCAGAAGGGAATTGAATTACATGACCCCTAGGGTTTCTATTACTACTACTACTGAACAGCCTGGAAGTCTGGCTTGGGCTGGACGTCAGCCTGAAGAAAACGGAGTCCTCTACCAGCCCGCACCACAGGAAGAACACCATCATCCTCACGTCAGCATAGGCAAATCTGTGCTTAAGTCCATTCAGCAGTTCACCTACCTGGGAAGCATCATCTCTTCAGATGCCAAGATTGATAAAGAGATAGATCACAGATTAGCAAAGGCATAGAGTGCATTCGGAAGGCTTCACAAAAGAGTCTGGAGCAACAAGCACCTGAGGCAAAGCACCAAAATCAGTGTGTAGAGAGCTATCTTACTGTCTATTCTTCTATATAGGTCTGAAACATGGGTCACCTATCGCCAACATCTATGACTCCTTGAACGCTTTCATCAGCGCTGTCTTCGCACAATCCTAAATATACACTGAACCGACTATGTGACTAATGTTGCTGTCCTTGAGCAAGCAGGGATCACCAGCATTGAGGCCATGCTATTGAGAACACAGTTGCACTGGGCAGGGCAGGTCTCTAGGATGGAGGACCACCGCCTCCCAAAGATACTATTCTATGGTGAACTCGCCGCGGGTCAGCGCAAGAGAGGCGCCCCCAAAAAGAGATATAAGGACTCCCTGAAACAACATCTCAGACTCAGCCAGATTGATCACCAACAATGGTCCACCCTGGCCTCACATCGGGACGCATGGAGACGCACTATCCACAATGCTGCGGCCTCTTTCGAGAAGACACGCCGAACGGGTCTCGAAGAGAAACAACAACGCAGAAAGAACCGCAACTTGGAAACAACATCACCCAAGGAGACTTTCTGCTGTGCTTTTTGCAACCAAACTTGCCTATCTCAGATTGGCCTTTTTAGTCATCAACGCGCTTGTCGAAAGCGTGGGATGAGTTCTTCCTAAGAATTTTCGTTTGCGAAGTAATGCCGAGAGAGAGAGACTACTACTACTACTACTACTACTACTACTACTACTATAACAAGAAAGGCTATGTGGCCATCATAGTCATAGGGAGGAGGGCGCAAGCTTGTTTTCTGCTGCCCTGGAGACTAGGACGCAATGGAGCAATGGTTTCAAACTACAAGAAAGGAGATTCCATCTAAACATGAGGAAGAACTTCCTGACTGTGAGAGCTTTTCAGCAGTGGAACTCTCTGCCCCGGACGGAGTGTGGTGGAGGCTCCTTCTTTGGAGGCTTTGAAGCAGAGGCCGGATGGCCATCTGTTGGAGGTGCTTTGAATGCAATTTTCCTGCTTCTTGGCAGAATGGGGTCGGACTGGATGATGGCCCACGAGGTCTCTTCCAACTCTAGGGTTCTATGATTCTATCTGTTGGGGTGCCTTTGATTGAGCTTTCCCCGCATGGCACAAGGGGGGTGGGGGGGGGGGGTGGACTGGATGGCACGGGGGATCTTCCACTAATTACATGTTGATTAAAATTGTTTTTCATTTTAAATATTGTATCTTTCTTTCTTTCTCTTTCTGTCTTTCTCCCCCGCACTTTGTGAATTACTTCACACAAACACTCTCCATACTATGTTTGTCGAAGGCTTTCATGACCGGAATAACGGCATTGTTGTAAGTTTTTCAGGCTGCCTGGCCCTGTTCCAGAAGCATTCTCTCCTAACGTTTTGCCCACACCTATGGCGAGCATCCTCAGATGTTGTGAGGTCTATTGGAAACTAGGCAAGTGGGCTTTATATATCTGTATTCCACTGCCTTGGAGACTAGGACCAATAGCTTTAACCAATAATAGAAATAGTTAAACCAATACTAAAAATTCAAATCAGATAAGGGAAAATAGGGTTGTGGAAGGCCGGAAGCCTTTTGCCTCGATTACAGGTTGGCATACCACCATCACATGGCCGCATGCCCCAGTGGGGAGCCCTGCTCTGACCCATCTTCATGGCCCACAGGGTTTGGTTTCACGACTTGGCTTGGCCCGCCGGGCGCTTGCCAAAAGCCCACCCAAGAAGGGCACGGGCTTAAAGGGTGGCGACAGCTGAGACCTCGGCCCCCCTGGTCCCATTGAGGGCATGACTCAGAAATAGTAGAGCGCAGGTCTGCTGCCAGCTGGGAACCAGGGATTTCTTTTCTTAAATTAGGTAATTAGCAACATACCGAGTGAAAAGAATACAAAATAACCAACATTTTGCAAACACTTGACCCTACCACCTAGGCTTGAACAAGTATTGTCTCCTCTGTCATACATTGACGAGCCAACCGCTATACAAAAGTTACATAGTTTTCCCTTATCACTCTCTAAAATATATTTAACGAAAGCCGGCCAATATGAGTCGAATTCCGATCTTTTAAATCCGTCCCTGAACACCTTCATTTCCATTGATGGCTTATCATGTAAGACCACATTCCATACCGTGCCTTCCAGCGTGAGATTCTTTACTATCTTCCAATTCCTTGCAATGATCAGTCTCACCACTGTGAGTAAAATAAGCACCAGTTCTTTCTTTTCCATTTCTAAATTCGACTTTGTGGCATCCCTTAGTATCGCTAACCTGGCATCTGGGTGTGTGTGTGTGTGTGTGTATGTGTCAGGAGCGACTTGAGAAACTGCAAATCGCTTCTGGTGTGAGAGAATTGGCTGTCTGCAAGGATGTTGCACAGGGAACGCCCAGTTGTTCTGATGTTTTACCATCCTTGTGGGAGGCTTCTCTCATGTCCCCTTTGCATGGGGTGCTGGAGCTGACAGAGGGAGCTCATCCACGCTCTCCCCGGATTCGAACCTACAACCTGTAGGTCTTCAGCCCTGCCGGTACGAGGGTTCAAACTACTGCACCAAGGTACATGGGTTCAACTCATTGTGCCAAGGTACATAGCTTCAACCCATTGTGCCAAGGTACATGGGTTCAACCTATTGCACCAAGGTACAAGGGTTTAACCCATTGGGGTGATGTTTAGTCCTATTCCTTAAATATATTGTTCCAGAAACTTTTCCACTGGGGGCATTCATTCCCACCATAAAATGGAAATATGTCCCTTTGTACATACCACATTTTCAGCAATAGTTACTTTGCTGGGTTCGACTGAGTTTCCTGAAATGTTTCTAAAGCAGGAGCTGGCTGAAACATTCTGGGAGCCCAACCAAGAAGAGGAGTGCATCCCAATGGCTTTGGAGAGCCCCAGGCTCTCCGGTTCCCAGAATGCCTCAGCCAGCTCATCTGGGGCTACATTCTGGGAGCCGTAGGAGTCATCCAAAGGTTCCCAGAATGCCTCAGCCACCATGCCTCCCCACCGGCATCCGGAGCCTCTCCACGCCGGAGGCAGGAGGAGGAGGCAGAGAGCCCGGAGCTGGTGCTGCCTCCACCCTCGGGCCCTCCCTCACTCCACCGACACGCGACCCTCCATGCAAGAGGGCCAAAGCCCAGGATCACCACCGCGAGGGCCACCGGAGAAGGCAGGAAGGAACCCCCGCTGCCCTGGTGCAACCCGCGGCAGCCCCCGCTTTGAGGCAGGACCATGGCAATATGGCCTGCCGCTCCTCCTCCCTGTGCCCTCCCTGTGCCCTCTTCCCTTCTTCGCACTTTGTCTTCTTGAATTTTATTTTATTTTAGTGGTTTTTATTATTATTTTATAATAATTTTATTATAATAATCTAATAAATAATATAATATAATGTTATATTATATTATAATTTCAATATATTATAATGTCTATATATATACTATTATATAATAATTATGATATTAATACGAATAATATATAAATTTCTTGATATATTAATATGTTAATATTAATGATGCATAATATATAGTAAATAAATAAATACATTATGTAGATTAGAATGTAGTTCCTCCTTTAGATGCGGCCCTCCATAATATTTTTTGGCTTTCGTGTGGCCTCTTGGAAAAAATAATTACCCACCCCTGTTCTAAAGTATAGTTAGTGGAAAAATTCGTTACTATAACAAAGGTAATTACTGTATGTTCTCTTGGCTTTATCAAAGTTGCTTCATACTTATACTGGAAATTAAACTGACCTTGGGAGACATCCAAATGTTACAGATTCTGAATGAAAATGATTGGGGAGTGTTTAAATTCACCCCACCTTTTCTGCATGTTTGTAATATTGATTCTTATGTACGAATCGAACAAATTTGGTGCAAACTATGAAAAGTAATGGTAATTTCGGAGACGCCTAGAAGATATCTACCGCCTACTACTCACATTTTTTGTGCAGAGCTATTGCCAGGTGCAACTTACCTGGCAATCGGCACGCTGCCACTCTCCACAACCAGAGATTCCTCCCATTGGGCCCATGCGCTGTGCTTACCTCCCAGGGTCATCCCTGCTTCGTAGCATTTCCTCAGGCGGCAGGAAGGGCAGTTTTTCCGCCGGAACTTGTCGATGGTGCAGTCGTTGCGGCTGGCGCAGAGGTACTTCTGTTTACCTGGAGGCGTGCGAAATAAAACAACAGCAAGGCAGGTTGAGAAACAGCCAGTAATGCTCGGCTGAGAGCAAAAACGGAGGAGAGGCATTGAGCCTTGAGGGAAAAGGGCAAAGTGCTGCAACCTGTTGCTTCCCACTTAAGAGAACCCAAGTTTGTGCCGAGCGACGTCAGATTGGGAAGCCTTGCCTTTAGGAAGAGCAACTCACACCATTAATATCTATTTTTATTTTTTTTAATTTATTCATATCCCACTTTATCTCTCCACAAGGAAACTCAAAGCGGCTCACAATAAAAAAAAACCCATTATAACTTACAAATATACAAATATAGAATCATAAAACAGTATATCATTATATATTATTATATGTTATCGACAGTATTATATTTAATATATTTTCTTTCTCTTCCTTTCTTTTTTCTCTTCCTCTCCTTCTCTTCCTTTCTCCCTTCCTTCCTTTTCTTCTTTCTATTCCTTTCTCCCTTTCTCTTCTTTTCTCCCTTTCTTCCTCTTTCTTTCCTTCTTTCTTACATTTTTTCTTTCTCTTCCTTTCTCTCTTTCTCTTCATTTCTCTCTTTCTCCTTCCTTCCTTCCTTCTATTCCTTTCTTTCTCTTCCTTTCTCTCTTTCTAATTTTTCCTTTTCCTTTCTTTTTCTTCCTTACTTTCTTTCTTTCCTTCTCTTCCTTCCTTTCTCCCTTTCTTTCTTTTCTTTATCTCTCTCTTTTACTTCATTTCTCCCTTCCCTTTTCTTCTTTCTCTTCCTTTCTCCCTTTCTTTTTCCTTCCTTCCTTCTATTCCTTTCTTTCTCTTCCTTTCTCTCTCTAATTTTTTCCTTTTCCTTTTTTTCTTCCTTACTTTCCTTCTTTCTTTCTCTTCCTTCCTTTCTCCTCCTTTCTTTCTTTTCCTTTATCTCTCTCTTTTACTTCATTTCTCCCTTCCTTTTTCTTTCTCTTCATCCCTCTTCCTTTTCCCCTTCCTTCCTTCCTTCCTTCCTTCCTTCCTTCCTTCCTTCCTTCCTTCCTTCCTTCCTTCCTTCCTTCCTTTCCCGCCTTTCTCCCGCTATGGGATAGCATTTTTTAAAAAATGTGTATAAAATGACCTTCAGGCTACGCGTATAAGGTGTACATGAAACAGGAATGAATTCTGTGTTTAGATTTGGGATCCCATCTCCAAGATTTCTCCAAAGCCGTAGCATCTGAACCCTGCCTCCTTAAGGAGAGAGAGAGCACACTAATTGGAACCAGGATGTTCCTCTGTTGACGCTGCCTTCAAGTCAACGGCGACTCGAGTTTTCCTAGAGAAGGACTTCTTCAGAGGATTTTGACATTGCCTTCCTGAGGCAGATGGCCTATGATTTGAACCAGAGTGCCCTGAGTTCAAGAGGTCCTCTCTTCCTGGAGGGAAAGGGCTTGAGGTCTTTCCAACCCTATGATTGCCCTCTCATTTATCAATGACCAGAACTTCAAGCCATACTTCAAGTTGTTGGCCTGCTTTGTACAGAACAGAGACAGATGATTTCTAGGATTGGCTGTTCCCTTCTCTACATATGGGTTGCGTTAGTCTTTTGCACAGCAGAACCACACCGCTGGCTCCGTAAACTGAATAGTCCATCAACTGAGGCATCAAAGTCCTTTCCATTGATCCCCATTGCCCCACCCCTCACAACTTTGACTAAAATATAAATAGATGGAATCTAACTTTAAATTATGTTTTTAAGGGGCATTAAAGGGATTAAACAATTGAAGGAAGTCTTCGAGAAAGGGCGATGCACCCAAGAATGGATCCAAAACCTATTAAGTAGTTTTGGTTGTTGCAAAGGTTAAACTCCTACTCCGCTCATTTCGTGATGAATGGCTTTACCCCACCCTTTTTCATAAAATTGATTTGCGGAGAACTGCCTGTTTGGAGTTTATTTCAGAAGGGAAACTCATCATTATCCATCATTGCTTTAATAAAAAGGATAATGAAAAGGAAGGGATGCAACTTTGCCACAGAAAGGGAGGATTTCTCTGGAGGGAGACAAAAAGGGAAGAGTTCAAGGAGGAAAGAGAGAAAGGAACCTGAAGAAAAGGAGGAAAGAAAGAAAAGAACTTGGGAGTGATCCTGGACTCATCGCTGAGCCTGGAACCCCAGGTCTCGGCGGTGGCCAGGGGAGCTTTTGCACAGTTAAGACTCGTGCGCCAGCTGCGCCCGTACCTTGGGAAGTCTGATCTGGCTATGGTCGTCCACGCTCTGGTCACATCCCGAATATTTATTTATTTATTTATTTGTCACGTTTCTATACCGCCCCTCTCAGCCCGAAGGCGACTTGGGACAGTTTGCACAGGCAGTCTCTGCCCTCAATACAACACAGCAACAAGTGTGTTGCAGAATAGATTACTGCAATTCACTCTACGTGGGGCTGCCTTTGAAGACAGTTTGGAAACTGCACTTAGTCCAGCGGGCGGCAGCCAGACTACTAACGGGAGCTACATACAGGGAGCATACCACCCCCCTGTTGTGTCAGCTCCACTGGCTGGCAAAACAGGTGGGCGTCCGACGTAAACAGTCAAAGAAAAAGGAGCGAAAGCATTGTTATTCACAGTATAAACCAATATTACACAATAATCATGTCTCTAGGTCATGTATTTCAATCATATAAGTAGGTAGAATGCATTAATAATACATATACAGGACTATACCCTACATAGATATAACTCACACGATAACAGAGAGCTCACGTACAAGTGAGCGGAGACGCAAGAATGGGTGGAGGGAAGCAGATGACGCAATCAAACAAGGACACAGTCCCGGACGTCACTCCAAACAGAGGGGAAATTCTTCAGATAATATTAAATGTGGGCAAATAAGGTCCCAAAGTCTATATAATAGTCATAATTCCCGGAGGACGTCCCACGGTCGACGAATAGTTGGAATCCTGCGCACCTTCATTTCTCCCTGAAGGGCTTCCTCGGGACCGGGGGCGGGGCCTATATGGCGAAGTCTCGCGAGCGTCTTGCAGCCAAAGTGGCACCAAGCGTGAGGCCGCAAGAGCACCGCAGATGCTGACGGTGTCTACCAATACCGGGCTAACAGTTCGTCCAACGGGCGGCAGCCAGATTACTAACCGGAGCTACATACAGGGAGCATACCACCCCCCTGTTGTGTCAGCTCCACTGGCTGCCTGTCCACCCGAGCTCAATTCAAAGTGCTGGTTTTGACCTTTAAAGCTCTATACAGTTCTGGCCCAGCTTACTTGTCCGAACGCATCAGCCGCTACGTCCCACCTTGTAATTTAAGATCATCTGGGGAGGCCCTGCTCTCGCTCTCGCCTACTTCTCAAATGCGGTTGGTGGGGACGAGAGATAGGGCCTTCTCGGTGGTGGCTCCCCGTCTGTGGAACGCACTCCCAATTGATATACGATCAACCCCATCCCTCCTGGCATTCAGGAAAAAAGTGAAATCCTGGTTATGGGACCAGGCATTTGCACATTAGCACAATACAGCACTTTAGATTGGATTGAAATGGCAAACTGGTGGACATGGACCAATGCTTCTATTATGGACGGAATACTGTTTTTAACTTATGTGAATGTATATGATGTATTTTAATGCTTATTGTATTTTAATGTATTTTAATTTCTAACTGTATTTTAATGTATTTTAATTTTGACTGTTTTTTGGTTTTCTATTATATGTATACTGTGTTTTTGGCATCGAATTGTTGCCGTTGTTAGGCCGCAACCCTCGGGGGTTGAGAAGAAGCGGGGTAGAAATGGTGGAAATAAACTTGAAGAAAAGGAGGAACGAATAAAGGGAAAGGGGTGCTGACTAGAGAAGAGCACGGAGCCAAGTGGAGCGGAGAGAGGAGAGGTGAGGAGCTCCCGGAATGAGGGGGAAACGAGCTTTATACAACTATAAATTGGGAGGCTGCTCCGCAAAAGGATTAACACTTCATTTCTATGGCATCTGGAGCCTTCCTGGGCAGATGGTGGCTGAGCGTTGCACCTCCGAATAAAGAGCTGCGGACAAACTCTCAATTATTTTTAATAGCCTCCTTGCCTGTAAAAATTAAACATCCACAGTGGCAGCTGGGGTGGAGAAATACCTCCCAGAGCAATGGGAAGAAAGACAGGAAGAAAGGAAAGCACATGCTGAGCGTCACTGGTTGGCGATTCCGTTGCAGGCCACCGTTTGTGGAGCAGGAGCTCGCTTGACCGCCTTACTCTCACATTGATCCTAGAAGATATCTACTTAAATCTATCTTAGGTAAGGTTTCACCCTGACATCAAGTCCAGTCGTGTCTGACTCTGGGGTGCGGTGCTCATCTCCATTTCTAAGCCGAAGAGCTGGCATTGTCCGTAGACACCTCCAAGGTCATGTGGCCACTGGCATGACTGCAAGGAGCACCTTTACCTTCCCACCAGAGTGGTACCTATTGATCTACTCACATTTGTATGTTTTTGAACTGCTAGGTTGGCAGAATCTGGGGCTAACAGCCAAAGCTCACGCCGCTCCCCGGAATTGAACCTGTGACCTTTCGGTCAACAAGTTCAGCAGCTCAGTGCTTTAACCCACTGCGCCACCGGGGGCTTTACAGATACTGAAAACAGAAGAACAGTTTGCCTCGGGAGCATGCTTGCTCCATCAGTGTTTAACATTTACACAAATTATCAGCTATTGTCAGAAGGGACAGAGTTTCATCTATGCCAATGATCGTGCCATCACCGCTCAAGCAGGGAGCTTTGAAATGGTTGAACAGAAGCTCTCCAAAGCTTTAGGTGCTCTTACTGCCTATTATAGGGAAAACCAGCTGATTCCTAATCCATACAAAATGCAGATAGTGCTTTTCACCTTAAGAACAGACAAGTATCTTGAGCTCTGAGAATGACCTGGGAAGGGATCCCACTGGAGTATTGCAGCACACCCAAAGACCTGGGAGTCTCTCTGGACCGTGCTCTGACTTACAAGAAGTGGGTGCTAGAAGCAATATCACACGAAAGCTGACTGGCGCAACCTGGGGATCACAACCAGATACAGTGAAGACATCTTCCCTTGAGCTTTGCCACTCTGCTGCTGAACATGCATGTCCAGCACGGAATACATCTCACCATGTTAAAACAGTGGATGTGGCTCCTAAAGAGACATGCTGCATTAGCACAGGATGTCTTTGCCCCACACCACTGGAGAAATTATATAGTTTAGCCAGCATTGCAGCATCTGACATCTCCAAGGAAGTACTGAAAAACGGACCTGATGCTAAAGCGGATTATAAAGTACACACAAACGTAAAGTCTAATAATCTGCAAACATTGCTTAAATCAGGGCTGTCCAACTGGCGGCCCTGGGGCCGGATCCGGCCCCCCAGCCTGTTGGGCATGGCCCCAGCTATGCCCCCAGCCGCCATTTTTAATTTTTTTTAAAAAATTCTAATTTTTTTTAAAAAATGGCGGCCGGGGGGGGGGGGAGGCGGGGCAGGGAGGAGGAAGAGAGCTAGCTCCTCCTCCCTGCACCGCCCCCATCCGTCCCTCTCTCCGCGCCGAAAAGAGGGTAGGCGGCGCCAAGGGCAATGCGTCACGCCAGGCCTGTGACGCGCTGCCCTTGGCGCCCCCTTCTGCTCTCCCTCCTCCTCCACTTTCCCGGGCGCCGTGCCTTCCCCTGGCGCCGCGGCGCTCGGGACAGCCGCGGTGCCCGGGAAAGAAGAGGAGGAGGAGGGAGAAATTCCTTCTCCACAGCATCAAACCGGGCAAGAGGCATGGCGAAATCGCTGTGCCTCTTGCCCAGTTTGACGCTGCAGAAGGAAGAGAGGCGCAAAGGGGAGCCCTCTCTGCGCCTCCCTTCTCCACAGCGCAAACCGGGCAAGAGACATGGCGAAATCGACGTGCCTCTTGCCCAGTTTGACGCTGCAGAAGGAAGAGAGGCACAAAGTCTGCGCCTCCCTCCTTCTCCAAGCGTCAAACCGGGCAAGAGGCATGGCGAAATCGCCGTGCCTCTTGCCCAGTTTGACGCTGCAGAAGGAAGAGAGGCACAAGGGGAGCCCCTCTCTGCGCCTCCCTTCCTTCTCCACAGCGTCAAACCGGGCAAGAGACATGGCGAAATCGCCGTGCCTCTTGCCCAGTTTGACGCTGCAGAAGGAAGAGAGGCACAAAGGGGAGCCCCTCTGCGCCTCCCTTCCTTCTCCACAGCGTCAAACCGGGCAAGAGGCATGGCGAAATCGCCGTGCCTCTTGACCAGTTTGACGCTGCAGAAGGAAGAGAGGCGCAAAGGGAGCCCCTCTCTGCGCCTCCCTTCCTTCTCCACAGCGTCAAACCGGGCAAGAGGCATGGCAAACGCCGTGCCTCTTGCCCAGTTTGAGAGAAGGAAGAGGCGCAAAGGGCCCCTCTCTGCGCCTCCCTTCCTTTTCACAGTGTCAAACCGGGCAAGGCATGGCGAAATCGCCGTGCCTCTTGCCCAGTTTGACGCTGCAGAAGGGAGGGAGGGAGGAGCACAGGGGAACCCCTCTTTGCTCCGCCCTCCCTTCTACAGCGTCACTCCGGGGATTGGCCCCGCCCCCTGTGATTGGCCCCGCCCCCCACGATTGGCCCCGCCCCCCGCTCCGGCCCACCAGGTGGTCAGCCACCAGATGTCCGGCCCTTGGGCCTATAGAAGTTGGACAGCACTGGCTTAAATCATCCATATGCGTACACCAAACACAGAAACTGAGTCTAATAAGGATGAATTACTCACAATATCCTTGTTCATATAATCCGTTATAGCAGTATAAGTACACAAACACCATCGACATTCACATAAACAAATATACAACCGTAGTTCCAGGGATTAATCTGTAGGGAAAGACTCAGTCCTTATTGGGAAAGTCCATATATATAAAAGTCCAAATAAGAGTCAATGTTTAAGACTCAATAGCTGGGTGAAAACGCCGTAGTAATATCCAGGAGTCGGGTTAACGGAAGTACATGACAGGAATCCCGCTCCGTTTCGCGTACCGTCGTGCTTTGTCAAAACCCAAATACAAGTATGGCAATATAAGGCGTCCACGCATCAATACAACAGTCAGGCTCGGGCCAGACCCATGAGGAGTAAGGCCTCCAAGGAAGTAGCAGCCTGTAATGAAAGGACGGAGGCAGTGACACCTCCGGCTCATCCTCTGTTCGGATATCACTCAGCACACCAATGCCTTAAATCAAGAAACAGCTTCCTAAGATCTACAGATACACTCGCAGGAACACCTCAGCAAGTGAGAGTCCAAAGATGGCAGGCTACAACCCAGAACCTCAATAAGTGGCTAAAACTGGATGAGAGACTCCCTTCTGGGCACACAGAAGGCTGAGAGATTTGGAAGGTGCTGAACAGACTGCGCTCTGGCACCATGAGAAACACTTTGAGAAACGAGACTAGGAAACAGCTCCAAAGAAGCCCACTGTACGGTTCCAATATGTGGATAACATGTTCACCATTTGGAGCCGTGGAGAGGAAGAACTCAACAAGCTTTTGGACCATATCAATAATATCCACCCAAAGATTCAATTTACTATGGAAAAAGAAAACAAGGAAAAATACAATTTCTAGATGTCCTAGTCATCTGCAAACCAAACCAACAATTGGGCCGTGCAGTAAGTGGACTATCCACGCACACTGAATATGCTTAAGAGCAGGGGTGCCCACACTTTTTCAGCATGCGAGCTTCTTATAATAAAACCAAGTCAGAAAGATCTACCAAGAGAGAAGCAGGGCGGAGCAGGGGGAGGGGGCGGGGCTGGGGCTTGATGCAGCCTGGCTCCGCCCCCTCTGGCTTTAGCTCTACCACAGCTTCTCCAGGCTTCAGGAGGGTAGTGCCAAGTCAGTGGTGGCATAGCTAGCCACCACTGGCTTGGCACTACCCTCCTCAAGGCTGAAGAAGCTGTGGTGGCTGGCTGGGGAGGGGCGGGGCTTGGCATGGCTCTGCCCACTCTGGCTTTAGCGCTACCGCAGCTTCTCAGGCTTGAGGAGGGTAGTGCCAAGCCAGTGGTGGCATAACTAGCCACTACTGGCTTGGCACTACCCCCTCCTCAAGCCTGAGAAGCTGTGGGCTGGGCGGGGGCTGGTGCAGCATGGCTCCGCCCCCTCTAGAAGTGCCCCATCTGGCTGGGATCAACCTCCTTCGGTCCTGGGATCAACCAGTCGATCGCGATCGACTTCCTGAGCAGCCCTGCTTAAGAGAGTCATTTCTGCCAAGTAACATGGGACCTCTACTATTCTCCATAATTCAATGAAATCTACAAGTACCATGAACTCCAGGAGAGAACAACACTCTTGAAAGGCAGGGATGGTCAATGAAACAGATACTTCCCACTGATCATGTTTACAACTTGAAATAGTTGTGAGATGAGCAGCCATGAAACAAAGAGAAGATTCAATTCCCTCCCAACCAATACAGGTTGTCAGTGGGCAAAAGACGGGAGAGGACATTAAAAAAAGGGGGTAGCAATGGTGGGGGGCTAATTGAATTTGGCTCCCCCTTTATTCCAGATACCAAATTGGATTATGCAACCTAATGTCTCTTTCCAGAGTGCATCTCAATTTATGGAGGGATGTGATTATCAAACTAAATGTGTTTCTATGGTTGCAAACGTCATGGTGGTTGACCCACTTGTTCATTCCTATCTCGATCCTTCTTGGAAAAGCGAATTAATTGCTTGGAATGTTTTATGTTACACAACACTAAAAAAGCATACATGACAGGAAAGGGCTCCCGTACCTTCAGCAGTTGTGTAAACGCAGAAATAGCAGCTGGTGTAGACTCTCATAGACGTTTCACTGGCTCAGATGCCTTCTTCTGCAACAGCTGATAAAGGGACAGGAGCCCTGAGAGATGTGGCTCTTCAAGCAGTGGTTCTGAAGGTCAATGTGGGGCTCAAAAATGTCAAGTTATGTTCTCCATTGGATCCTAACAGAGAATGAAGGCAGCTCTTTTGGGAACAGCATGATGTGACCTCATTTGGTTGGACCTGTTGGTCTTTCACCCACAGAGTCACCATAAATAGAAGCTGATGGTGGCTTAGTACAAAAACTAACTCCTGCTTCCAACTCTGGACGGCGCGGCGATATGCCCGTCGTCTTCAGTAAAAAGCCTTGGAGTCCATTTGGACACTCGGCTCTCCATGGAGACCCAGGTCTCCATGGTCAGCCAAGTTGCGTTTTTCCATCTCTGCCAGGCTCGGAGGCTGGCCCCCTACCTGTCCCGCCGCGATCTAGCCACAGTGATCCAAGCGACGGTCATCTCAAAATTAGACTACTGTAACGCTCTTTACATCAGCCTACCTCTGTCGGTGACCCGGAAACTTAAGCTAGTGCAAAACGCCGCAGCTCGGCTGCTCACTGGCACGCCTGTGGGCCACCGTATTACACCTGTGTTGCGGGAATTGCACTGGCTCCCTATTGAATTCCAGATCACTTTCAAAGTGTTAGTTTTGACTTTCAAGGCCTTGCATGGTCTGGGGCCAGTGTACCCGAGGGACCGCCACACCCCGCACAATCCCATGAGATCACTGAGATCCGAAGATAAAGATCATGCAAGTCCAATTGGACCATGGCCAATGGGACTTGCAGTACTCGTTCCAAGCGCCAAAGCTTATTGTCTCACGGCTACGAGGAGAAGGGCATTTTCCATCATTGCCCCTACGCTTTGGAATTCCCTGCCGCCGGAGACCAGGTCACTTTGTGACCTCCTGGCCTTCCGGAAAGTGTGCAAAACCTGGCTATTTCGGCAGGCTTATCCAACTGAGTCAGTCTAAACATACTGCCAGTCGAGTAAATACTGCTGTTTTATGTAATCTTTTTAATGTTTTATTGTTGTGGTTTTATTATTTTTATGCATTATTGTCGCTTGTTTGTCCTTGAACATGTAAGCCGCCCCGAGCCACTGGGGAGTGGCGGCTAAAAAGGCCTGCCTGCCTGCCTGCCTGCCTATCTGTCTATCAGATCTATCTCTCATTTATCTATCAGCATATTAATCTATCTACCTACCAGCCCTCTCTATCTATCTATCTATCTATCTATCTATCTATCTATCTATCTATCTCATATAATAAAAAAAGAATGTTTGCAGCGGGAGGAGCGGAGGGCGGGAGGTGCAGAGGATTTTTTGGCAGCTTTTTGATTGGTCGCCAATGTGGGATTATTTGCATAAATGCCTCTGAATGGCCAGCCACCCAACATTCCACCACTCCTAGGCAGCACAGAGGAAACGAAAAGGCCTGAGGCAGACATAAATGGCTGGAGTTGAACTTAACCAGTTGACAATTTTTCCCGTTAGAAATTGAATGTTCAGTACCTTCACCCAACACATTTCACAAAAAACACTGCAAGCCCTACAAATCACAGACTAGGCCCAAAATTGACCGTAAGGTTTCATTAACTTGATTTTCCTGACTAGGCCTCACCTAATGGGATACTGTTTAAGGCATGAATTGACAGTAAAACTTCATTAACTTGATTTTCCAAACTAGGCCTCAGCTCATGGGACATTGTGTAAGGCCTGAATTGACAGTAACCAACCTTGCAATGACGGCTCAGGCAAACAAGGGACCAATGGCCCACTTCACAACCTGGTGTGGTTTAGGCCAGGGTGGGCCACGAATGATGGGATTCACAGTACCTTCACATCATTCACTTCCCAAACAACACTGGAGCCCCTACAAATCACAGACCAGGCCCAAAATTGACAGCAAGGCTTCCTTAACTTGATTTTCCTGACTAGGCCTCACCTCATGGGATATTGTTAGGCTTCCTCAACTTGATTTTCCTGACTAGGCCACCAACAATGACAGAACAAGACCGAATTTGGCACACAGACGCCCCAAGATGCACCCTACATCCTGGTGCAGTTTGAGGGAGGATGGACCATGGATGATGGGACTTGCAGTACTTTAATTCACTTCCTTAGAGCACTGTGGCCCACACCAATGACGAATCAGGGCCAATCTTGGCACACAGAGGCCCAAGGGCCCACTTAACAAACCTGCTGCAGTTCACGGCAGGATGGCTCACAACTGATGGGAGTTGCAGTACCTTCACCCAATTCATTTCCCACAGAACATTGCAGCCCCTACAAATCAGAGACCAGGCCCAAACTTGGCACACAGGGTACCCATGACCCACTCTACATCCTGGTGCAATTTTGAATGGGATGGACCACGGATGATGGGAGTTGCAGTACCTTCACTCACTTTCAGAGACCGCTGCCACCCTCATCCAAATGACTGATCAAGACCATACTTGGCACACAGAGCTCCAATGACCCACTGTACATCCTAGTGCAGATTGGAGAACG
The DNA here is from genome assembly GCA_030556195.1 of Anolis apletophallus. NCBI lineage: Eukaryota > Metazoa > Chordata > Lepidosauria > Squamata > Anolidae > Anolis > Anolis apletophallus. The sequence goes on along the minus strand of JARBWK010000016.1, from coordinate 18,535,298 downwards.
GGGGACCATGGATGATGGGACTTCCAGTACCTTCCCTCACTTCCTGAGACCACTGCAACCCTCATCCGGAAAATGATGAAGACCAAATGTGACACACACAGCCCCCAAGACCCACTCTACATTCTGGTGCTGTTTGGAGGAGGATGGACCTTGGCCAATGGGACTTGCAGTACCTTCACTAAGTTCCTGAGACCACTGCAAGCCACATAAGAACATAAGAACATAAGAAGAGCCATGCTGAATCGGACCTCAGCCCATCTAGTCCAGCATTCTGTATCACACAGTGGCCCACCAGTTGTACACGGGGATCTCGAGCAGAAGGAGGGCAAAACCCTGACCTGCTCCCGACCCCCACAACCAGTACCAGGGAAATCCTGCCTACCTCAACCAACTCCGAGGTGGCACTTGAATGTCCTTTTCAGTAACTACCGATACACTTGGTATCCATGAATCTGTCTAATCCTGCCTTGAAGTTGTTCAGGCTGACAGCTGTCACAACCTCTTCTGGAAGTAAATTCCATAACCCAATGACCCTCTGGGTGAAGAAATATTTCCTTTGTTAGTCCTAATTTTCCTACCTTGGAGCTTTAGGGAGTGCCCTCTAGTCCTAGAGTTTTGTGACAAAGAAAACAGTTTTTCTTTATTCACCTTTTCTATCCCATGCATGATTTTATACACTTCGATCAAGTCACCTCTTAAACGCCGTCTTTCAAGGCTGAAAAGACCAAGGCGTTGCAACCTGGTTTCATAAGGGAGCCGCTCCATCCCTTGGATCATTCTTGTTGCCCTTTTCTGTACCTTTTCCAGTTCCGTTATATCCTTCTTAAGGTGCGGAGACCAGAATTGTACACAGTACTCCAAATGTGGCCTTACCATCGATTTGTAGAGAGGTAATACAACATTTGCTGACCTATTTTCGATTCCCTTTCTGATCATGCCTAGCATAGAATTTGCTTTTTCACTGCTGCTGCGCACTGGGTTGACATCTTCATTGAGCTGTCCACCAAGACCCCAAGATCCCTTTCCTGGTTTGTCTCGGAAAGCTTTGACCCCATCAATTTGTAGGTGTAGTTGGGGTTCTTTGCCCCGATGTGCATGACTTTACACTTGTTTAGGTTAAAATGCATTTGCCACTTTGTTGCCCATTCACTCAATTTGAGAGATCTTTCTGGAGCTCTTTACAATCAGTTTCATTTTTAACTACCCTGAACAATTTAGTGTCGTCTGCAAACTTTGCTACCTCAGAATTCACTCCTACATCCAGATCATTAATGAATAAATTAAAAGTAACGGACCCAAAACTGAACCTTGGGGTATGCCACTTCTCACCTCTTTCCACCCAGAGAAATGTCCGTTTATTACCACCCTTTGTTTCCTACAGTTTAGCCAGGTTCCAATCCAGGACAAGACCTGTCCCCTGATTCCATGGCTGAAGAGCTTATTTAGGAGCCTTTGGTGAGGGACTTTGTCAAAAGCCTTTTGAAAGTCAAGGTAAACAATATCAATTGGGTCCCCTTTATCTATGTGTTTATTTACACCCTCAAAGAATTCTAACAAGTTAGTAAGACATGATTTGCCTTTGCAGAAACCATGTTGATTTTCCTTCAGCAATGCCTGTTCTTCTATGTGCTTAGTAATTTTTCTTTAATAATGGTTTCCATCACTTTGCCTGGAACTGAGGTTAGACTAACTGGCCTATAATTTCCTGGATCACCCTGGATCCTTTCTTGAAGATCGGAGTTACATTTGCCTCCTCCAGTCCTCGGGGTACAGTGCCTGATCTTAGAGAAAGGTTATATATTTTGGCTAGAATTTCAGCAATTTCACACTTGAGTTCCTTAAGAACTCTGGGGTGGATGCCATCTGGCCCTGGTGATTTGTTGACATTTAGTTTAGTAAGGCATGTGAGAACATCTTCCTTGTTTATCTCTATCTGGTTTAATTCATTTAATTCCCTCCCTGAAAAAACTGACTCAGCTGCAGGCATATGTTGTCTGTCCTCCTGTGTGAAAACGGAGGCAAAGAAGTCATTTAGCCGCTCTGCAATCTCCTTGTCTTCGCTGATTTTCCCTTTCTGACCATTGTCGTCGAGTGGCCCAACTGCTTTTCTAGTTGGGTTCCTGCTTCTGATGTACTTAAAGAAGTTTTTGTTGTTTTTTTTAATATTCTTTGCTATGTGTGCCTCAAAATCTCTCTAATAGGAACCAACCTTGGCACACAATGCCTTCCTCAAATAACCCGGGCACCGCCGGGTCCTCAGCTAGTAAATAAATAAATAAAACTGGTTGGAACTTTGATATCAGGTGCGCATCCAACTGGGAGGTTAACAGCATATGGATCCCTACAGACCAATGAGACTCCACAAATGGGAAGGAACCTCAGGGGCTATCTAGTCCAATCCCTTGTCTTGCAGGAATCGGCTACTAAGGCATCCCTGAGATATGATCACACAAACTCTGAAGGAGAAGGGGAAGGAGATGATGGAGATGGATGAGGAGGAGAGTCGACCACCTTCTGAAGTCGCCCATTCTATGGCCAAAACAGCCCCTCTCTCCAGGAAATTCTTCCTAACATTCAGCTAGAAAGGTCTGTCTCGTAATTTGACTCCATTGGCTCACATCCCACCTTCTGCTACAGCAGAAAACAACCCAGCTCCATTTTCAAGGCGATGACAACTCATCAGATATCGAATCTCCTCTCAGTCTTCTCTTTCTCTGGCCAAAACCAAGTCTAACTAACTAACTAACTAATTTTATTATTTATGAGTCACCCTCCACAAATGTGCTCCGGGCGACTTACACAGCTAGGCATCTACAATACTAAAATATTAAAATTTTAAAATATTAAAATGTTAAAATATGGGAATAGACAGGTTCCAGATCACTGATTGTCACTTATGCATATGCTCTTCTAAATAGCCATGTCTTAAATGCCGCCAGAAATGAAGGCAGGTCAAGGATGGCTCTTTGGTCTGATGGCAGAGAGTTCCACAGGACAGGGGCCACAATGGAAAAAGATCTCTGTCTCGTGGACTCCAAATGAGCCTCTCTCAGACCCGGGACACAGAGGAGGTTCTCGTAGGCTGGCCGTGGTGCTCTCGGATGGATAGATGGTATCAGACGGTCTTTTAGGTATGTAGGACCCTGGCCCCACAAGGCCTTAAGTGTCAGGGCCTTATAAAGGACTCTGTACTCGACCGGCAGCCAGTGTAAATGCTGTAAGGATGGCGTTATGTGACACCTCATAGGTGTCACATAAGTCCATTCCTGGTTTCCAGACTCAGAATGTCTTGCTCTGATTCCAACGCTGACTCTCATCAGATCTCTAACTCCTCTTATTTAGCTATTCAACAATCCATATGGATGAAGGTCAGTTGGAAAAAGAAAAGCTGGGTATCTCTATCATTTAAGCACAAGGGAGCCACTCTCTACATCAGGTTTTACTTCAGGTAGCCATTATGACTGCCATAATAGACTCTGTTCCAAAGATCTAAGCAAACTTGATGGCCCAAATCCCATTGTTAATCTCAATTAGACACATTGAGTCAATGCCATTGACTTGCGTGTTGACTCACCTTTCCGCAATCGATTCAGTGCTCTGCTCTGAAATTATGTAAACCCAATTAAATATAAACTTGCGATGTCACACATTGGCGGAAAGACTTTTGAGATCTTCAAAGAATAAAAGAAGAGCCTAATTTAACTAGGCTTCAACTTGTTTTCGGGAGGCAGAATTGAGACATTTTTTGCAAAGAATGCCAGGAAACATTGGTGACGGGACCCTGTCGAATGAACAGTCCTCAGTGCTGGGAAATCCCATGGAAGGAAGTGGGGCCAATCTCCAATTTGGGGGTCACAACCAGGCCCGGATTAACACCCTTTTGCGCCCTAGGCCACACTTTGGAATTACGCCTTCTTTAAGTCAACCTCTACCTCATCCCCCCCCCCAAACATCATTTCATCCGCTTGTCCCCCTTAGGGCCCTGCATCCAGCTCTCCCGGTGTGGCCCCACTAGGTCCGCCACAGGAGTTTCCCTCTCAGCAGGCACTATGGATGCAGGCATGGGGGGGAGGATCCTCCTCCCCGATGCCGGGGCTTGAGGCCCTTGTCTCCTACCCGGTATCGGGGATTGCGCATGCGTTGTAGTCAGCAGCTGTACTGATACCGCGCTTCTCCCCGATACTGGAGCTTGTTGCGTTGGACTTCTCTCCTGTACTGGGGATTGCGTATGTGCCGTAACCGGCAGTTATGCTTCTCTCTCCAGTAACGAGGAGTCTCCTCCTTGTGTTGGAGGAGGAATACCAGCTTTCATGGTGTTAGGGCATGCGCAGACTGTACAATGGAGTTTCCTGTACTTGCACTGAAGAAGCCAGCAAGTGGATGCTGTCGGCATCGAGGGAGTTAATTGTTCCTCCTGTTGACGTCGACGCCAGTGTCGAGAGCCCCTGCGCATGTGCCGTTTGCGCAACAATAGCAGAGGCAGGAGCTGGTATTCAGGAAGGGGCAGGGGCGCCGCCGAAAAGGAGGGCCTCCGGTATCCTTCCTTCCTCATCTCCATGCGTGTTGCGTTTTTATTTGTTTCAACATAATTTTTTTGGTCCGTGATCTGCGCCCCCCCCCCCGGCTTGCACCCCTAGGCCATGGCCTAGGTTGGCCTTATGGGTAATCCTGTCCTGGTCACAACAGCTTCGTAAGGCCGGTTGTCCATAACCAGCTGTATCCCAGGCAACTGCCGGGTCCAAAAGCAAGACTTCCTTCTCCAGAAAACTCAGCGCCTCCTGGCATCACACAACTGGGCTTTTTGTTTGGCACACTCAACCTCCTTCGACAAAATCACATCAACAACCCTCAATCAAGCCTTTGCGTAAAAGTCATTAGCAGCCTTTTCTCTAAAAGAAGGGAGCCTGGCGTGACAGGAGGGCAGAGGCGGGGGAGAGTGAGCTGCCGTACGTTCATAAACAAGGCCCCTCTTCCAAACCTTGCAATTGCCTTTTATGAGGATTGGTTATAATACCCAAGCCCGCTGGCTGCCAAAGAAAGTAACATAATGGGGCTCAAGTACATAATACGACATTTCACCACGTTCTTTTAACAGAACAGCCTCTCGGCGGCTCCTCTCTGGTCTTCCCAACACTATTATCACCTCCTCTTCCTCCTCCTCCAGCCTCAACTTCTTTCTTTCCCTCCCATTATTAGCTTGAAAACTAAGTGGATTGTGCCAGGAATCACCCTTCTACAACTTGAGGCCTTCCAAGTTTGAGGGACAAAAACTCCCAACAATGCCCCTTTTAGGCTAAGAGGTAATGGGAGCTGTCATACGGAACTGGAACACTGCAAGTTGGAAGATGAAATAAGGAACTAGGCAAGCCATCAAGTCCAACTCTTGTTCAATGCAAGATCTTGAGGTTCCTCAGCATCAAGGAACTGCTCAGCCTTTTCCCGAAGGCATTCAGAGATAGAGTCCTTGCATAGCAGGGGTGCTCATTAGGTAGATCGCGATCAACTGGTCGATCCTGGGACCGAAGGAGGTCGATCCCAGCTGGATGGGGTGCTTCGGAGGGGTGGAGCCAGGCCATGCCAGGCCCCACCCCCTCCCCTGGCTTCAGCGCTTCCACAGCTTCTGCAGGCTAGAGGAGGGAAATGCCAAGCCAGCAGTGGCTATCTATGCCAGTGTTTTCCAACCAGTGTGCCGGGGCACACTAGTGTGCCGTGAGCGATCATCAGGTGTGCCGTGGGAAACTGGAACCTCCAGGAAAGGGGGGGGGGGGGAAGCTAGTGTGTTGAAGTATAAAAACCCTAAGAAACCTACCTCGATAAAGGCACAAAATTACAAACACCCCCCCTCCCCACCCGTTGTCTACTTGGCCTCTCCCTCTCCATGCATTGGGAGATGACCTGCCTCCCTTTCCCCAAGTAGAGACCTCCTCTTGCCTCCTGGGGGCTCTGTGTGGGAAGTTTGGCCCAGTTCTATCATTGGTTGGGTTCAGAATGCTCTTTGATTGTAGGGGAACTATAAATCCCAGCAACTACAACTCTCAAATGTCAAAGTCTATTTCCCCTGAACTCCATCTGCATTCATATTTGGGCATATTGAGTATTCATGCCAAGTTTGGTCCTGATCCAACATTGTTTGAGTCCACAGTGCTCTCTGGATATAGGTGAACTACAACTCCAAAACTCAAGGTCAATGCCCACCAAACTCTTATAGCATTTTCTTTTGGTTATGGGAGTTCTGTGTGGGAAGTTTGTGTCTTTCTGCCATTCCTGCCAGGATATCTATGTTGAGTTCATTGAAACAGGCCCAGGTTTCACACTGAGTGTATAAATACATTTAAAAACATATTAACTATATGCATTAATGTGTTAGAGTGTCATTTTGTGTCTTTTTGGTTGGTGGTGTGCCCCAGGATTTTGCAAATGTAAAATGTGTGCCGCGGCTCAAAAAAGGTTGGGAAACCCTGATCTATGCCACCACTGGCTTGGCATTACCCTCCTCTAGCCTGCAGAAGCTGTGGAAATGTTGAAGCCAGAGGGGGGAGGGGGCGGAGCCAGGCCACACCAAGCCCCGCCCCTTCCCCTGCTCCGCCCTGCTTCTCTCTTGGTAGATCTTTCTGACTTGGTTTTATTATAAGTAGATCACATGCTGAAAATGTGTGGGCACCCCTGCTCCATAGGTTGGGTTCCACTGTCAAGAAGTTCCTTCTGATGTTCAAAACCTACCAAGGATTGAGCGAACCCCTGGTTCAATCCTTACATAAATCCCAGTAAGTCAATGGTTCTACTCTGATTGGGAAGCACAAGCGGTTTCGTTACAGTAGTCAAGAATGAACAGAGACAACATCTTGTTTTGAATACTGGAATGAATTACATATGGTTTGGGAATGAATAAACAAATGAATGGAACAAATATTGGAATAGCACCATGGATAACTACTCTGCCATGGAAACCCACCGTCTAGGACAGTGGTTCCCAACCCTGACCCCATAATTCAGTTCTTCATGTTGTGGTGACCCCTAACCATAAAATTATTTTTGTTGCTACTTCACAACTGTAATTTTGCTACTGTTATGAATTGTAATATAAATATCTGATATGCAGGACGTGTTTTCATCCACTGGACCAAATTTGGCACAAATACCCGGTACGCACAAATTTGAACACTGGTGGGCTTTTTTTGGGAGGGGGGGATTGATTTTGTCATTTGGGAGTTGTAGTTGCTGGGATTTATAGTTAACCTAAAATCAAAGAACATTCTGAACTTCATCAGTGATGGAACCGAACCAAACTTGGTACACAGAACTCCAATGACCAACAGAAAATAGTGGAAGGGTTTGGTGGGCACTGATCTTGAGTTTTGGAGTTGTAGTTCACCTACAGTCAGAGAGAACCGTAGACTCAAACAATGATGGATGTGGACCAAACGTGGGCCAAACTTCCCACACAGTTGCATTTTCTGATGTCTTTGGTGACTCCTCTGACACCCCCTCATGACACTTCCCAGTGGTCCTGATCCCCAGGTTGAGACGCAATGGTCCAGGGGATGTAGAGAATGGGAATCCTTCTCTGAAGAAATCTTAACCCAAAACACTATAGGAGATCCAGCATGGTACAGTAGTTCAAGGATTGGACAGGGATTTAAGTTACTATTCCATCCTGGAAACTCACTGGAAGTCTGAAGAAACCTGGCCAAGAACAACCTGAGATGGTCACCTCACACCAGCCTCACACCATAACATCAAACATAGCTACATAGTTTCCTTCCTTCCTTCCTTCCCCTTGCAATCTCCCCATTGTTGTTTTGGGTCTCAATATTTGAATCCTTGATGCTCTGAGAAACAGCTATGCTTCTACTTAGCCTCTCATTGACTATTGCGTAGGTATCTATCAAGCTTCCAAAGCATCCCTCAATTGGGGTGCCGTAGCTGAAAATGAGCTTTCCCCGTGTCCTCACACAATATATAGGTCTCATATGTGAATAAATTGGATTTTGCAAACATCCCTGTAAATAATACGTGCCCGATTCCTACCAGAGAAGTGGCTGCTTGCCAGCTGGAAACGGCTAACGCAGAGCTGCCATTAACAAGATCTTCCAGGTATTTTTTTTGTGCCGCCGTATAAAGGTTTTGCGTTGGCAGAAGAAAGCGGAGTAAGTCAAGGGAAACAAAATATTTCCCCATCACAATGCTTCCCCCACTATTACTTATGTCTCCAGGGTGACTCATTCTAAGCACTTTAGCATAAATTGATGAGCACTCAGTTAACCGTCCTCGAAAATACACCAAAAGCTCTCGTTTTCCGTCTGGAGGGCTCTTTCCTCATACTCTTATCTGCATGTTTGAAAGACCTCTCCATGGCTTGACGACAAGGTTGTTTCCCTCAAGGGCTGAGCCTTTCCACATCTGCAATGCAATTAATGAAGGGTGGCTTTCTTTAACCCAGGAAGAGCCAGAGCCCGAGGCTGTCGAGGTTCTCTAATTATTTTCTATGAAAACCTAGACCGGAGAGGTTGGTTTATCCACCGATGACTCCATAGAACAGATCAACAGTGTCTGTCGTTCAACGAGGGACTTGCAATTCTACGCTGGAGAGCCTTAGTCTGCATTATCTGCAGAATATTCCTAGTATCACCATTAAACTACAAATCCCATGACCCTGGGATACACCCATGGCGATTGATGTCAAAGGATCCAGCTGCTATAATTATACTACATAACACATTTTTTGTTCCTGGGTGGGAGATACCATTTTCTAATTGGTTCTATCATAAAAACATGGGAAAAGTTTATTAAACTGCCAAGACTTTGTCTTTGCAGGACATCCTGCAGCACATTTTGCTTTTGTTTTTCAATGAATATCTCATCACGTCTCAACATAAGTTTGTGGCAGCCACGAAAACAAAGTTTCTGGAGTACAACCACTACTTTCAAAGCATGGACCACACAAGTAAACTTTCAAACCAGGAACATAAACCCACCGTTTAGCCGTGACGGGAGTTAGGGGGACTGCCCTTAAATGGGTGGCCTCCTTCCTTCAAGACCGGGGACAACGTGTTGAGGGGGAGGGGTGGCCTCGGGGAGACTCCCTCTGAGCTGTGGGGTCCCCCAGGGTGCCATCCTTTCCCCTTTATTGTTTAATATCTATGTGTGCCCACTGGCTCGGCTGGTTCGCGATTTTGGACTGGAGTGCCATCAGTATGCTGATGACACCCAGCTGGTGCTGAGAATGGATGGCAGGTCGGATACTGTACCCAATTGTTTCCATCAATGCCTAGAAGCCATGACTGGATGGCTGCGTGCCAGCCGGTTGAAGGTGAATCCGTCAAAAACGGAGATCCTATGGCTGGGCCGCCCTGGGTTAGGTGGATGCCAGCTGCCTACTCTGGACGGCAAGCTCTTAAGCCCATTGTCTTCAGTAAAAAGCCTGGAGGTTCAATTGGACCCGCTGCTATCGACGGAGATGCAAATCTCCACGGTATGCAGGACCGCGTTTTTCCACCTATGACAGGCTAGGTGGCTGGCTCCCTATCTGCCCAGGAACAACCTGGCTATGGTGATCCAGGTGACGGTCATCTCAAGACTGGACTACTGTAATGGCCTCTACATTGGCCTTCCCTTGGCATCAATCCGGAAACTCAAGCTAGTGCAGAATGCTGCTACTCGACTGCTGATAGGAGCTTCAGCACGATAGCACATTACACCTATTCTGCAGCAACTGCACTGGCTAGTAGTAGAGTACCGGATTGTTTTCAAGGTGTTGGTATTAACCTTCAAGGCCTTGCATGGTTTGGGGCCGGTGTATCTGAGGGGCCGCCTCACCCCGTATGTTCCCCCAAGATCACTACACTCAGAAGAGCAAAACCTTCTAGCAGTGCCATCCATCCACTCCTGCCGTCTGTCAACAACTAGAGCAAGAGCTTTCTCGGTAGCGGTGCCCACGTTATGGAATTCAATGCCAAAGGAAGTCCAGGCCATTAAAGAGCTAGCACCATTCCGGAGAGCCTGTAAGACGACTCTTTTCAGGCAGGCGTTCAATTAAATGGCCCTGGTTAAAGTTGTCAACCCACGGAGTTTGTGGAAATCATCTGGTTTTATTTTGAATTACACTGTTGTTATTAGCTTTTCTAAACCTGTAATGTTGTTGTTTTAATTGATTTTATGTAAACCGCCCCGAGCCTGCCGGAAGAAGCGGTATACAAGAGTGAATAATAAATAAATAAAAATAAATAAATAAATGTTTGTTACATAGTGTTGTTGGGGGACACCTGCTTGACTTCACAAGCATTGACTTGTGGAGTCCCGCAGGGATCAGTATTGTCCCTTATGTTGTTTAATATTTACACAAAGCTGCTGGGAGAGATTATCCAGAGTTTTGGAGTGAGATGTCACCTGCACGCAGATGATGTTCAGCTCTATCACTCCTTCTCACCTGCTACTAAGGAGGATGTTCAGGTCCTGAACCAGTGCTTGGCAGCTGTGACTGTCTAGATGAGGGCAAACAAACTGAAATTGAATCCAGACAAGACAGACGTCCCCCTGGTCAGTCGCAAGGCCAAACAGGGCATAGGGTTACAGCCTGTGCTGGATGGGGTCACACTCCCCCAGAAGACGCAGGTTCACAGCTTGGGAGTAATCCTGGACTCATCACTGAGCCTGAAACCCCAAGTTTCGGTGGTGGATAGGGAAGCTTTTGCACAATTCAAACTTGTGCACCAGTTGTGCCTATACCTTGGGAAGTTAGACTTGGCCATGGTGGTTCACGCTCTTGTTATATCCTGAATTCATTACTGCAACACTCTCTATGCAGGGTTGCCTTTGAAGATTGCTCAGAAGCTCCAACTAGTCCAATGGAAGACAGCCAGATTGCTCACTGGAGCAGCATACAGATAGCACACAACATGACTGCTACACCAGCTCCACTAGTTGCCAGTCTGCTACCGAGCACAATCCAAAGTGCTGGATTTAGCCTACAAAGCCCTGAATGGTTCTGGCCCAGCTTACCTGTTCGAACGTATCTCCTGCTACAAACCACCACAAAGTCTAAGTCTAAGACCCTGCTCTCAGTCCCACCATCCTCGCAAGCGTGACTGATAGAGACGAGAGACAGGGCCTTCCTTCACAGTGGTGGCCCCTCCCTCGCCTGTGGAGCTCTCTCCCCAGTGACATTCAGATTGGCCCCCTCCCTCTTGTCCTTTAGAATGAAACTCAAAACCTGGTTATGGGACCAAGTGTTTGAACGGTAGAGGCAACAATCTAGAATGCGGCCCTATTTGTGTGGATGACAACAGACTGACCTGAACTATGATTTGAAACCTACGTGATTTTTAAACCATTATTTTAGCAATGTAATATCTTAATTGCTTTTATAATTTATTACTGTTGTTAGTATTGAATGAATAATGCCTGTCGTGAAGCCGCCCTGAGGATACAAATATGCGAAATAAATAAATAGGGTTATGAATGTAGGATGCATTCTGCATGTCGGTTGTCGTCATCAAGGAGTCACAACCACACACAATACTTGTAGCAGTCTATGGCTACATCTTGATCCTCCTCTAGATCAGTGTTTCCCAACCAGTGTGTCGTGGCACACTAGTGTGCCGTGAGCGATCATCAGGTGTGCCGTGGGAAATTGGCGCTCTCCCCCCTCACAGGTTTCCAAGGAACAAATTGAGCCTCTCCGCTTGGGATTTTTTAAAAAAACTATTTTACTGGATTTTTCAAGAGTTCTCTCCCCCCCCCCCCAAAAGGAACTGTTTATAACAGTTTCGTGACATCCATAGTTAACTGGAAGCAAGTTTCACTCAGGGTGAACTTTCACAAAGGTCTGGAGAACAAGCTCTATGAGGAGCGGCTTGAAGAGCTGGGCATGTTTAGCCTGTAGAAGAGAAGGTTGAGAAAAGACATGATAGCCATGTATAAATATGTGAGAGGATGTCATATCTATGTTGTGTTTATCGAAACAGGCCCAGGTTTCACACTGAGTGTATAAATACATTTAGAAACATATTAACTATATGTATTACTGTGTTAGAGTGTAATTTTGTGTCATTTTGGTTGCTGGTGTGCCCCAGGAATTTGTAAATGTAAAAAATGTGCCGCGGCTCAAAAAAGGTTGAAAAACACTGCTCTAGATCAATGGGATTCTCAATTTTTAAAGAAAGGAGCAGTAACTCATGGGAGCACTTTTTAATCTAGCTGTGTAAATACCTGGAACCATTTCGCTCCTCAGCTCTAAGCCAGAGGAGGTGCATTTTATTTTTAGATTCCCTACTGGCATTCCAGACAGTCCCATACGCAGAGCATAAATCCTAGAATCCACAAGAGCCTTCAAGTCCGACACAAAACAAATGGTTCCAACAAACTCACTCCTCCCTGAATTGGTGAGTATCAGGAAGTGAGTTGATGTCGCTTCCATTGTACCATACTGTGATAATGAAGTCCATTGGCCACCCCATGTTGAGGTTACCAAAAATCCGTGAGTGTGAATGTGAGCCTGATTATATTTCGGCTTCCTTCCACTACTTCTCTAACCAGATGGGAAACTCCTATTATGTAGAGTCCATCTTTAGGTGGGCAAAGAGGGAATGGAGGACCATGCATGATCCACCAAAGCCGTTTTGTGGCCTTCAAAACCAGTAAGACCACCTCTTTTGTGTAGGACTTGAAAGCTTCTCAAGAGAGATCAACCATCTTTTAAGTAGGTCACAAGTAGCTTCATTCCTGCAACTATTTTTCAATGTCAACATAATCACATTTTTCACAGCTGGAGATGGAGTTTTGGCCAGGTCCATTTCCTTTGGAATCCTTTGGCAGCCCTTGTGACCCCCTAAAGGCAGACAACTGGCCACAAATCCCATCGCAGTTGCCCACTTCCATCTAGGAAATGCCTTCTCATTCCTCCTAAAGTGACACAGAGCTGGCACCGTCAAAGGTTGCAACTTGGGAGGCTCATTAGAAACTGTCGAAGAAATATATCCATCTTATTTTTTTAACATGACTTCTCTAGCCAAAAGTATCCAAAGTCAGGAAGGAGAGTGTGATGGAGAAGACTCCAGTTGAGTATCAAGTGGATACGAAGGAAGGGAAAGACAGATGGAGTTGAAAGGCATCCAAGCTTCAACACATCTGGTGAACATCAGCTCGAGAAGCTTGGGCCCGGCTTGAAGAACCTTTCCCTCATCTCCACCAGAGGTTCTGCCTCCTTTTGTGTGAGGTTTTAGATCTGAAGTTTGCTACACGTTGTTGACTGATCGACCACACAATGGAAGGCTGCTCAATATCACTGGGAGCTGTAGGCCCTTCCTGAGATGGAAGGCTGTGCTTGGTCCAAAACCATCATGAGATTGGAAGCAACTCTGGGTACAATCACAAAAGGTAGAAATGCCTTGGATACAGCTTCAAAATAATAATAAACTTTACACAGGTTGAGTATCTCTTATCCAAGCTGTTTGGGAACAGAACTGTTTGGGATTCAATCTTCCCGACAGATTTGGGAATCTTTGCCAATGTATCAGTTTTCATGGATATTCATTTAATAAATCCTTGTGTTTCTCTCTCTTGTGACTTGAGGCTGGAGAGAGGCTGAGGATTTGCAACAGAGAGGATCCAATGTAGCTCTTGGTGTGACTCCATACCTCCCAACGTTTCAAATACTCTCCTGCAGCCTTCTGTTTGGTGATTTGGGATTCTGGGAAAATTCGGGAATCTGGCAGTTACGGTAAAAACACTTGAAAAAAATCCCAAAAAACAGTGGATTGGTGAAATGTTCTGAAACTTAGCCAACTTGCAATGGTAAATATGGCCTACAAGTGAGGCAAGTTTCATCCTGATAGGCCTAAAAATGACAGAGAAACAAGGCTCTATTGGCCCAATGGACCGAAAATGGCTGTTGCACCGTAGACCTAAACGACCCCTCAGTAAACCACTTGAGACCGGCCAGGGTTAAATGCTTTATTTAGAATAAATGAATAGAGCAAAGGAAATAGAGAAATAGTCCACTGATGCTTCCAAGCACCTGATAATGCAAAGTAATAGTCCAAAGCAAACAGGAACAAAAGGTTTAAGTCTTGAGGCCCCAATTCGCTAGTCCACAAAGAGTCTTGGCACCAAGCTTAGCAATAGAGTTCAATTGGCAGGAAGGCTCAATAGCCCAAGCACAGTCAATGAAAGCAGGAATTCAAAAGTTGACGAGAGATACTACACATCTCTCAGCCCCCAGCTCTTATAGGTCTCAACAGCTTTGAAGTTACGACGTACTAGTGCGTCGAAACGGGTTCTCAAAACAGTTCTTCGGCTGGTCCTTCTCACACAGGACTTGCCCCGTCTCTGCCTTTCCCGGGCCGCTTATCGGCTCCAGATCCAACCCGACTAGCTTTGTCCTTGAACGAAGCATGAACTGCAGACCTCTGCAGCTTCTGCCTTTTAGGCCTGCTGGGCCTCTCTGATACTGGGGATTCAGCATGGCGTTGGTCTTGCTGAGCGCCTGGGACAGGCTGGGGTATGACAATGGCAGGCCCCTCTGAATTTTGGGAATTTTTTAGAAAATGGAACGGGGAGTCAGCCGAAAATGTTTTTGAGTGTTGTGCACATCCATATCTCCGGTCTCTTTTCTTGCCACTGAAAGGCAAAAGCGGATAGCAAAAAGGTTTTGATTCTGCAGCACTTTGAATTTGGAGGTCTCCAGAGTCTTCGACGTGTAATATTACACATCTCATTCATTCCATCAGAATCTTATTTGGAGGCTTTAATCTAATAAAGATGCTTCGCCGCCCGATGATTCACACGGCCTGGTGCTTCTCCTTTTACTACAGCCAATTTGCATCAGCTAATTAATACGCACTTGCCGTTTATGAGAGAGTTGGACAATATTAGAGAAATAGATGAGTCACAGTTGCAAGGTTTGGCTCCTTGACTCGGCAGCCCTGGGTCCAACTTTCTGTCTCCGATCTTGCTTTGTTCTCAACAAAAATGAATGGGATGCAGAACCTTGAACCTCGGATGCTCCACGCTGGGGGAAAGCGAAGCCATTGCAGTCATTAAGGAAGGGCTCTTTCCCCTTTTCATTTGAGAAATGAATCCAGAGCTGGAAGTCAGGAATTCTGCTCTGAAGTCTGGATGAAGACCAACACTCAAGATGGATCACGTTGGAGGGCTGCTTTGGCAAAAGAATATAGCCGGGTTGGGCAACCGCAATGAGTTTGGGGGCCAGTGTTCTGTCTCTGAGGCACCGTAGGGGCCACGCAGGCTGCCAAAACTGAGCCCTCAAAACCTAAAATAAGATGCTGGAAGTTTATGGCAACTTCTAGAAATTTCTCTCTTCTGGAAGCTTCCTAGGAAAAAATCTGGATGCTTTGACAGCCAAAAAAAAGGGTCAATCTTGCTGAAGTTTGGAGGTGTCAACAGGCCCGGATCAGGCCCTTTTGGCGCCCTAGGCCAAAGGCTCTGAGTCTGCCCCTGCCCCCGGCTCTGCCCCGCCCGCCCCTGGCTCCGCCCCTGGCTCCACCCCTGCCCCCACGCGAGAAGCAGGGAAACACAGTCTGTGGGGGCGCAAGCCGAGGGAGGGAGGTAGGAGCGTGTGCAAGAGAGAGAGAGAGAGGCAGGGAAGCACAAACACACAGAGCGACTGAGGCGTGCGACCCGGACAAGGGAGGCAGGGAAACAGACTGGGCACGCGAGGAGGTGGGGGCGGAGCGGAGCCGAGGGTGGGGGCAGAGCCAAGGAGAGCAGAGCTGGGGGGGCGGTGGCCGTGGATGGCGCTATGCGCCCTTTTTAAACCTTTTTTTGATTTTTGGGGGATTTTTTTGGGAATTTTTAAAAAACTTTTTTTGGGGGGTCCGGACCTGCTGCCCCCCCTTATGGGTAATCTGGGCCTGGGTGTCAACGGCCAGAAAAGGCTCGTTCATAGTCCCGTGTCTGTACTTTGTCCACCTCCGAAACATAGGAAGCTGATGCCAAAAGGTCCCTCAAGTTCTATATTATCAAGAGGGACAACCTGAAATGGCTTTCCAAGGTTTTCCCTTCCTAGCTTTGCCTTAAGATTGCTGGCCTTCTCTCTCTCTCCAGGCTGTCTCCACCCAAGCTGTTATTACAATTATGGCATTAGTTGATACTACACTTAAATTTTATTAATATGATTTCATTGATTGATATGATATCTCTTGGTGTGAATCCATGCCTCCCAATGTTTCAAATACTCTCCCATTAGGGGTGTGCAGAATTCCATTTGGTGATTTGAGATTCAGGAAAATTTGGCAGTTTGATAGTTATGGTAAAAAAATTTTTTTAAAAAATTCCCCAAAACCTGTGGATTGGTGAAATGTTCTGAAATTTGGCAGGTTTGCAGTTGTAAATGTGCCCTACATATGAGGCAAGTTTCATCCTGATAGGTCTAAAAATGGAGGGGAAGCAAACTTCTAAATTTCCCAATATGTTTGCATAACTTCATTCTCTCTTGGAGTCAAAGAAATGCAAATAAAGGAAAAACTCCAGAGGAGGCTACCTTCACAAACACCGTATTGGTGCATTCAACACAGCAACATCCCCCACATATCAAAGTGCTCCAATGTGAACCTTGAAAAATAATAATGGTAATAAATAATCCAGGGTGTTGCTATGGCAGTTGAATTGGAATAATAATGCTATAACTGTGTGGTCCATATGGTACCCAGGTTGGATAATAATAATAATAATAATAGTAATAATAATTTTATTTCTTACCAGCCTTTTCTTGGTAACTTTTGAATACCAATCATTTTTTTAATGTTTGCATATTTGTATATTTTAAATTGTACTGAAATGCTTTTAATGTAAGCCACTTTGTGTCTCTTTGTGGAGAGAAAAAGTGGGGTATAAATAAATATAACAACAACAACAACAAATTACAACTTTCTGATTTCTAGGTTCTAATTTTACTGGTTATGTTGTATATCATCCAGAGGCTGATGGTTTAACTGGTGATTTAGAGAGGATTGTGGGCTTTCCTGTGGCACAAAGTGATGTGCCCTCATGTCTGGGAAATTCAGGCCTGGGAAATGATGTTTTTCTCTGTGAGAAAACTGGCTCAGAAAGTGCAGGACCTCAAGGCCAGTCCGAGGAGTCAGAAGTAGCAACAGCAAATAAGGAATCGAGTGAAGAGCTGAGTGATAAGGAGCGTTCTCAGAAGAGACCACCTGTAGCTACAGAGATCAACAAAAATCTTCATTTACAAATCAGACCTGAAAATAGATTACCCTGGTCTAAGAGATTACATGAGAAAGTTGGGGAGAAAATTCATGGGAGACGTAATGCTTTCATGGGTGTCTATTAAACAACAAGTTGTTTACCTTAAGGATAGTTCAGCCAACTCTGTGTTAGAGTGAGAAGCTAAGCCCAAGTTCTCTTGTTCATGGTTCAAGTCAAGCCTTGGTTTTGAACCTTATTATCCTGGAAGTTTTCTATGTTTCTGTTCACAAACTCCTGCTGAAGTTTTTTTTTACTAGTTACACCTTCTTGCTTGTGGACTTAAGCTGTGTCTGTGATTTCTGGCTGTTCCTGGACATGTCCACCTTGGGAACTTTATGAGACATTTTGATTATTGTTTGGTTATCATCTGTTGCTAAACCTTTTTGAATTATCTACCTTCTTTTTCTTATTCCTGCTTTTAATGTGTTTTACAATAAATTGTGTGTTTATATTCTTGGACTCTTGTGTGGTGTGTCAGTCTTTGGGTCACCCTTATCCAATACGATGAGGGTTATGTCTGTATCATCACTCCATTTGAATCTTTGACGCTTTATATTGGATAAAGAGCCTTGAGAAAGGAAAAACCCGAAACGGTTTACTATGTGGCCGTGAAAACGGAGCATCTGCTTGCCTTCGGCTCCAGGTCCAGCCTAATCCAACAGAGGGAGATGCTCTCTTTGCCTCCCCCCCCCCCTGCGTCTTGAGGAATATTCCTCAGTTGGGCATATTGCTCTCACCAGATCTTAGTACCTGTACACAAGGATCCTACCTTTCCCGTCGGAGGGCCCCACCATCCCACCCCGCAGCGCTATTTCCCTGCTCGGATCTATCCCACTGGATTACAAATCAGCGTTTGCCACGGGACAACGCCCAAGCCACGCGTCTCCCTGGAGGCTTGGTTTTCGGCTTGAATTCCGCCTGCATTGTGGCGTCCTGGAGTCCCTCAAATACAGGAAATAACATTACTTCACCTGGAACTTTACCATCCTCACACCACTTATTGACTCTGGCACCACAGTGAATTATCGCCAGCCCCTCTCTGGGACTACAACGGACTATCGCCAGCCCCTCTCTGGGACTAAAGAGGATTTTCGCCAGCCTTTGCCTGGGACTACAGCGTATTTTCGTTTGCTTTTTATATGTCCTTTTTGGTGCTCCCCTGAACGTCGCATGTATAATCACAATATATATTTTGATACCAACCAAACGTATGTATGGTCCTTTTATATGTACATGGTTATCTATCATATATTATCTGGTTACATTTTTCTTTCTTGCACTGTTGTTGCTTGTACTTTACAACCAGCCCGCTCGTTGTTTGACTTTGTTCCTGCACATGTCCACCTTGGGAACTTTATGAGACATTTTGATTATTGTTTGGTTATCATCTGTTGCTAAACCTTTTTGAATTATCTACCTTCTTTTTCTTATTCCTGCTTTTAATGTGTTTTACAATAAATTGTGTGTTTATATTCTTGGACTCTTGTGTGCTGTGGTGGTCATAGGTGTCTCCAGGCTTGGAGTGCAAAGTTTAGTCCTAATCAGAGAAAACCATTGACCACATAGAAGCAAATCCCATTGATTCAATGGGCTTTCTCCAGTTATAAAAATTCTATATTTATAGATTTTGAAATAAAACCTATGAATTGCAAAGAGATGCAGGTTTGAGTGAGCATAGATAAGACTGCCTTGTTTGGCTGCAGACCGAATCCCCCATAATTATGAAAAGGCAAGACCAAATGGAAAAGGCGTACCCGATCCAATTAGTGTTAATAACTCCCAGCGGAGATGCATTATGTTTGACCTATCCATGAGAAACCGCCATAACACAACACATGAGACTCAATGCTAGTAAACATAGCTGACGCAACATTACTCAACCAAGTAATATGGGCGACGCAATGCACGCGTTCGTCATTGGGTCTCCATGTGCACTATATTCCATTAAGGCAGACTTGATCCAATTAGTGTTAAAAACTCCCAGCAGAGATGCATTATGTTTGGCTTATGTACGAGAAACCACCATAACACAACGCATGGGGCTCAGTGCTAAATAAATATGGCCAACATAACATTACACAACCATGTAATATAGGCGATGCAATGCCTATATAGGTTCCTCATTGAGTCTCCATGTGCTCCGGGACTATGGTGCAGCTGGCTGGGTGTCAGCTGCATTAAGACCACTACTGACCGAAAGGCCATGAGTTCGAAGCCAACCCAGGTAGGAGTGAGCTTCCAGCCAATTTTGTGTAGCTTGTTGGCAACCTTTGCAACCCGAAACACAGTTGCATCTGTCAAGTAGGAAATTTACGTACCACCTATGTGTGGGGAGGTTAACTTAACAAATTTACGAGGCCATAAAAAATCTCCAGCAAAAGCATGGAGGAAATGCGGAAAGTACTTCATCAGTGTCGCAGATGGACGGTGAAGCAACAGCTCCCCTGGTGACCAGAAAAAAAGTTGAATAGCCTCTGACTATCTGTCTATATGGGTTGTGTGTCTATGGCATTGAATGTTTGCCATGTATGTGTACATTGTAATCCGCCCTGAGTCCCCTGCAGGGTGAGAAGAAGGGCGGAATATAAATACTGTAAATAAATAATAAATAAATTTGCACTATGTCCCATTAAGTCCCCTCGAGGAGATAGGGCGGAATAATAAAGTATGATGAAAGGAGATTCCATCTGAACATTAGGAAGAACTTCCTGACTGTGAGAGCTGTTCAGCTGTGGAACTCTCTGCCGCGGAGTGTGGTGGAGGCTCCTCCTTAGGAGGCTTGTAAACAGAAGCTGGGTGGCCATCTGTTGGGGTACTTCGGATGCAATTTTCCTGCTTCTTGGCAGCATGGGGTTGGACTGGATGGCCCACGAGGTCTCTTCCAACTCAAGGATTTGATTATGATGCTCATCATTGAGGTGTACTTGATCCAATTAGTGTTAATAACTCCCAGCAGAGATGCATTATGTTTGGCCTATGCATGAGAAACCATTGTAGCACAAGGCATGGGAATCACTGCTAAATAAACATGGCTGACGCAACATTACACAACCATGTAATATGGACGATGCAATGCATGCATTCCTCATTGGGTCTCCGTGTGCTCCGAAGTATTTGCACTATATCCAATTAAAATATTCTCCTGTGTCATTAGACAGTGAATGTCGCAGATCGGATCCCAGCCCAGGCAATTGGCTTCTGAGCAGACCAGCCTAAAATGCCAGATGACAAGTCCTGGGCGGATGAGAGTGCCAAGAAAAACCTTCCCGCCCACAGCTAGAAAATCCAGATAAATGGTGGCAACCGTCAAAGTTTCAGGGGCCGAAGTGGTGCCAAAAAATGAAGGGAGTGGAAAACGCATCGGACAGAAGGAATAGCCATAGATCGTCATTGACTTGTTTGCTCAGAAAGACCTTTGAAAGACTTTCGGGCAGAGTAATGCATCTAGCAGCTGGCAGCGACAAGGAGCGCTTTGTGTGATTGAAGCTGGCTTTCCTCCATCTGCGAACAAGGCATGAATCAAGTAGGACCTTCCAATGGGCCCGCCTGCCATGCCTTTTCAATGATCGATGGAGGGACCACAACACCATTCCACAAAGAGGTGTGACTGCCTCTCCATAACTGTCCAATATTGGGGCAATATTTTCTACAGACGTCAGCAGAAGATTGGAAAGTCGCAGCATCTGCCCCAAACACAAGCTTTACTCTCTAAAACCCAAGCCTTGGATGAGAAAATGCAAAGACCTGTCTTAACCTGATGGTGAAGCAGTGGCCAAAGCGAGCTCTTGGACTTGGGTCCCATCTACAATACCATTTAATGCAGTTTGACACCACATTATATGGTCAGTGTACCCTAATGAAGTTGTGAGCTATGCTGGCGGTGGCATAATACCCACCGGTACGGCCTCCCATGCCAGGTAAGTCACAACCCAAGGGTCTGACAAAGAGCGTCAAAGGGCAGGATGGGCTCTCTAGCCTTTTGGCAACCATCCTAAGAGAAGGAAAACTCTAATTTCAAACCCGGGCAGATGGTGCTCCTCTAACCCTGTAAGGTCAACCGTCTAAGAGAAGGAAACTCGAACCAAACCTACGACCTGAGGACCTCGCTGCCACCGTCCAGACGAACCTTTGGTTTAAAGAGGGAGGCCAGTTCTGTGTACGCTGCACTCCACCAGAAAAATCCATTGCACAGGCTCGAAGGACACATCCAACTTCCGAAAAAGCCCTGTAGCAATAGACGAGGGATGAAACGGCAGGTGTAAAGATGCACTGGAAGCCACAGACCCAACCCTGCATGCAGGCGGTTCAGGACTTTGGTTGCTCGAGACTGACCCGGGAGATGACAGTCTTGTTCGGCAGCATCCTGAACGACCAAGCAGCCTTTTTTAAGGAGAGCACTGCTTGCTCCATAGTGAGCCACAATGCTGTGGCCTCTTTCGAGAAGACATGCCGAATGGGTCTCGAAGAGAAACGACAACGCAGAAAGAACCGCAACTTGGAAACAACATCACCCAAGGAGACTTTCTGCTGTGCTTTCTGCAACCGAACTTGCCTATCTCAGATTGGCCTTTTTAGTAATCAACGTGCTTGTAAAAAGCATGGGATGAGTCCTTCCAGAATCTTCGTTCGCGAAGTAATGCCGAGAGTGAGATATGGTCAGTGTAGACCTGCTCTCGCCGGGGATTGCAACATCGATGACCCTTACTTGGCTTTTTTCCACCATCATGAGGTCAGGGGTCTTGTGCTCCAAAACTCTGTCAGCCTGAATTCAGAAGTCCCAGAGGAGTTGGATGTGTACATTCTCTGTAACGTTTCCAGGCTTGTGATCCCACCAGTTCTTTGTCGCAGGCAGATGGTATTTGTGGTACAAGTTCCAATGGATCATCTGAGCAATGGTGTTGTGCCTCTGCTTGTAGTCTGTCTGCGTGATCATCTTGCAGCAGCTGAGGATGTGATCAATCGTTTCACCTGTTTCCTTGCAGTCTACACTTGGAATCCGTCATTGACTTTTCAATTCTGGCTTGGACGGCATTGGTTCTCATGGCTTGTTCTTGGGCTGTCAGAATCAGGCCCTCCATCTCCTTTTTCCAAGTTCCATTTGTGAGCCACATATCCATGTTTTAAATTTGTCAATTTGGCTCTCAATTTTTCCCAGGAACTGTCCATGGAGAGCCTTTTTTGGCCAATTTTATATTATGCTCTGCATTGTAACATCATGACCATCATCATTCAATTCCAAAGTGCACTGGAAATGGGGCCCTGCAGAGTTCCTCCTCTCTAAGGCTGGATCTACACTACTCTATATCAGTGTTTCCCAACCTTTTTTGAGCCGCGGCACACTTTTTACATTTGCAAAATCCTGGGGCACACCACCAACCAAAATGACACAAAATGACACTCTAACACAGTAATACATATAGTTAATATGTTTTTAAATGTATTTATACACTCAGTGTGAAACCTGGGCCTGTTTTGATGAACACAACATAGATATCCTGGCAGGTTTGCAGAAAGACACAAACTTCCCACACAGAACTCCCATAACCAAGAGAAAATCCTACAAGAGTTTGGTGGGCATTGACCTTGAGTTTTGGAGTTGTAGTTCACCTATATCCAGAGAGTACTCTGGACTGAAACAATGTTGGATCAGGACTAAACTTGGCATGAATACTCAATATGCCCAAATATGAACGCAGATGAAGTTCAGGGGAAATAGACCTTGACATTTGGGAGTTGTAGTTGCAGGGATTTATAGTTCCCCTATAATCAAAGAGCATTCTGAACCCCACCAATGATAGAACTGGGCCAAACTTCCTACACAGAACCCCCAGGAAGCAAGAGGAAGTCTCTACTTGGGGAAAGGGAGGTGGGCCTTCCCAATGCATGGAGATGAAGAGACCAAGTAGGCAACGGGTGGGGAGGGGGGTGTTTGTAATTTTGTGCCTTTATCAAGGTAGGTTTCTTAGGGTTTTTATACTTCAACAAACTACACTCCCCTCCTGGAGGTTCAAACACCTGATGATCGCTCACGGCACACTAGTGTGCCCTGGCACACTGGTTGGGAAACACTGCTCTATATCCAAGGATCTCATCCCAGGTTATCTGCTTTGGCATGGATTATACAAATCTACACTGCCAGATAATCAGGGCCGGGCTTAGCACAGCAGGTTAACCACCAGCTGCAGCAAATCTTGCCAACAGAAAGGTTGACAGTTCAAAGCCAGGGTCAGGGTGAAATCCTGGCTTTTAGCTGAGCTTCTGCCTACCTAGCAGTTTCAAAAAACAGCAATAACCCTAACCCTCTCGCCCTTCTCCTGCCACCTGTTCTCATTCTCCTCTCCTTCTCCTTTTGCCACCTTTTCACCTCCTCCTCTTTTTCTCCTTCTATCACCTCTCCTTTTTCTCCTCTTCTCCTGCCACCTCTCCTCCTCCTCCTTCTGCTGCCTCCCCCCCCCCCGCCCCCCGCTTCTTTTGCTTTTCCTTCTCCTCCTCTGTCTGATCTATTATTCCTCCTGAAAAAAGGTTACAGACGGTTGAGAAACTCATTTTCAACTTGGGAACCGTCTGAAATGAATATTATTTCAATGCAACCCCTGCTAGGACAGTGGCATATCTCAGGGTTTTGTCTGTCTGATTTTGCCATAAATTTGGAAAGAGAGATTCCATTGAGCGAGTTCTGCAAAGCACTCGCCATGATGAAGTGAATCAAGGGCAAGATGACGACGAGGTGAGTCAAGGGCCGGCCTCCGACTCACGTTTCCATTTTGCAAGTCTGTGCAGTCCTAAGACCTGAATAATCGCCGCACAGAAGCAAATTGCAGGCTCTTACAACTCCTGACCCAACATGTTTTTTTAACATCACTAACTAGCCCTCAAAATCCTGAAAATTGCAGTTACTGCCAGAGATCACTTTAGGTTATGTCCATCACAAGGCATCGACGTAATTACTCTCGTCTGGGGCTAATTGCTATTAAATTAAAGAGTGCCACTTATGAGATGGAGGGAAGGAGGCCGGAGGCTTTCAGTGATGTGCATATAACCACATCTCTGCTGCTGCATCCAAACCCAGCTCAAGCCACCTCCTCTTTCCTAGACTTTATATGCAGCCACAGCCCAGGACAGGGCCAGTGGCTTTTGCATTAAGCCACAGAGGAAAAGGTGGTGGATAGAGAGATTGGTATTGGTTTCAGCCAATTATGCTTTGGGGTGCCACAATGCTCCTTAGTCCTGGCACAGCTGGAAATCTCTACCTTCTTGCTCTTTGCAGGACATTTATTATTTATTTATTTCCATCATTTCTACCCCGCTTCTTCTCAACCCCCGAGGGGGGACTCAGAGCGGCCTAACAACGGCGACGATTCGATGCCACATAGTATACATATAATAAAAGCAAACAGTTAAGAATAAAATACATTAAAATACAGCTAGAATTAAAATACATTAAAAATACAATTAACATTAAAATGCATCGTGTACATTCACAACAGTTAAAAACAGTATTCCATCCATAAGCATTAGGTCTTGTACACCAGATTGCCATCTCAATCCAATCAACGTGCCGTATCGTGCTAAAGTGCAAACGCTTGGTCCCATAACCAGGATTTCACTTTTTTTCTGAATGCCAGGAGGGATGAAGCTGATCGAATATCAATAGGGTGCGTTCCACAGATGGGGAGCCACTGCCGAGAAGGCCTATCCTCGTCCCCACCAACCGCATTTGAGATGTAGGCGGGAGCGAGCAGGGCCTCCCGGATGATCTTAAAGTACAGGATGGGATGTAGCGGTTGATGCGTTCGGACAAGTAAGCTGGGCCAGAACCGTATAGAGTTTTAAAGGTCAAAACCAGCACTTTGAATTGAGGTCGGAATTGGACAGGCAGCCAATGGAGCTCACACAACAGGGGGTGGTATGCTCCCTGTATGTAGCTCCCGTTAGTAGTCTGGCTGCCGCCCGTTGGACTAATTGCAGTTTCCGAACTGTCTTCAAAGGCAGCCCCACGTAGAGTGTGTTGCAGTAATCTATTTGGGATGTGACCAGAGCGTGGACCACCGTAGCTCAGACTTCCCATGGTATGGGCGCAGCTGGCACAAGAGTCTTAACTGTGCAAAAGCTGCCCTGGCCACCGCCGAGACCTAGGGTTCCAGGCTCAGCGATGAGTCCAGGATCACTCCAAGGCTGCGAACCTGCGTCTTCAGAGGGAGGGTGACCCCATCCAACACAGGCTGTAACCCTATGCCCTGTTTGGAGATGCCTAATACATATGAATTCAACCTAATGGTGCTCGAATGAGCTGCTTAAGTAAGCCTGAAGTCAAACTTACTTAAGCAGCTCATTTGAGCACCATTAGGTTGAATTCATATGTATTAGGCGTCTCCTAGCATGATAATCATGTTTGTATTGTTGAATTTATGATATGAAATGCAACTTTGTGCTATTATTTAGTGTGATGTACTTTGGATTTCTCATTTGAGACCATTGCTATCTTCTACTATTGTGTATGTATATTGTGTATGAGTGCATCACAGTCTATGAGAGGTTCTTATTGCCTTTAGACTATGCCAATGATATGACATGTTCTTGACTTGTATATGCAAATTGATTACAACCTTTATATTTTATATGTTGTGTTGATTCTGTGTGATCTTTCACTTATTTCTCCCCAGCCTTAGCGTTTTGTGAGACTAATTGGTGACCCTGCCCAATTTGTGTTTGTACTATACGCTGGTGGAATGTTATCAGGCATAGCTATGGTGACCATCATCTAGGTTACGTTGGCAGGGCATGATCTTGGGCTCTATTTTGCATCTATGTTGTCTTCTCATTTCAAGATACTCATACTTTCCCTGAAGCATCCCCCACAGCAACTTATTGGCTTGTCTGAGATCCATCTCGAAGACCGGCTCCTCTCGCTGTGCAAACATGCAAAGGGGATGGAAAGTATTTGAAACACTTGGCTGGAAGACTCGGGAGGCAACCTTGAGATATAACCGCTCAAACACAATCTTCCTGTATCAATTCATGCCTCATTTAGTTGCAGGTCAACTAAAACTCCTCCTTCTCTGACGTTCATGGTTCTCTCTCGTTCTGTTGGCGGTTTCCTTGTGTGCAATGTCCCATCAAACCCAATTAGGAACACCTGCTGCTATTTCACTTTGGAGTTTGGCGAATCGATGCAGGTGTGCAAATTGGATGGCGGCTCTGCAAGCGGAGGTTTGTCTTGCTCACAGCATGGCTGTATTATTGCTTGCAATGGAAAAGAAAACGAAGATGATGGTTGACTCCTGGTGCCATCCGAAGGTGTCGCAGCCAGAAAGAGTCCCTGACAAATCCAGATGTTGTTTGTGACAGTCAACGCTGTGCATAAGGTTTACTGTTCTTACTGATGCTCAATGGGGAAAGGTTGACAGAAGATCCAGAGTTAGCCGGCAGCTTTTTGAGCATGAAATGCTGCAGTGTAGGTGAAACTGCTGCTGGGAACGGCTTCAGATGGCACGGCAGTCCAAGAATGATGTGCCCGAAATGAAATAAGGCAGCAGCCCACAAGTTGGGATGAATATAAGCCCTTGTGAGAGATCTTCCACCAAAGCTCATGCTGGGTTTCTTCTGAAATGATGGATTTATTTATTTATTTATTTATTTCCACCATTTCTACCCCGCATCTTCTCAACCCCCGAGGGGGGACTCAGAGCGGCCTCACAATGACAACAATTCAATGCCCAAAACACAGTAAACATATAATAGAAACCACAACAGTCAAAAATTTAAATATATTAAATACAGTTAACATTAAAATACATTAAAATATAATTAGCATTAAAATATATCAATTACATTCACATAGGTTAAAAACAGTATTCCATCCATAACAGAAGCCTTAGGTCATGTCCACACTTGGAGTTTCAGGCCAAGTGTTTTGGCCTGAAACTCCCATCATGCCTGACTGCCTGAGGCCTTTTCCTTACCCTCTCTGCCACTTTAGAGCGTCGGAATGTTCATGTTGGCGACTGCCTCAGGCCTTTGCCTTATCCTCCTCTGCCAGTTTAGAGGGTCGGAATGTTCGTGTTGGCTGGCCAATAGAGACATTATGCAAATACTCCCTCACTGGCAACCAATCATGTTGTCAGAATGTAGAGGCCGGGAGCCAATCAGAACGCTGCCACATACATACAAACACACACACACACACACACACACATACA
Source organism: Anolis apletophallus (assembly GCA_030556195.1). NCBI lineage: Eukaryota > Metazoa > Chordata > Lepidosauria > Squamata > Anolidae > Anolis > Anolis apletophallus. Next base: position 18,507,879 of record JARBWK010000016.1, on the reverse strand, counting down.
AACAAACATTCCGCTTTATTATATATAGAGATTACAATGTTTATTTACTCCCAGAGAGGAAACATCCCTAGGAACTAAGTTTTCCAATGCAACACTATGGCAAACTGGGACTAAAAGGGAAGCAATTTCATGGCACAGTTTCAGGTAACTATGGTCTGGCAAAAGATGGGTCCTTTGCACACACAAGGGTCTGCCAGTACATCTATAGCTTCTATCTATACACATAATAAAAGTGAGCATGAGTATGTGCGTATGTGGCTGGGGTGTCCACTTACACAGACAGGCTCCTGCTTCCACAAACAGCTATAGCTCCTACTACGCAGGAAACATCAACGGTCCTCCCTCCAATGACACTGAAGGTTATAGTGAGTGCCACAAACATGTCCAAGAGCCCTGCCAATGTCCTCCACAAACACCATACTGCCCACCACCCAAGTGAAGGCTGTCATATGGGGAGAACATCTCAGATTTCATGTGTTTCCTCCCCAATAACATCCCAGGGTTCCTTTCTCTCTCTCCATTGGTGTGGAATTTGCATGACCCCACCCACTGCTTCTCCCATAACCTTTTGGGAAGAAGATGGACCATGGATGATGGAACTTGCAGTATCTTCACTCACTTCCTGAGACCACTGCCACCTCCACATGCGAAGAGCACTGTGACCGCCACTAGTGACACATCTGAATTAATTTTAGCACACATACCCACTCTGTCCATAGAAAATACTGGAGGTGTTTGGGGAGGAATTGACCCAGGATGTTGGGAATTGTAGTCCACCCACAATCCAAGAATATTCTGAACTCAACCGACAATAGACTTGGACCAAACATAGCACATATACCCATCCTGATCAACTTTAAGTACTGGTGTGGGTTTGGGGCCAATGACAGCTGATGATGGGAGTTGTATTTCACCCACAATCAACAGACATTCTGAACCCAACCAACACTGGATCTGGGCAGAACCTGGCACACATTAAGTGCTGGTGCGGTTTGGGTAGTCCACCCATAAGGAAAGAGCATTCTGACGTTATGATTCCCACCAACAATGGACAATAGATCTGGAAGGAACCTGGCACACATACCCATCATGACCAACTTTACGTACTGGTGTGATTTGGGGGCGATGACAGATGACGATAGGAGTAGTAGTTTACCCACACTCTTATGCATTTTTTAATGGGGCCTTTCATTAGATCCAAAGCCAAGCAGGCCCGGATTAACCCTGTTTGGCACCCTAGGCCACACTTTGGAATTACGCCCCCAAACCAACCTCGACAGCAACCCCCACACACACATTCCTTCTTTTTACTGCCCATGCTGTGCCCCCCCCAAAATAAAAAAGGAGCAAGGAGAATCCTGGCCTAATTCCAACCCTGCTTCTCTTTCTTTTTCCCTGCAGGCGCCGAGCCCTTCTTCCCACGCTCACGTGACCTTTCGGCATGAAGGTTGCTGAGGGGCGCAACTGCGCCGGGATTCAAGCCGCCTCTGCCTCCTCCGCCATGTTCCTGGATGCTGCGCATGCCCGGCAGCAGCCCCGGGGGCGGGGCTTCCCCCGCCTCCTCTTCCTCGCGCTCTCCTTCCTTGAGTCAATGAAGAAGGGCGTGAGGAGGAGGAGGCGGAGGGAAACCCCGCCCCCTGGGCCACTGCCAGGCATGCGCGGCAGGAGGGCACGAGCGCCTCTGCCTCCTCCGCCATGTTCCTGGGTGCCGCGCATGCCCGGCAGCAGCCCCAGGGGCTTCCCTCCTCCTTGCGCCCTCCTTCCTTGACAAGAGGGCGGGGCGATGGCAAGGGGGGTGCCATTCCCTCCTCCCCCACGCCCTCGCACTGCTCTCCCCCTGCCGTCCCCCGAGAGAGAGAGAGAGTCATCTCCATGCCGCGTGCTGTGGTTTTGTTTCAGCATTTTTTTTGGTCCGTGAACTGCGCCCCCCTCGGCTTGCGCCCCTAGGCCATGGCCTAGGGTGGCCTTATGGGTAATCCGGGCCTGAAGCCAAGCAAAGACTGGCATTGCACAATCCCTAACCCAGGCACCGTTAGCTAGTATAAAACAAAACTCTGCTACCTTCAGCTGCTCTTTTGAAGAAGACCTTGCAGCTCCCGCAGGTGAGGGCCCCGTAGTGACACCCCGAAGCTTCGTCCCCGCAGATCAAGCACGTCTTTTGGGGTGGGAAGTAATAGTCGATGGGCAGGACATGGTCCCTCGCAGACTCTAACCTTCATAAGCAAAAGTCAGAGAAAGACAGAGAGATGCATCAGAAAAGGGACAAGAATTCATTATATGCATACATACACATTAAAAACATTTGTCTCAATATTAAAGCACACTGTTGAAAACTGTTTTGATCATCTGCATGTAATCTAATTGGCCTGGTAATTTTTGTCTAGCCTAAAAGTTCAATAGAGTCTCTAAGCATACCCTTCCAACTGAAGTCTGAAGCATACTGTTTCTAAAACGGAGTCTGAGTCCTGAATAAGTCCGGACCTGATCACATATTCTGCAGCCCCTCCCACATCCAAGAGCTGTGGTAAAATTACATACCAACACATACACACATATACAACACAGTAAGCAATCTGAATTATATACATAACAAATAACTAGTGGAGGCTTGAAGAAGGTTGCTGTTTCCAACAGGATGACATATAGCAGGGGTGCCCACACTTTTTCAGCATGCAAGCTACTTATAATAAAACCAAGTCAGAAAGATCTACCTACCTCCTCAAGGCTGGAGAGGGACGGGGGGCGGGACTTGGGGTGGCCTGGCTCCGCCCCCCTCTGGCTTCAGCTCTACCAGCAGCTTCTCCAGGCTTGAGGATGGCAGTGCCAAGCCAGCCTTGTGCTAGCTATGCCACCACTGGCTTGGCATTGCCATCCTCAAGCCTGGAGAAGCTGCTGGTAGAGCTGAAGCCAGAGGAGGGCGGAGCCAGGCCACGCCAAGCCCCGCCCCCTTCCCGCTGGCTTTGGAGCTCCCAGCAGCTTCTCCAGGCTTGAGGATGGCAGTGCCAAGCCAGTGGTGGCATAGCTAGCACAAGGCTGGCTTGGCTCTGCCCTCCTCCAGCCTGGAGAAACTGCTGGGAGCTGAAGCCAGAGGGGGCGGAGCCAGGCCGCGCCAAGCCCTGTCCCCTCCCCTCTGGCTTTGGAGCTCCCAACAGCTTCTCCATGCTTGAGTTTGGCAGTGCCAAGCCAGTGGTGGCATAGCTAGCACAAGGCTGGCTTGGCTCTGCCCTCCTCAAGCCTGGAGAAGCTGCTGGGAGTGCCGAAGCCGGGGGAGGGGGAGGTGCTTGGTGCGGCTGTCACGATGCTCGGACTTGGCGGGCCCCTTAATCACACACACAGAGACGTACTGAAGGCTAACTACTTTATTGAATATAAAAACAGTTCCAAAGAATATAGTCCAATATGAAGTGATATAATCCAAAAGGCTTGAAGTAAGAATGTCCAAGATAACGTAGCAAATAGGCAAAAAGCTTGGCAGGGCTCCGCAGCCAATGCGGATCAGGAAACAGGGCAAGGCTCCGCAAACCAATGCGGATCAGGAAACAAGGTAATGCAAAGCAAGGCAAGGCTTGATGACCACGGCTTAGCTTGTGGTCCCACTCCGCTTCACGCCTATTCAGGTAAGACGTGGCCGGAGAACTGAGGATTCGTTCCCACGGATCCTATACTTAATCCTTCGGCCGAGGTCCTCGACGCTCTAGGCTTCTTCGTCTCCAATCCCTGCTGACGGACCTCGGCCGGTCTAGGGCCCGGGACCAATCCCTCCTACTAGACTCGATGTTCCGTCTCCTATCAAAGGTTCGACCTTGTCTCTCGGCAGCTGTGTCGCTATCTCCCTGAGAGCTTTCCTCCCTAGCCATTTCCCATGCGCTTTCTTCCATATCTTCCTCAGGGGGCTCCTGGGAAGATCTCCCTCCCGGGTGTTCATAACTCCCCGGATCGCTATCAGACTGCACCTGGTGATCTGAATCATCCCTTGGACCAAAACACATTTCTTCCCATGCCAAGCTCTCTGTGGGCGAAAGAGGCCCAGCAGGGGAAAGCTGCCCTTCACCCCAGTCATCTAGCTCATCCTCTGAGTCCAATTCTGGCCCTGCTGGTTCTAATGCTAGTGGGACCCCAGGCCCTGGTCCCTGCCCCCCAGGCACAAACGAGAACTGCTGTGCTACAGCGGCCTGGCCCCGCCCCCTCTGAGAAGCGCCCCATCTGGCTGGGATCGACCTCTTTTGGTCCCAGGATCGACTGGTCGATCGCGATCGACTTCCTGGGCAGCCCTGACATATCGCCTTAATGCCAAATATTGTTCATTATCTGACAGTAAGAATATAGATTTCACCCAGTTTTCAGGAGAGTAGCAAGTATACAAAGCAACACAGAGATATTTTCAAAGAAAGACAGACAAATATCTGGTATAACTTCACCATTTTTGTCAACTAAATGACTTTTGTTTCCTTCAGAAGCAAATATCTAGATGATGATGATGATGATGATTATTATTATTCATCTCAAATTTACATCAAAATCTCCCTTCAGGGTCTGTCTGTTTTCTACAGGCTTTTCATGGCTTGTGATATAGACTTAAATCAACTAAGAGTTGGGGTCCTTGAAAATATTGTGTTTCTCAAGACGGAAGGACCTTCCCTCTAAATTATAATCATCATCAGCAGCAGCATCATCATCAATGGGTCAATGAAGCACAGATGTCCAACATGTTGGCTATTAGATTCTCCATCAGTGTGATGAATGGATAACAAATCTGGTTTGGTTCCTCCTTGAAAATCCCATGAAATGAGAAAGGCAGGTTTCTCCAAAGCCAGAGCTCAATTGTTCTATGACCCAGTTTTTGCAGCTCCGGAAGCGGTTTTCCAGAAGGTCTGGGATGGACGCCCATTCGCACAGGATTGTGTTTTCTTAACAGGCAGATCAAAATGTATGTGGAAAGTGAAGGATGGAAGTGAAGACAGCTCACAATTCAACTGTAATATTTGAAGGCGGATCCTGGAAGTCATGGCATATCTATACACACCTTAAAAGTGAAAGTGTGTGTGTGTGTGTGGCTGGGTATCCACTTCCACAGACAAGCTGCCACTTCCACAAATAGCTCTAGCTCCCACGATTCAGGAGACACCAATGGCCCTCCCTCCAATGACATTGCAGGTTATAGTGAGCACCATAAACATGTCCAAGAGCCCTTCCATGCCCTCCACAAATACCCTACTGCCCCCCCTTCAAGTGAAGGCTTTCATTTGGGGACCATCTCATCCTAGATTTTATGTGTTTCCTCCACCACAGACATCTCAGTGTTTCCAACTCTCTCCATTTCTATGGAATTTGCATGAGCCCACCCACTGCCTCTCCCGTAACCCTTTCCTACTCTTTTCTATGCCAAACAGAGGAATTAATCAGCAACTGAACATACTAGAGAGGTTTGGGAAGAATCACCTTGATTTATAGGAGTTGTAGGTACTGGGATGTATAGTTCACCTGCAATCTGAACTCCACCAATGACGGACCTGGAACTAACTTGGCACACAGAACCCCCGTGACTAACAAAAAATACTGGAGGTCTTTTGTTGTTCATAGAGCATTCTATGAACCCAAGAAATGATGGATCGGGACCAAACTTGGTATGCATACCTGATACCCCCGAATTTGAATACTGGTGGGTTTTATTTATTTATTTATTTATTATTCGGTTTTCTATTCCGCTCCTCCCTGCAGGCTCGGGGCGGATCACACACAGAATAAAAACATACAATAAAAACATAGAACATAGCTATGATGACCAAGATTACAGTTCTAAGGTCAAAGACATGCGCATGAGGGGAATTGAGGGGAATTGGCCTGGGCATTTTGGAGTTGTAGGTACTGGGATTTATAGTACACCTACAATTAGTGAGCACTCTGAACTCCACCAAAGATGCAATTAGACCAAATTTAGCACACAGAACCCCCCCCCCCCGACCAGCAAAAAATACTGGAGGTTTTGGGGAAAATTCACCTTGATTTTGGGGAGTTGTAGTTCACCTACTGTACATCCAGAGAGCATTGTGAACTCAAACACAAATGGATCTGGACCAAACTTGGCACACATAGCTGATATGCCGAAATTTGATTATTGGAGGGGTTTAAGGGTGGGGGACTGACCTTTCTTTCTGGGAGTTGTAGTTCACCCACAACCAGATGAACTGTGATCTCCACCAATGATGGACCTGGTCCAAACTTGGCACACAGAACCCCCATGGCTAACTCAACCTACTGGAGGGGTTTGAGGGGACTGGCACACCATAGTGGGATAGTGGGAGTTGTAGTTTACCCTACAGCCAAAGAGCTCACTCAATCCCACCGATGATGCATCTAGAGCAAACTTGCCCAACATAACCAACTTTAAGTACTGATGGAGTTTCTCAGGGTTAAACTGGCATGATGGAAGTTGCAGTTCACCCACAACCTTAGGCATTTTGTTCAACCTGGGCAATACCGGGTACCCAGGCTAGTATATCTATATTTGCTGAAACCAAGGATATGGGTTCTGCGATTACTGGGAGACTTCCTATATTCAGTGGTAACTGGTCTGTTTCTGTGACGAATTCCAAATAGAGATCACAACCTATACAGCACTATACAACTTAGTTCCAGATTACACTATGCAACAAAATTTGAAAAAAAAATTCTGTTCCTAATATGAAAGTATTATTTCCTGTTTAATTGTGCAGTCCTTCCTTTGAAAGGAGTTGTTATACACCATAAACTTTGTGGAAGAAACTATATTGGACTGATTGAGACTCTATGAGAGAGTCACTGGAAAACTAAAGCAAAAATGTGCTATAGCTTTTGCTGTTTAATACACTTTCCCCATGTTTTTATGCTAAAGCCAATTAGGAAACGACATTTATAACCCAGGAACACAAACTCTGTTCCATAGAACGTCACTCTCCATATGAACCTATTAAAGTCTTAGGCTTTAGAAAGGAAGAATTTTGCCATTAAAGCAGGGGCGGTCAACCTACGGCCCGCGGGCTGCATCTGGCCCGGCAGCCGATTCTGTCCAGCCCGGGGAGAATGGGGTCGGGGGCGGGGCCAAGAGGAAGGGGTGTCGCTGCCGCCATCCCATCGCGGGATCATCTCCAGGGATCACCTCCAGGGATGCAGGCACTCCATAGCAGGGCGATCAGCTGGGGAACGGCTGGTGGCGAGAGCGTGCGGAGGCCTGCAGCCTCCAATTGCCTGCTGCTCTGCTCTGCTGCTGCGGTGGCTGGGTCCGCTTTGCCATCCTCTTGGCTGGGGCCATTGGGCCATTCCATCTTGGGATCCTTCCTCTCTCGAGGATGTCAGCCTTCATCTTGGTTTGCACCTTGTCTTCTTGAATTTATTTTATTTTAGTGGTTTTTATTATTATTTTATAATAATTTTATTATAGTAATATCATAATATAATAAATGATATAGTACAATAACTTTATATTACAATTCCAATATATTATAATGTCTATATATACTATAATATAATAATTATGATATTAATACTAATAATATATGAATATGTCTTGATATATTAATATGTTAATATTAATGATGTGTAATATATAGTAAATACAGTAAATAAATAAATACATTACATATATTAGAATGTAGTTCAGCCTTTAGGTGCGGCCCTCTATAATATTTTTTGGCTCTCGTGTGGCCCCTTGGAAAAAATAATTGCCTACCCCTGCATTAAAGCCTTGTTTGGTGGAGCCACGGAAGACAGGGCCTTCCCAGAAGAAAAACAAAAGAAATAGCGGAAGACAATGTTTGAGATGTTTGATTCCTGCCATCTTTTGTTAGGTGAAGCAGTTGGCTGTGTCTTTATGATTCCTTGGCTGTGGGGTCAATTGTTGGACCAGGGCAAAGAGAGGCTACAAGGAAGGAGGGAGAGAACTTCTGCACATGCTCAAAGGCCATTCCGCTCAGCCTAGATCCAGAACCCAACCTTGGAAGCACAACCAGTCCAGCCTGTGGTCGAACCAACCCTCCAAAGCAGGTCTGGTGGGAATCAATGAGCCGTCCTCCTTGCTTAGTCATGCACCATCTACACCGGAGAGGAAGCCCCGGTTTTACGGAGCGTGCACAAGGAAATAATACTAGTCACAATTAGGCTCTAATGGCCAAACGCCATAAAACCACCGCTCCAAAGGCCGTTGCAATTTGAAGCTCCTTCCACCACCACAGGGACTGCTAACACCCAGCTAAAATCTGTACAGGAAGTTCTCCAGGTTCTGACCAAAATTGATTCTGTAGGATTGTTCTTATGTTGAATTAGTATGCAAGCTGGAACAGGGACATTTTTCAAGTGTAACTCCATAGGTGTGTGTGTGTGTGTGTGTGTGTGTATTGGAAAGACAGGCAGACAAATGTCAGCGAGCTGGAAGAAGAAGAAAAGGCCACCAGCACTGAAGCGATGCTCCTATGTCACCAACTCCGGTGGACTACATTATCACATTATCCGAATGCCAAAAGATCACCGCCTCCCAAAAGCAGTTACTCTACTCCGAACTAAAAACAGGAAACAGAATGTTGGTGGATAGGAAAAGAGATTTAAAGATGGGCTCAAAGCCAAACCTTAAATCTGTGGCATAGGAAAGCCTTGGATCTTGAGCGCTCTAGCTGCCGATCAGCTGGGACTAGCAGTGCTGCAGAATTCAAAGAGGCACGGATGGAGGGTGAAAGGGAGAAATGTACCAAGAGGAAGGAGGAGTGCCAAGCCAACTCTGACCAGAACCGCCTTCCATCTGGAAACCAATGTCCTCATTGCGGGAGAACATGCAGGTCAAGAATAGGTCTCTACAGTCACCTACGGACCCACCGCCAAGACACTATACTTGGAGGACCATCATCTTCGGGCTATGAGGGATCACTTAAGTCAGTGTTTCCCAACCTTTTTTGAGCTGCGACACACTTTTTACATTTGCAAAATTTTGGGGCACACCACCAACCAAAATGACACAAAATGACACTCTAACACAGTAATACATATAGTTAATATGTTTTTAAATGTATTTATACACTCAGTCTGAAACCTGGGCCTGTTTCAGTGAACACAACATAGATATCCTGGCAGGAATGGCAGAAATACACAAACTTCCCATACAGAGCTCCCATAACCAAGATAAAATGCTATAAGAGTTTGGTGGGCATTGACCTTGAGTTTTGGAGTTGTAGTTCACTTATATCCAGAGAGCACTGTGGACTCAAACAATGTTGGATCAGGACCAAACTTGGCATAAATACTCAATATGCCCAAATATGAACGCAGATGGAGTTCAGGGGAAATAGACCTTGACATTTGGGAGATGTAGTTGCTAGGATTTATAGTTCCCCTACAATCAAAGAGCATTCTGAACTCCACCAATGATAGAACTGGGCCAAACTTCCCACACAGAACCCCCAGGAGGCAAGAGGAGGTCTCTACTTGGTAGGTAGGTTTCTTAGGGTTTTTATACTTCAACACACTAGACTCTCCCCCCACCCCTTCCTGGAGGTTCCAATTTCCCAAGGCACACCTGATGATCGCTCACGGCACACTAGTGTGCCCCGGCACACTGGTTGGGAAACACTGACCTAAGTAAATAAGTAAGTATATGTGTGTTTATGATGTGTGTATATAGATATATAGATAGAGAGATAGATAGATAGATCTGTGCATCTGTGTCTCTGTTTGGAAGATTTCCCCTCTCTTTCCGTCCCTGCAAGCAGTGAATTTTGGAAAATTTGGCTTATTTTGGAAGCAAGGATTGGCAACTAAACTTCAGTAAAGACCCTTTTTTCTTGCGGTGTTTTCTTTGCTGTCTGTGTACCTTGTTTGGAAGATTTCCCTTCTCTTTCTTTTCCTGAGAGAAGTGGATTTTGGAACATTTGGCTTGTGGTGGAAACATGGATTGAAGATAAAGCTGCATTGAAGACCCTTTCCCCCATGATCATAACTCTTGCGGGAATGGATTTCCCCTTCGAAGAGGAGATTTCTCTCCCTTACTGTTGTCCCAGCCCCATTCTCAATTAGGATTCCATTGTTAAGTCGGATGATTGCAATGTAGGGACTGCCGGTAGTTTTCTTCGATGCATCGCTGTTGCATTTACAGCAGAGTCTTGCATATTAGCTTAGGTCAAGGAAAGGAAGCTACTAGTTGCAGCCAGACCAATTACCTGCTCCCTTGACCCGTGCCCCTCCTGGCTTGTTAGATCCTGCCGGGAGGGGTTATGAGACCCCCTGGGTAAGATTATCAACAGCTCCCTTGAGCAAGGAGAGTTCCCAGGGGTTTGAAAGAGGCTATGGTAAGACCGCTGCTGAAGAAGCCGAATTTAGACCCTTCGGCTCCCTCCAATTACCGACCAGTTTCCAACTTACCGTTCCTAGGAAAGGTAATTGAGAGGGCAGCAGCGGATCCGCTGCAACGGTTCTTAGATGACACAGCTTGACTTGATCCCTTCCAGTCCGGCTTCCGTATTGGGCATGGGACGGAGACCGTGCTTGTCGCCATTACAGACCAACTTCGCCGCCAGCTGGACCATGGCGGGTCAGCCCTGCTCGTGTTGTTAGATCGCACGGCAGCGTTTGATACGGTAGATCACGCTTTATTGACCCACCATTTAGCCGTGACGGGAGTTAGGGGGACTGCCCTTAAGTGAGTGGCCTCCTTCCTCCAAGACCGGGGACAACGTGTGGAGAAAGGGAAAGAGGTCTCTGGGAGACTCCCATTAAGTTGTGGGGTACCCCAGGGGGCCATCCTTTCCCCTTTATTATTCAACATCTATATGCATCCGCTGGCCCAGCTGGTTCGCGATTTTGGTCTGGAGTGTTATCAGTACGCTGATGACACCCAGCTTGTGCTGAGAATGGACGGCAGGCCAGACACAGTACCCGATTGTTTCCATCAATGCCTTGAAGCCGTGACTGGTTGGCTGCGTTCCAGCCGGCTGAAGGTGAATCCATCAAAGACTGAGATTCTGTGGCCCGGTCGCCCTGGGTTGGATGAATGCCGGTTGCCTACCCTGGATGGCGAGCAGTTAAGCTTGTCATCTTTGGTAAAAAGCCTGGGAGTCCAGTTGGACCCATTGCTGTCCATGAAGGCCCAGGTCTCCATGGTCAGCAAAATATCATTTTTCCATCTGCGACAGGCTAGGCGACTGGCCCCCTACCTATCCAGGGACGACCTGGCTACGGTAATCCAAGCGACGGTCATCTCGAGATTAGACTACTGTAATGCCCTCTACATAGGCCTTCCCTTGTCGACAATGCGGAAACTCAAGCTAGTGCAAAACGCTGCGGCTCGATTGCTAGTGGGAGCACCGGCAAGAGAGCATGTTACCCCCATCTTGCAGCATTTGCACTGGTTACCAATCGAGTACCGAATTGTCTTCAAGGTGATGGTTTTGACCTTCAAGACCGTGTATGGTCTAGGGCAGGGCTGCCCAACTGACGGCCCGGGGACCATATACGGCCCCCCAGCCCCTTCCCCACGGCCCCCTAAGCTTTTTAACAAAAAATTAATTAATTAAATAATATTTTTTAAAATTACCCACTTCCGGGTTCCGGAGCAAGTATCACAAGACTACGGAAGCCACACGGGATTTCGCTCTCAATGCGAGATCACGCCTGCGTTGAGAGCGAAATCCCGTGTGGCTTCCGTAGTCTTGCGATACTCCTGTTGCCGAAATCTCGGCTACTTAATCCCTGCGGCCCACGCAGATGCGATTTGGACCTTCTCGGCTGCTGCCTCAGTTGGTCGTCGCCTCTGCTCATGGTCCGGCTACTCCTGGATCCTGCGCGTTTGGGAAGGTAGGCTAACCTTTATGTTATTATTATGTAATTGTGTATGGATGCCCCTTATATATTCCCTCCCTGCATTTCCCCTTAGTAAAAGATTATATTTGATTGTATGGATGCCTCTTATGAATTGTAAGTAAATTGGAGCCGGGGGAGGGGCGGGGGGCAGAGCCGGGGGCAGACCCTTCGGCCCCCCAGGCCATCAGTGACCAGAATTCAGGCCCCTGGGCCGCTAGAAGTTGGACAGCCCTGGTCTAGGGCAGGGCTGTCCAACTGGCGGCCCGCGGTCCATATACGGCCCCCAGCCCCTTCCCCACGGCCCCCTACCCTCCTGCAAGATATCTGCTTTTTAAGATTAAAAAAATTATTATTATTATTTGAATATTTTTTATTTATTTTTTGCGGTGGGGGGTGAGGGGCAGGCTCCCTTCCTCCTCCTCCTACTTCCCCCTCCCTCCCCCCCCTCTCTCTCCCTCCCTCCTTCTCTCTCTCTTTCCCCCTTTCATTCCTTCCCCCTTCCACCACCTGAGGGTAAGAGGGAAGGAGAGAGAGAGTGCACCGAGCGAGAGGGGCGTGGCCAGAGCAAAAAAGGGGCGGGGCCGAGTTCGGAGCTTGCGGGGGGGGTGCTCATCCATTCCCTTCCGGCTTCCTCCTCTTCTGATGATTCGTGCCAAGTTTGGTCCTGATCCATCATTATTTGAGTCCACAGTGCTCTCTGGATGGAGGAGAACTACAACTCCCAAACTCAAGGTTCAGTACTTTCTGTTGCTCTCATGAGAGTTTAGTCTGCCAAGTTTGATTCAACATGGCTGAGGAATGCTTTGATTGTGTTTTCCCCTTAAAGCAGAAGGAGATTGGACTGGATGGCCCTTGGAGGTCTCCTATTCTAGGAACCCATTGTAATTATTATATTATTATTATTATCATCATCAGAGGCTGAATGGCCATCTGTGAGGAATGCTTTGATTGTATTTTCCCTTATAGCAGAAGGAGACTGGACTGGATGGCCCTTGGAGGTCTCCTATTCTAGGAACCCATTGTAATTAATATTATTATTATCATCAGAGGCTGAATGGCCATCTGTGAGGAATGCTTTGATTGTGTTTTCCCCTTATAGCAGAAGGAGATTGGACTGGATGGCCCTTGGAGGTCTCCTATTCTAGGAACCCATTGTAATTATTATTATTATTATCATCATCATCAGAGGCTGAATGGTCATCTGTGAGGAATGCTTTGATTGTATTTTCCCCTTATGGCAGAAGGAGATTGGACTGGATGGCCCTGGATGGCCCTTGGGGGTCTCCTACTCCAGGAACCTGTTGTTGTTGTTATTATTATTATTATTAGCAGAGGCAGAATGAATATTATGCCTTATCATTCAGGGTTATAGGCCTGTGTGGAAGGGCCCTGGCTTTTTATTTGACTTCCTTTCCACACATCTGAATAAAATCCCATGTTATTTGCTTTAAACCAGATTATATGAGTGTGGACTCCGATAATCCAGTTCAAAGCAGTTATTCTGGGTTATATGGCTGTGTGGAAGGGCCCTGAGTCCACACTGCAATATAATCCAGTTCAAAGCAGGTTTTGTGGGGTTTCCTGCCTGGATATTCTGGGTTATATGGCTGTGTGAAGGGCCCTGAGTCCACACTGCAATATAATCCAGTTCAAAGCAGGGACTGGGACTTGAGACTGGGATTTTGGTGTTCATCTCTATCTCCAAGTCAAAGCCCCGGTGTCGTCCACAGACACCTCCAAGGCGGGGAGGGGGCGGAGCCGGGGAGGGGCGGAGCCGGGGAGGGGGCAGAGCTGAGGGCGGGGCAGGGGTGAAGTCCTGAATGTTGCAATCCTCCGTTTTACTGCATTTTATGTATTACTTGCATTCATTGCATTTTATGTAACTGTATTGCATTTTTATGCAATTTTATGTGTATGGCTGTATGGTTCGTTTTAATTTAGTTGTATGTGAACCGCCCCGAGCCTCCAGGAAGGAGCGGTATATAAAATCGAAGAAATAAATAAATAAATAATAAAGGAAAGGACAGAAGGCCGTTTCTATCAACAGCGTCCCTGGTATCAGCTTCGGCAGTCTGGCCCAAACCAAACACTGCAATTTGAAAAATGCAAGCCAAGTGTCAGGGCTAAAGCTCGGCAACCCAGGAAAGCAAGTGCGATAAGACCAAGCGAGGCAGACACAACTTGTGCAAGGCTGGCGTGGGCCAAGAGATTCCTCCCTGGGTTCAGGACTGGAAGGTCAAGGGCAGAAATATCCAGCGAAAGAAAGAAAGAAAGAAGTAGCGAGGGAGGGAGGGAGGAACAGGCTTCCTCGCCTGGGTGCAAAATGGGGGAAGGCAGGATTGGAAGGCGAGATTGGAGTGACACACAAGGCCGGTGCCAAAACACAGGCCTTTTTCTGGCTTCCTCTTGCCAGCCAGGTAATCATCACCATCATCACCATCACTGTGTGTCAAGAGTTCGTGTGAGCAATCAGGCCGGCTTTCACTCCGCAAATGGTAGGCTTCGGGCAGCCTTGAATGAGGTGAAATTTCAACCACTCCTCCCCTCCCTCCTTCTATGATTGTATTTCTCCCCCCGCCAAGCAATAATAATAAAGAGATGAAGAGCAGGAGGAGGAGGAAATCCTTTTCAAGCGGAGCCAAGGTACAAGGATTGGCATTCATTGATTCTTGGAGCTTTCCGCCTCCTGAAACCCTCCAAAAAGCAGATATTTCCCCTTGCATTCAGGAGAGACCGAAAAACTAAAAAGAGAGGTGATAAAGGAGCAGAGAAAGTTGCTTTTTCCTTCCTGGCTTGGGATATCGCCGGCTAGAGGATATTGAATATAAAGAATATTGAATATAGAGGATGGCGGGATATAGGGATGGTCCCAATCTTATACTCAAGTCGCCTTATAATGATCCCATGGATTTTGTAGGGCAGGGGTGCTCAGAATGGTGATCGGGATCACCAGGGTGATCTTCAGGCCTCATCCTGGTGATCTTCAGGCCCCTGACCAGGTATTTTGCTGTTGGTCCTCTTCACGCGCCCCTGCACGCTGCAAAGAAGTCCTCCGTCATTGCTCCTCTCCGCTCTCTGCTCGCGCGCCGCCTCCAAAAGCTCCAGAGTCCAAGAGGCAGAATGGGCCCCCTCTTTTGGATTCCTCCTCCTCCCTCCGTCCTTCTCCAGCCACTCAGAGTCGTAGGAGACCAAAGGGGGCGGGCCTGGATGACGCGATGCATGGCTTGCACCGCGCGCATGCGCAGAAGCGCCCATTCTGCCCCTCTGACTTCTTGTGAGCTATTGGAGGCGGCACGCATGCTGGCGGCGTGGAAATAGGAGCAACGCTTTGTTTACCTTGCTGAGTATTAAATGGCCTTGCAGTTCAAAAGCCTCTCTTCTTACTTTCTGGCTGATAATATGTGTGGTAATATGGCAGTGTGGGAGAAATGGGGTGGTTGGATGTATTTTTGCATGCCCCTTTGTTTACCTTGCTGAGTATTAAATGGCATTGCAGTTCAAAAGCCTCTCTTCTTACTTTCTGGCTGATAATATGTGTGGTAATATGGCAGTGTGGGAGAAATGGGGTGGTTGGATGTATTTTTATGCTCTGTTTTATATTGTTGTTAATAAATTGAAATGTTGATGTTTTATAACTTCATTTTATGTAAATTGCCCTGAGCCTGCTGGAAGGAGCGGTACATAAAAATGAATAATAAATATAAATAAATAAATAAATAAGAAAATAGTTATACGTTTTACATTTCTGGGTAGGTGATCTTTGGGACTTGGTTTTTTAATCAGTAGCTCCCATGCTGAAAAGGTGTGAGCACCCCTGTCGTAGGGGTTTCTCTTCACTTAGAAAGGAATGCTGTGATTATTTATTTAATCACAAGGGAAGGGAGACTCAGGGAGGGATTTGATTTGCCAGCCCCTGCCTCTGAAATCCAGCCTAAGGCGCTTGGTGGTCTTCCGCCCAAGCCCTAATCACCCAGATGAGATGGACTTCTAGGATCTTCTTTTGTACCACCATCCCAATGCTGATATTGTTTTCCGAGCCTTTCCAGAATCCAGATGTTGGCCGCCCTTCAAGAGGCTTAGGAAAATGGCTCCTTCTTCCAAGGCGAGCCTTGACAGTTGACTTTCCATCTTCATCTGTCATCTGCCATCCAACAAACATCACTTCTGAAGAAAAAAAAAGATAGGAGATCCAACTGGCACAGAGGCCTCCCCCCAATCTCCAATTCCTTTTCATCACCATCAGAAGCCATCTTTCTCATTGCTTTCCCATCTCATTCGAAACACTGTTTGCTCATGACTCATGGTTGGCTTTGGGACTCTTGTTGGCTGCTTGGCCAACGTTGATGGATGTGCGGTTGCCCTCTCATTCTTCTCTCTTCCTTTCCATCTTCTTACATCTTCGATGCATTGCCTTACTCCAGTGTTTTTCAACCTTTTTTGAGCCGCGGCACATTTTTTACATTTACAAAATCCTGGGGCACACCACCAACCAAAATGGCACAGAATGACACTCTAACACAGTATTACATATAGTTAATATGTTTTTAAATGTATTTATACACTCAGTGTGAAACCTGGGCCTGTTTCGATGAACACAACATAGATATCCTGGCAGGAATGGCAGAAAGACACACACGAAGGTCTTGCTCAAGAGCTCTCAGTCTCTCTCTGTGTTTAGTTTTTATCGCAGTCAAGCTAGAGAAGCTCATCTCACACAGATATGTGGGTGAAAACGGGAGCAATGTCAAAATAGCTTTGTTGGCCAGAATGGGGAACTCCCTGGCAACAGATAACCAAAAACTGTCCAAAGGAAGATCAGCAAATTTTAGCTTTAAACTACAATCTTGTTTTAGTTCAAATTATACTTAACACACAATCAAAGAGCATCCTGAACTCTTGCAACAATGGAATTGAACCAAACTTGGCATATTGAACTCTCATTACCAACAGAAAGTACTGAAAGGGTTTGCTTGGGAATTGACCTTGAGTTTGGAAGTTGTAGTTCACCTACACCCAGAGAGCACTGTGGACTCAAACAATGTTATGTTATATTGTTGTTTGTTTTCTATCCAGAATCACAATGTTGGAAGGAGGCTCACCACTTTAAGGTCCCTAAAACAGGCATGGGAAAACTTCGGCCCTCTGGGTGCTTTGGACTTCAACTCCCACCATTCCTAACAGCCTGAGGCCCTTTCCTGCTTAAATGGCTGGGGGGGGGGGGGGAAAGGGCCTGAGGCTGCTAGGAATGGTGGGAGTTGGAGTCCAAAACACCTGGAAGGTCCACATTTGCCCATGCCCATGCCAGCTTCCTCCCCCTCCCCCTTCACGCCCTTTCTTCCCCCTCCTGCCTGACACTTACTTTTTCTTCTCCACTCGGGCTCTCTTATTCAGGAGGGGAGGGGGGAGGGAGGAAGACGTGACCTATGTCGGCACTACTGCACGTACCTCCCCCCTCCCCTCCTGAACACGCTCACGCTGCCCCCTCAGATTAAAATGGCGGCAGCGTGAGCAAAGCAAGGCAAAGCGAGCATAGCGAGGCTGGGAAGAAGGGAGCCCGAGTGGAGAAGAAAAAGTGTTTGGCAGGAGGGGGAAGAAAAGGTATTGGAGGTTCCCATTTCCCACGGCACACCTGATGATCGCTCATGGCACACTAGTGTGCCCCGGCACACTGGTTGGGAAACACTGCCTTACTCTATACACAAACTGTGATCAGGAAAACTAAGGAGGATTGTGAATAATAATTATTTATTTATTTATTTATTCCCTGCCTCTCCTTTTGGTTTGAGGCTGGCCACAACGTAATCAAGTACATCTCTAAAATCTAAAATCCATCACCGAAAGAAAGAGACGCAAAACTACCTCCAAAAAAAGCAAAAAAAAAAGTGCATTAAATAAAATGAAAGTTTTCCATAAATTGCACGTAACTCCAGAATACAGAGTTAAGTGAAATGGGTAAAACCTCAGCTGCCCTGATAGGTTTTTAAAAAATAAAAATAAAAATCTGGTGTTATACCAAAAAGCACGGCACTAATTGCCACATTGGAGCCTTGTTTCCATTCCAAATACATTCTGGCCTAATTTGCTCCCTCTGCTAATGCCTTTTCATCTTGCTTATGGCCTTCATGTTGATTTGGCATCACAAGCCCACAAAACACATTGAGTTTGGATGCCAGATTGGTCTTGGGGATTCATCTGGACAATACGAGGTCTCCTTCCATCCAGGCCCGGATTACCCATGAGGCCAACCTAAGCTAAGGCCTAGGGCGGCAGCCATGAGGGGGCAGCAGATCCGGACCCCCCAAAACTTTAAAAAAATGTTTTTAAAAAAACACCACCCCCTCGTAGCGCTTCCCCCCCACTCACTCACGAGAGAGTCATCATACCTTGGGAGAGGGCGGGGGGAGAGCGCTGCCAGGGGCGCCCTCCCCTTGCTATCGCCCACCTGGGCCGCCCCCTTGTAAAGGAAGGAGGCGACGAGGAGGAGGAAGGGAAGCCCTGCCCTGTCCCGCCAGCAGGCCTACCTTCTTCCTCCGACCTCGCCACCTGGCCCGCCCCCTTGCAAAGGAAGCGGGCCAGGCAGCGAGGTCGGAGGAGGAAGGTAAGCCTGCTGGCGGGCAGGGCTTCCTCTCCTCTTCCGACCTCACTGCCTGGCCCGCCCCTTGCAAAGGAAGCGGGCCAGGCGGCACGGTGGGAGGAGGAGGAGGAAGGTAAGCCTGCTTCCTTCCTCCTCCTCCTCCGACCTCGTCGCCTGGCCCGCTTCCTTTGTAAGGGGACAGGCCAGGCAGCGAGGAAGAGGAGGAGGAGGAAGGGAAGCCCCATGCCCAGGGCTGCTGCCGCACATGCACAGCAGCGCCCTGGGGGCGGGGCTTTCCGCGTCCAGGGGGCGGCGAGGCGTCTTTTGGCCTAGGGCGCCAAAAGACGCTAATCCGGGCCTGCATCCATTCATCCATCTTTCTTTCTTTCTCCCTAATACTTTGGTGGAATCTCTTTTTCTTGTCGTTTGAAGCTGTTCTAGTCCAGTGGTTTTCAACCTGTGGGTCTCCAGGTGTTTTGGCCTACAGCTCCCAGAAATCCCAGCCAGTTTACCAGCTGTTTGGGTTTCTGGGAGTTGACGGCCAAAACACCTGGGGACCCAGAGGTTGAGAACCACTGTTCTAGTCTTTGGATATTATTCCAATGTCCAAAATTGTCTGTTGTTGTTCTTGTTGTGTGGAAGGGTCTCCAGTTCAAAGAGGAAAATATGGATTTTGAATGGCAGTGCAGAAACCCTTTCCCCTCGCTCTTTCTCTCTCACCCCTTCTATACTGCCTTATAATCCAGATTATAAAAGCAGACCATCCACATTATCTGCTTGATTGATTGATTGATTGATTGTTTCGATTTATTAGTCGCCCCTTCCGAGAGGCTTGGGGCGACTCACATACATATAAACCATAAAGGCACTGTAATAACAACGGACCAAAGTCCACATATTAAAATTTAATAACAAGCAGATATACATTAAAACAGCTCTTGGGTCTACATATGTCTATGGACCGAAGGCTTGAACAAACAGGAGGGTTTTACAAGTCCTGAGAAAGGCCAGCAGGTCGGTCTGTGCTCGAATTGAGGATGGAAGGGCGTTCCACAAGACCGGCGCAGCGGCACTGAAGGCCCTCCTCCGTGTTGTAGAGAGGTGGATGGCGTGACAGCTAGGTACCACCAGGAGGTTCTGAAACACAGATTGCAGTGGTCGTGGGGGATTGTATTGGGAGAGGCGGTCCCTTAGGTACACTGGCCCCAGACCATTCAAGGCCTTGAAGGTCAAAACTAGCACCTTGAAAGTGATCCAGTGCTCTATTGCATCCGGTGCTCTGGAAAACCTCAGCAGAAAGGGCCTGATCATTATTATTTGGGATGGTAGGAACCATCGTCAAGGACCTAATTACTTTAAACAATTGGGCCGGGCGTGAGCTGGCGGACGCTATCAAAGTTGCATAGTATGAATTTTTGAAGGTCAGAACCAGCACCTTGAAGGTGATCCGGTGCTCAATTGGGAGCCAGTGCAGTCCGTGCAGGACAGGCGTGATGTGGCAGCGAGATGGAAGGCCTGCCACCAGCCTGGCTGCAGCGCTCTGCACCAGCTTAAGCTTTTGGATCACCGACAAGGGAAGGCTGATGTAGAGGGCATTACAGTAGTCCAATCTTGAGATGACCGTGGCTTGGACCACTGTGGCTAAGTCATGACGGGACAGGTAGGAAGCCAGCTTCCTCGCCTGCCGGAGGTGATGGAAAGCCACTCCGCTGACGATGGAGATGTGGTTCTCCATCGACAGCTGGAAGTCAAGGGTGACTCCCAGACTTTTTACAGATGGAGACGGGCGAAGTGTCGCCCTGTCCAGGGTTGGGAGCCGGATTCCTCCCGTACCCAGATGACCCAGCCACAGGATCTCCGTCTTAGCCGGATTCACCTTCAACCTACCGGCTCGCAGCCATCCAGTAACGGCTTCAAGGCAACGATGGAAATTATCGGGTACGGAGTCGGGCCGACCTTCCATCCCCAGAATGAGCTGGGTGTCATCCGTGTATTGGTGACACTCCAGCCCAAAGCTGCGTGCCAACCGAGCAAGTGGTCGGACGTAGATGTTAAATAATAAAGGGGAGAGAATTGCCTCCTGAGGCACCCCACAAAGAACAGGTTTATATGAGTCTACACTGCCCAATAATCCAGTTCAAAAGAATAATCTGGATTTTAAATGGCAGTGTAGAAGGGGTCTCTCTCTCTCTTCTCTTTCTCTCTGGCCCCTTGAGAAGTCTGACTTGGCCACGATGGTCCACGCTCTGGTTACATCCCGTATAGATTACTGCAATGCTCTCTACGTGGGGTTGCCTTGAAGACTGTTCGGAAGCTGCAACTAGTCCAACGGACAGCAGCCAGGTTGATAACAGGAGCGGCATTCAGAGAGCGCACAACTCCTCTGTTGTGCCAGCTCCACTGGCTGCCAGTTTGCTACCGGGCACAATTCAAAGTGCTGGCTTTAGCCTTTAAAGCCCTAAACGGTTCAGGTCCTACTTACCTGTCCGAACGCATCTCTCCCTATGAACCATTGAGATGTTTAAGATCATCTGGAGAGGCCCTGCTCTCGGTCCCGCCTTTTTCGCAGGCACGACTGGCGGGGACGAGAGACAGGGCCTTTTCAGTGGTGGCTCTTCGGCTTTGGAACGCCCTCCCTAAAGACATCAGATTGGCCCCTTCCCTCCTGACGTTTCGCAAGAAAGTCAAGACCTGGCTATTTGAGCAGGCATTTGTTGATGAAATAGAAGGCTTAATTGGATATATGGAATGACGACGATGCGATGGAAACTGATTTCAACATGACGCTGAGGCTGCAATTGTATGTTTTTAATTGTTAAATTGTTATTATATGTGTTATGTTTTTTTGGGGGAAGGGTTTGTCTTGTTGCTACGTTATATTGAGGGCAGAGACTGCCTGTGTAAACCGTCCCGAGTCGCCTTCGGGCTGAGAGGGGCGGTATAGAAACGTGACAAATAAATAAATAAATAAAATAAATAGGAGTCTACACTACCAGGCAATCCAGTTCAAAGGGAATAACCTGGATAATCTGAAATGGCAGTGTAGAAGGTCCTTCCATCCTTCCTTCCTTCCTTCCTTCCTTCCTTCCTTCCTTCCTTCCTTCCTTCCTTCCTTCCTTCCTTCCCTCCCTCCCTCCCTCCCTCCCTCCCCCCTCCTTCCTTTCCTCCCTTCCTCTTTCTTTCTTTCTTTCCTTCTATCTATCTTTCGTCCCTGTTTTCCCAAATTGTCTGGTGCCAAGTCAGCAAACACACCACTTTTTTGATACTCTTTCATGAAACAGCCTTGAGCATGTTTCCAAGATGATCCTCCCTTGCTGATGCTGCAAAGGCCGGAAGCCAAGAGGAACGCGGGCCAAGAAGCGGGTTTCCCTGAGAAACAGAGCAAGGACCGAGGGAGGCGCTCGGGGTTCGGAGAGAGCAAGGACATGGAGTCCAGCAATTGGGACATCTGGCCACCGCATTATCACCATCACTTCTGCACCTTCAAATGCAGCTCCAAATGGAGATGTTGCTTTTTCAACAGAGGCACAATGCAATTGGAGGCCCCAAAATAATTCCCATTTAGTTCAGGTAAACTGGCAAATGGGACATATTTTTTGTCTAGACACATATTTGCATCATCATTATTATAAATGTAATAAAAATAATAGAGTAAAATAATAAATGTAATAAAAATAATAGAGTAAAATAAATATAATAATAAATAGAGAAAAATAATGGAAATGTAATAACAGTAATAATAGAGTAAAATGATAAATGTAATAATAATAACAAAGTAAAATAATAATATTAAATAGAGTGCAATAATAAATGTAATAATAATAATAACAGAGGAAAATCTATTACATATAATAAAAGTCAGTGTTTGCGGTGGGCGGGTGGGCCAAGCGACGGGAGGAATATTTGCCAGCGTTTCGATTGGCTGCCACTCCGGGATTATTTGCATAAATGGCTCCGACTGGCCAGCCTCAGAACTCCAACCCTCTAGGGCACTGGGCAGAGGTGATTGGTTGCCACTGATAGACAATTTGCATAAATGACTGTGATAGGCCAGCAAAACAGAATGCAACTGAATGCTTGCGAGCAGTGCATATAGCCACTGATTGGCGACAGTTGAGTTTTTTCCATTGACAGTTGACAGTTTTTTTCAGTTGGCAATGGAATGTTCATTTTCTGAGAGGATTTCACTACAGGCACTACTAGCATTACAAGCTAGGCCCAAAAATAGACATACATCCTTTCAGTCAAAGGTGAAAACACCACTTTTCCCAACAGGCCTCAGCCTGAATTGACAGTAAGGCTTCCTAGGCCTCAGCCTAAATTGACATTAAGGCTCCCTAGGCCTCAGCCTGCATTGACAGTAAGGCTTCCTAGGCTTCAGCCTGAATTGACAGTAAGGGTTCCTACGCCTCAGCCTGAATTGACAGTATGGCTTCCTAGGCCTCAGCCTGAATTGACAGTAAGGCTTCATAGGCCTCAGCCTGCATTGACAGTATGGCTTCCTAGGCCTCAGCCTGTATTGACAGTAAGGTTTCCTAGGCCTCAGCCTAAATTGACATTAAGGCTTCTTAGGCCTCAGCCTGCATTGGCAGTAAGGCTTCCTAGGCTTCAGCCTGAATTGACAGTAAGGGTTCCTACGCCTCAGCCTGAATTGACAGTAAGGCTTCCTAGGCCTCAGCCTGAATTGACAGTAAGGCTTCCTAGGCCTCAGCCTGAATGGACATTAAAGCTTCCTAGGCCTCAGCCTGCATTGACAGTAAGGCTTCCTATGCCTCAGCCTCAACTGACAGTAAGGCTTCCTAGACCTCAGCCTGCATTGACATTAAGGCTTCCTAGGCTTCAGCCTGAATTGACAGCCCTCAGCCTGAATGGGCAAGCTGGCCTCAGCCTGCATTGACAAGTAAGGCTTCCTATGCCTCAGCCTCAACTGACAGTAGTTTCAGCCTCAATTGACATTAAGGCTTCCTAGGCCTCAGCCTGAATTGACAGTAAGGCTTCCTCGTAAGGCTTCCTATGCCTCAGCCTGAATGGCCTCAGCCTCAGTGAAGGCTTCCTAGGCCTCAGCCTGAATGGACATTAAGGCCTTCAGCCTGAATGGCCTCAGCCTCAGCCCATTTCAAATAACCCGGGCACCGCCGGGTCCCAAAGCTAGTAATACAGTGTTTCCCAAACAGTGTGCTGGGGCACACTAGTGTGCCGTGAGAGATCATCAGGTGTGCCGTGGGAAATTGGAACCTCCAGGAAGGGAGGGGGGAGAGTCTAGTTTGTTGAAGTATAAAAACCCTAAGAAACCTACCTCGATGAAGGCACAAAATTACAAACACCCCCCCCCCCCGGTGGGGTATTTGGTCTTTCCCTCTCCATGGATTAGGAAGGCCCGCCTCCCTTTCCCCAAGTAGAGACCTCCTCTTGCCTCCTGGGGGTTCTGTGTGGGAAGTTTGGCCCAGTTCTTTCATTGGTGGGGTTCAGAATGCTCTTTGATTGTAGGGGAACTATAAATCCCAGCAACTACAGCTCTCAAATGTCAAGGTCTATTTCCCCTGAACTCCATCTGCGTTCATATTTGGGCATATTGAGTATTCATGCCAAGTTTGGTCCTGATCCAACATTGTTTGAGTCCACAGTGCACTCTGGATATAGGTGAACTACAACTCCAAAACTCAAGTTCAAACTCTTATAGCATTTTCTCTTGGTTATGGGAGTTCTGTGTTGGAAGATTGTGTCTTTCTGCCATTCCTGCCAGGATATCTATGTTGAGTTCATTGAAACAGGCCGAGGTTTCACACTGAGTGCATAAATACATTTAAAAACATATTAACTATATGTATTACTGTGTTAGAGTGTCATTTTGTGTCATTTTGGTTGGTGGTGTGCCCCAGGATTTTGCAAATGTAAAAAGTGTGCCGCGGCTCAAAAAAGGTTGGGAAACACTGCTGTAATGTACACTTCAACTAATGAATCCCACGTTCTGGCTGTATTTGGGGTCTCTTTCCCCAAACTTGGAGTCGGAGAAGGCAAGGCGATGGTCTCCACCTTCCCTTTTGTGCCCCGTCCCCTCTCCGCCTGGCTTTAGCTCTATTATTTATCTATCCTAATGGTTTAATGGGAAGAGAGTCACGGTGTTCCCTCCATAATAGCATCCTTTTCTGCAGCGGGCGAAATTGAATCACACCTTGTTGCCGCGATCATTTGCAAGCGCCTTCTGCAAGGCATGCAAACGGCAGCTGGGGTCATAGCTCAGGGTCTTTCCTCGGACAGGAAGGCAAAGCAGCCAATAGGACCGAGAGGCCGCAGCTGAAGTTAAATGGAATTAGAAGCAGATTAGAGAGGACCGGGCGTTTCCTTGGTAACCGGAGAAGCCTCTTGGAGCGCTTGCCGGCGACCAAGGTCTTAACCTTCCTTCGTCCCTCCATTCCTCCTCGTTTTGGTGGTTTACCCAGAAAATCAGGGGAGGTGTTTGGGAATGCATCCCAAGGAAAGGCTTCCATGGCTTGCTCTTTGAAGCTGCAAATTATATTGTGAACGGATACCACATTGTTGTTGTTGTTGTTTAAAAGAGAGATTGACTCTAAGCTGGAAGGTGTCCAGAGGAAGAGGGCAACTAAAATCATCAAAGGTCTGGAGACCATAAGACATCCCTCTGAGGATTAATCATAACCTTATTTCTCACCTGCCGTTCTTCCCATAGGGACTCAAGGCAGCTAACAAATAAAAAAGGAGGTAGAAATAAATGTATTCATCTTATTAACAATAACCACCGTATATACTCAAGTATAAGCCGAGTTTTTCAACCCCTTTTTTAGGCTGAAGAAGTCCCCCTCGGCTTATACTCAAGTCAAAGTTATTTAGCATGGTGCTATGGTCAACTTTCACCGGATGTTGATCACAGAACTGCAATGGAATGAAAACAGTATTGTAGCCGTAACTATATCCTCCAGCATGATTCTATGGTCAACTTACAATAGAGTTGCATTGGGAAACCTAAAGAGACATTTTAATCAAAGCCAAGAATGAACCAATCCTCTGTACTCTGGGTAAGGAAGATGTAACATACACACATACACACATCTATATATCTGTATGTTCAGTGAGAGGCCAATCTTTTCATATGCTTCTGCAAAGGTGTTTGGAGTGGCTTGTAGGCCTTCTTCTGAATGAGCGCAGACTATGTTATCATCAGCATACTGGACTGCTATCACAGTCACTGTTGTGACCTTGCTTTTGGCTTTCAGTCTGCTGAGGTTAAATAATAAAAGTGAAAATATCTATCTATCTGTCTAACGGTATGGTTGTATATTTTTTCCAAGATGAACCCCAAATCCAGAGAGCACTGTGACTCCCACCAATAATGAATCTGGACCAAACTTGGCAGTCCTCTGTATGTGGGTGGATTACAACTGTCACCCTCCTTTGTCATCTCCCCCAATGTCCAACTTGACATATGGGAAGGGTTTTGGGGGGATTGTCCTGGGATGTCGGGAGATGTAGTTCACTGACAATCAAAGAGCACTAATGATTCCCACTAACAATGGATCTGGAACAAATGTGGCACGCAGAGCCATCACAGCCAA
Organism: Anolis apletophallus; assembly: GCA_030556195.1. NCBI lineage: Eukaryota > Metazoa > Chordata > Lepidosauria > Squamata > Anolidae > Anolis > Anolis apletophallus. Next base: position 18,481,917 of record JARBWK010000016.1, on the reverse strand, counting down.
CTTTATAGTCTGGCAGGGTTTGAGGGGAGTTGGCAAAGGATGATGGGAGTTGTAGTCCACCCACATCCAGAGAACTACATCATAACCCCTGACAATGGATGTGGACTAAACATGGCACGCATATATATTTTCTAATGGGTCCATACATAACATCCCAAACCAAATGACGGCTTCTGATATTTAACCCAGATATCACTGGGTACCTAGGTTAAAGTCTCTGTGTGTGTGTGTGTGTGTGTGTATCCAAACACACACACACACACACACACACACTCGCACTCCATTTATGAAGGATTTGGTCAAAGGACTCCAAAGCCCTATTTCTGGCACTCATATCAATGCCACCCAAAGGCTCACAGTGGGGTTCCTGGATTTAGGAAGGGGTCCCAGAAACGAAAGCAAAAAAGGGGGTCCTTGCCAATCCCTTTCCCCACCCTCCTATTCTCCAGTTGAAAAGCTCTTTACAAACACAATAAATGCAAAACACCGGGATTGACATTTCAGGATGCAAGAGCCCGGCGTTCTCTCCCCGCCGAGTGGGGTCCGCCCAAGATCCATTCTGTTCCTAATCGCTTTTTTGAAATTTCGTCTCGACTTCCAACCGGGGGAACAATCCCAACTACAGATTGTACCAGATGGCTTTGTTTGGGGAAACGAAAGCGTGATGAGGTGTGATTTAACAAGTTCGAGAGCCGAGTTAATCCAGCTGCTCCAAAGGGGGAATTGCGAGGAAATTGTCCCCCCATTTGCATACTGAAAAAAGTGAGGGGAGCAAAAAACATAAGGAATATAAAGGCATGATGCTGGAAAGGCCCTTGCCAGACAAACACAATGCTCCTCAGCAGAGCCTGAGTAATGGAGGCTTAATTAATTGAATCGTTGTTCGCCTTTTCCCCCCGACTAAGACTACCAGCGGCAGGCTAAACGCCCGCCAAAGTCTTCAAGACCATAATGACAGCGTGTCCAACAAGCATCATTTGTTTGTGCGGCTGACAAAGAGCCACGGAGAAGGGCGCTCCACCGCTTCTAAAGCTGCATTGGCTCACAATTTGGGTTGAGTGTTTAGAGCAGCAATTCTCAGAGTGTGCTCCGCGGAGCCCTTGGAGTGCTTGGATTGTGCTTTCTCCCTGCATGGCAGAATAAATGGAGTTGGACTGGATGGCCCCTGTATTACAAAGGCTGGGTGGCCATCTGTCGGGGTGCTTTGATTGTCCTTTCTTGCGTAGCAGAATGGGGTTGGACTGGATGACCCCTAGGGTGGGTCTTCCACTGAAATGCTGCTTATGTTGGCGAAAACGTTTGCCCATCCTTGACACTGACACACACACACACACACACACACACACTATATCTATCTATCTATTACATATAATAAAAGTCAGTGTTTGCGGTGGTGCGACCGAGCGACCAGAGGAATAGGTGCCAGCGTTTCGATTGGCTGCCATTGTGGGATTATTTGCATAACGGGCTCTAACTGGCCAGCCTCAGAAATCCAACATTCTTTGGCTCCAGACAGAGGGGATTGGTTGCCACTGAAATGGAATTTGCATAACTGCCTCCAAATGGCCAAGCACATTCAAACATTCTAAAGTGACTCAGAGGGAAAGGCCCACAGCACCGACAGATCAGGACCAAACTTGGCAAACAGGCGACCAATGGCCCACTTCACTACCTGGTGTGGTTTAGGGCAGGAGGGGCCACGAATGATGGGATTTGCAGTACCTTCACATCATTCACTTCCCAAACAACACTAAACCCCCTATAAAACACAAACCAGCCACAAAATTGACAGAAAGGCTTCCTTAACTTGATTTTCCTGACTAGGCCTCAGCTCATGGGATATTGTTAGGCTTCCTTAACTTGATTTTCCTGACTAGGCCCCCCGGGGACTCAAGTACCTTCACTAAGTTCCTGAGACCACTGCAAGCCACATAAACATCTAATAGGAACCAACCTTGGCATACAATGCCTTCCTCAAATAACCCGGGCACTGCCGGGTCCTCAGCTAGTTCAGTATAATATATAAACATTTCTTGAAACTTTTCCTCCAAAAAGGGCTCTGCGCCTGAAAAGATGTGAGAACTCCTGCTTTAGAGGAACACCACTTTGGCCTCCAAAGAACAGGAGGAGCAAGAATTGGGTGGGTTTTCAATCTCTCAAGGTGCATCTACACTGAAGAATGAATGCCGTTTGACCCCATGGCCCAATGCTATGCATTCCTGGGATTAGTAGTTTGGGGAGGCACCAGAACTCTGCAGAATCATGTATTCTACAGCTCCATGATTCCATAGCATTGAGCCAAGGCAGTTAAAGCCAGGTCAAACTGCATTAATTCCACCATGTAGGTCAGTGGTTCCCAACCTTTGGTCCTCCAGGTATTTTGGACTTCAACTCCGAAAGATCCCAGCCGTCTTACCTGTTGTTAGGAATTGTGGGAGCTGAAGTCCAAAACACCTGGAGGACCAAAGGTTGGGAACCACTGATGTAGGTGCATCCTCAGTGTCTGCATTGCCCAAAATTTTGGAATTGGAGGAAAGGTCGCAAAGTCATGGAAAATCCAATTCCAAAATTTATCATAGAGCCATGCTTTCAATATGTATCTAGCCATTTTCTTGATCATCCAGTCCTTCTATACTCTTGGATGTAGTTTATCTGGACCTGGAGACTTGAATTCATTTAGAGTAGCCAGTAGGCCTGGGCAATCATGGTTCTAAAGTACTTACAAAACTAAAGTTCTGGTGGTGAAAACTAGGTGGCGCTGGTGCTTTGCTTCCACAGTGTTGCTAAAGTTCTGGTGGTAAACATTTCAGAACAAAACCTTCAAAATGTCTTTATAAATGGCAGTTTCTAATTGTTTCTGTCTTAAAAATTGCCAATAATGAAATAATAATGAAGTTTTGAACATTTCAGAACTCTAACAAAACTTTAAAAACTTCATTATTATTTCATTATTGGCAATTTTTAAGACAGAACCAATTAGAAACTGCCATTTATAAAGAAATTTTGAAGGTTTTGTTAGAGTTCTGAAATGTTCACCACCAGAACTTTAGCAACACTATAGAAGCAAAGCACCAGCGCCACCTAGTTTTCACCACCAGAACTTTAGCAACACTACAGAAGCAAAGCACCAGTAAGTACTTTAGAACCATTTAGAACCATGATTGCCCAGGTCTAGTAGCCAGGGATTCCTTGATGACTTCTTTACCGATTTTGGGTTGTGTTTCCCCTATTCCCTCATTTTTGGTTGTATTTCCCTATTCCATAATCATCTCAATATGCTTTGCTATTGTCCATGGTTTTTTTTTTGTTTCCACAATAAGTTCAGACCATGGGGATTGTAACACTACTAATAGTAGTAGTAGTCGTCGTCGTAGTCATAACAGAATTACTTGCAATGCTACCACATTCTCATTGAAACCACCACAATGTAAAGGCCAGGGGTGGACAATTATCGGCCCTCCAGGTGTTTTGAACTTCAACTCCCAGAAATCCTAGCCAGTTTACCAGCTGTTAGGATTTCTGGGAGTTGAAGTCCCAAACACCTGGAGGGTCGGTAATTGCCCACCCCTGGTATAGGCTGTGCAGGAAATCATGTGTGCTTTGGATGTTGCTTGAATTTCGGGTGGAAAACGTAATAGGGGGAGCAATGTCCTCACCCTTCCCATAATGAAGACATAGTATGAAGTTCCAGAAGGTGTAACGACTACATACTTCTTCCCTCATCACCATAACCCACTTTTTGCAGCACCCCAAAATAACCATTTAGTGATAGCACTACAAAACACTATTTTTTTCCTGGGTTATCAGTGCCATTTCCTAATTGGTTCTATCATAATAACATGGTATCCTATATGGATTCCTTCCTTCAATGTTATGATTCCAGACATGGTGCTTTATGCTTATCTATCTTTTCCAGGGCTCTAATACAATAGGGTCCTGCCCCATATTTGACCTGGCAGCCCTACTAAAGACATCCAGAAACACTCAATAAAAGCACACACCTGAGCCCAAGCAGCTCTGAGCAATGAGGAAAATACCTCAAAGCCCCCCACCCCCAAAATAGCCCCATAACCATACATCCCATGCCCTTTAGAGCTAGCGTTCTTGCTTTCCTAGGTAGAAATGCAAATTCTGCGAAACGGGGCAACGTCAGGTCACAAGCACCCCCATAAAAAAGGGAATCATAACCGGTTATATAAACAGTCAGCCTGGCCTACTCTTTGGGCCATTTCAATTTCCTCCTCGGGTATGAGTAAATAATTCATTAGATTGTGCAATTTATTGATGCATTTATTACTGTACAATATTGTGTAAACTATGCAATGGCTCCAGGGGGCATTTACAAAGGCTCTAAAAGGGAGGCAGGAAATATTGAAGCCCCAAGGAAAGTTTTGCCCCTTTCTCAATTTTGCCCCTTGAACTCATTCAGTAAGTCTATGGGCGAACGAGGGCATGAAAAAAACCTCTTGGTGGGATTCTGGCCTCCATCTCGTGGCCAGAAAGCCACTTGTCTGGGAGATCTTACAAAGGTAGTTGCACTTATCAATTCGACCTCCTTTTGGGTGGACCTCCTCTTGCAAGGGATCCCAGTTTCCCAGTTATTTATTTATTTATTTCCATCATTTCTACCCCACTTCTTCTCAACCCCCGAGGGGGGACTCAGAGCGGCCTAACAACGGCAACGATTCGATGCCACATAGTATACATATAATAGAAGCAAACAGTTAAGAATAAAATACATTAAAATACAGCTAGAATTAAAATACATTAAAAATACAATTAACATTAAAATGTATTGTGTCCATTCACAACAGTTTAAACAGTATTCCATCCATAAGCATTAGGTCTTGTCCACCAGATTGCCATCTCAATCCAATCAAAGTGCCGTATCGTGCTAAAGTGCAAACGCTTGGTCCCATAACCAGGATTTTACTTTTTTTTTTAATGCCAGGAGGGATGAAGCTGATCAAATATCAATTGGGAGTGAGTTCCACAGACGGGGAGCCACCACCGAGAAGGCCCTATCCCTCGTCCCCACCAACCGCATTTGAGATATAGGCGGGAGCGAAATTAGGGCCTCCCCGGATGATCTTAAGGTACAGGACGGGACGTAGCGGTTGATGCGTTCGGACAAGTAAGCTGGGCCAGAACCGTATAGAGTTTTAAAGGTCAAAACCAGCACTTTGAATTGAGCTCGGAATTGGACAGGCAGCCAGTGGAGCTGACACAACAGGGGGTGGTATGCGCCCTGAATGTAGCTCCCGTTAGTAGTCTGGCTGCCGCCCACTGGACTAATTGCAGTTTCCGAACTGTCTTCAAAGGCAGCCCCACGTAGAGTGCGTTGCAGTAATCTATTCAGTTCATTCCCCAGTTCAAAGATATCTCTTTGCTTGCATTTTTCCAGCGGTGACGCCAGATAACAAACGACAGCTGGTGAAATGTAAACATTGGGACAGAGGACAGACCTTGTCCTCTGCATTGAGAAGGGAGAATTAGGAAGGGAAGGTGCAGGTTGAAGACCACATCTAGTGATTTTAACTTACAAGAGGGTAAATTTTGAATGGAAGTTAGAAGGAATGTCTCGGAAGGGAGAGCATTTCAGCAATGGAACCAATGGCTTGGAGAAGTGATGAGGTCTCCTTCTCTGGAGATCTCCAAAAAGAGGTTGGACTGTGCTTTAGATCAGTGTTTCCCAACTGCTGTTCCGCGGCACACTAGTGTGCAGTGAGCGATCACCTGGTGTGCCACGGAAAAACCTCTCTTCCCCCCTTTCTTCCCCCTCCTGCTGAACTCCTGCTGCTGCTGCTTGGGGGGAGGAGGAAGGGCTGAGCGGCGGTGAAGAAGAAGGGGCCGTGGCGCCGCCTCCTTCGGCCATTTCCCCAGCCAGCCAGCCTCCAATTGAGGGAGGGCGGAGAATGGAAGCGGAAGTGAGGAGCACAGTCCAAGACAGGCTCACTGGCTTCTTCTTTCAACCCGCAGGAAAGAAGGAAGGAAGGAAGGCAACCGCAGACCGAGTGAGTGCCTTCCCTTCTGGTGTGGAAGAGGGAGCCATTCAGGAAGGGGGCCACTTGGGGGTTCTGTGTGGGAAGTTTGGCCCAGTTCTATCATTGGTGGGGTTCAGAATGCTCTTTGATTGTAGGGGAACTATAAATCCCAGCAGCTACAACTCCCAAATGGCAAGGTCTATTTCCCCTGAACTCCATATTTGGGCATATTGAGTATTCATTTCAAGTGTGGTCCAGATCCATCATTATTTCAGTCCACAGTGCTCTCTGGGTGTAGGTGAACTACAACTTCCAAACTCAAGGTCAATTCCCAGGCAAACCCTTTCAGTACTTTCTGTTGGTAATGAGAGTTCAATATGCCAAGTTTGGTTCAATTCCATTGTTGCAAGAGTTCGGGATGCTCTTTGTTTATGTGTTAACTATAAATCCCAGAAACTGTAACTCCCAAATGTCAAGGTCTATTTTCCCCAAACTCCATCTGTGTTCACATTTGGGCATATTGAGTATAAATGCCAAGTTTGGTCCTGATCCAACATTGTTTGAGTCCACAGTGCTCTCTGGATATAGGTGAACTACAACTCCAAAGCTCAAGGTCAATGCTCACCAAACTCTTATAGTATTTTATCTTGGTTATGGGATTTCTGTGTGGGAAATTTGTGCCTTTCTGCCATTCCTACCAGGATATCTATGTTGTGTTCATCGAAACAGGTCCAGGTTTCACACCGAGTGTATAAATACATTTAAAAACATATTAACTATATGTATTACTGTTTTAGAGTGTATTTTGTGTCATTTTGGTTGGTGGTGTGCCCCAGGATTTTGTAAATGTAAAAAAAGTACCGCGGCTCAAAAAAGGTTGGGTAACACTGCTTTAGATCACTTGTGTGAAACTCAAGGCCCACGGACCAAATCCAGCCCTTCAGGTTATTTTATGTGACCCTCTTCCAGATGCTGGATTCCAACTCCTATCTTCCTCATCATTAAACCAGAGCAGATGGGAGTTGAGATTCAGGAACATCTAGAAGGCTGTTCTAGATGTCAGGAGAATGAGACCTGTCAAAGCCATAGAACCACATAATGGGTTGCAATTTCCATTATGCCCAAAAGTGATGGGAATCATTGTTCGATAACATTAAGGAACTAAAATTGGGTAAAAACTCTAGAACACTGACTGACCACTATGTGTATTATGATATATATCATAATACACATAGTGGTCAGTGCTCTAGAGTTTTTACCCTATATATATATAAAAAATTATGTCTCCATGGACTCTCCGTCCATGGATTCAACGGCGATTCAAAGGCAACCATTAATAACTTTGGCATGGCCTTCAATGAAATTGGGTTAGACACCTCTCCTATAGATGGAGATCCTGCATCAAGCAAAGCATTGGGCCCCAAGCCCCATGAAGCCTCTTGCAACTCAAATTCTATGATTTTCCACAACTTTGCTACTAGACATTGCCAAAAAACCGACACAATTCCATATTATACAGTTTGCTCACTGGTTAGGGGCTGGACTCAATGGTCCTTCAAGAATTGTATTCTACCTAACTCCCACCATAAATTATAACCTGAGAAAGTGGGAACTGCAGGGTGCAGTGACCACACTTTCTTCATCCTGTCCTTGAGGAGAACTTCATTTTCCACATGTCTTTCCTTAGAGTTGGCTGAAGTTCCTTTGGCTCTCCTCCATGCAACCATTTGATCCATCAAGAGTATAATGGAGGTTCTGACTGCCCAACTGCCACTGTACCCATCCATCTGCACCAACTTATTGTTAGATAGAAAAGGCACAGTATTTCTAGTCACATAAAAATACTGTTTGATGAACATGTGGAAGATTGATAGCAGGTGGGTAGTGACTGTGAATCGCAAAAAACAAATAGGGTAGTTACCGTGTGTGAGGACTCACCCATTTTATGCTAGGCCGAGACCAGCATGGCAGTTTGGCATCCATGGTGGAACAGGATAGCCAGGAAAGGGGGAGTGGCTTGGCTCCTTCTCAGGGAGGGAGAGAGAGAGAGCTGCCTGGGAGTGGCTCAGAGCTGAGGGGAGGAGCCGAGCTGCTTGAGGGGGGGAAAAGTGTAGCTTATTGAGGAGTCTCTTGACAGAGCTGAGAGTGAGCAGTCAGAGAAGACAGTTGTCTTGTAAACTGATAGGAAAAGTTCTGTGTGGAGCTGACAGGTAGACAGTCACAGGCTTTTGGAATCTCTAGGCTAGGGCTTAGAGATTAGCTCACATCTCTGGGGAAGCCAGCTACAGGAAAACTCTAGGAGAGAGTTAGTAGCTAGGGTGCTTCTGGAAGACTGAGTGTTAGCTCAGGGAACTAACTAGGTTAGTTAGTTGAAGACTACTCACTACTAGTCTGAGGTATTAGAGTGAGGAAGTTATTAGACAAGTTTTGAACTGTCTAGTTTTGTAACTAAGTTAAGAAAGCAATCTTTAGTAACCAATACGCTCTAGTACCATTCTGTATAACCGTTACGCATTTGTGCCTCTCAAGATTAGCCTGTTAAGTTAATAAACGTTACAATTGTTAACTTTACAAGAAAGCTTTCAGTGTGCCTCATTACATCTGAGTGTGCCATTTCCAGCCTTCCCACATTCCCAGTCAGGGAGAAGATATCTCGCCTCCATAATCCTCTTAGTTTACCTTCAGTTTAGGAGCCTAGCTTAGCTATTATTTTAAAAGAAATCCTAAAAGTATTTTTAGGTTGGTGGCAGCGTTCTAAGTGGTTAAAGCCTCCACTTAGTGACTTTTGGCGTTTAGAGTGGGATCTAAAATAACAAGGTCCACCCTGCCCCGAGGTCCCAAAGGCCAGGTCGTCACACCGTGCCAAACGAATAACTAACTAATCTGGATATACATTCAAAACTCCATCATTTCATATTTCATTAACATTGAATCATAATAGTGACTGTGAATGTCATGAAGTAATTCCTAAGGCGGTGTGATGATGGCTGAGTCCTAACCATGTGTGTCCCTTACTGAGTACCTATCAGCAGGTGGCTATAGAAGGAGGATGAAAGAATCCATCATTCTCTCTCCTGTGTGACTCATTGTGAGTATCTTCTATTTTGTATGTGACTCTCTGAGGATCTGATCATTTGTCAGGACATGCTTGAAAATGGATCTGTGTATCCTAATTGTACATTTGTATATATTGCAATGGTGAAGATTAAAGCCTCCAGATATTTTCATTGAAAACCTGAATCCGTGAGTTTACAAAACAGTGTGTGCTTGCCGTAGGACTCTGCTGATAGACAGGCTGAAGCGTGTTTTTGCTGTGAAAGGACTCTGCTGTATTTTACTTGCATCTGAGACACTTGCTTTCCAGAGCACAGCAGTTCAGGGAAGTCATGATTTGGAAACTATAAATCATTTCAGGAACTTATCACGGAGCACTTCTTACTGGTTCAACTGGAACCCAGGAGCTCCCTGCCAGACCTCAATGTGCATCCTTAAACAGCCTGCTCTCTGAATCTTCTGCAGCGATTCTACGGCTTGTGCTTCCCAAACACCAGGCAAAATATGAGAAGCAGATCTGCATAATTTGTTGGGCAGATTTTATCACCCGATGTCGGATTCCACGGGGCCAACTTTGACTTCTAAGCTGTTGGAAACCAGTAAAACGAGTTTGGTTTTTTACTCCCTTTCCTGTTTTTGCCTCCAGGGAAAGAATGTTTGCTTTCACTGTTATTGTTTCTTTTAACTTGCTTTACTAGTGTGAGGCATTCATGTTGACACTTTGTATCTCTATATGAAATTAAAATTAACAACTACACTTCGACGTAGAAGAATTATCCCTGCAGAGAGGAGAGCTTCATTCCTCAATGACAGCCACGGTCTCATATATCTGCTCCAGGTTTTAGTCTGAATTTCATAGGAGCTTCTCGTTTATTAAACCTCATTCACTCCCAAATAGTTTAGCACAGGGCTGCCCAGGAAGTCGATCACGATTGACCAGTCGATCCTGGGACCGAAGGGGGCGGAGCCAGGCTTGGCCAGAGGGGGCGGAGCCAGGCCGCACAAAGCCCCGCCCCCTCCCCTCTGGCTTTGGAGCTCCCAGCAGCTTCTCCAGGAATGAGGATGGCAATGCCAAGCCAGTGGTGACATAGCTAGCACAAGGCTGGCTTGCACTGCCCTCCTCAAGCCTGGAGAAGCTGCTGGTAGAGCCCCTCCCTGGCTTCGGCACTCCCAGCAGCTGCTCCAAGTTTGTGGAGGGCAGGGCCAAGCCAGCCTTGTGCTAGCTATGCCACCACTGGCTTGGCATTGCTATCCTCAAGCCTGGAGAAGCTGCTGGGAGCTCCAAAGCCAGAGGGGAGAAGGCGGGGCTTGGCGAGGCCTGGCTCCATCCCCTCTGGCTTCCGCTCTACCAGCAGCTTCTCCAGGCTTGAGGATGGCAATGCCAAGCCAGTGGTGGCATAGCTAGCACAAGGCTGGCTTGGCACTGCCCTCCTTAAGCCTGGAGAAGCTGCTGGTAGAGCAGAAGCCACAGGGGGGTCGGAGCCAGGCCACGCCAAGCCCCGCCCCCTCCCCAGCTTCGGCACTCCCAGCAGCTGCTCCAGGTTTGTGGAGGGCAGAGCCAAGCCAGCCTTGTGCTAGCTATGCCACCACTGGCTTGGCCTTGCCGTCCTCAAGCCTGGAGAAGCTGCTGGCACTCCAAAGCCAGAGGGGAGGGGGCAGGGCTTGGTGGGGCCTGGCTCCGCCCCCCTTTGGCTTCCGCTCTACCAGCAGCTTCTCCAGGCTTGAGGATGGCAGTGCCAAGCCAGTGGTGACATAGCTAGCACAAGGCTGGCTTGGCACTGCCCTCCTCAAGCCTGGAGAAGCTGCTGGTAGAGCAGAAGCCACAGGGGGTGGAGCCAGGCCATGCCAAGCCCCGCCCCCTCCCCGGCTTCGGCACTCCCAGCAGCTGCTCCAGGTTTGTGGAGGGCAGGGCCAAGCCAGCCTTGTGCTAGCTATGCCACTATTGGCTTGGCATTGCTATCCTCAAGCCTGGAGAAGCTGCTGGGAGCTCCAAAGCCAGAGGAGAGGGGGTGGGGCTTGGCACAGCTTGGCTCCGCCCCCCTCTGGCCAAGCCCCACCCCCCCTCCCCTCTCCAGCCTTGAGGAGGTAGGTAGATCTTTCTGACTTGGTTTTAAAATAAGTAGCTCACATGCTAAAAAAGTGTGGACACCCCTGGTTTAGCACCTTGGATGGTTCCTTTTAGTTCCGAATGAAGGCAAAGAGCTGGTTCAAGGGCAAGGATCCGCATCTATGGGGGCTTTCTGCTCTTCCTATTGCTCCCAGTCTTATAAACCCATCTTTCATTGATAATGTTACAAACCCTGGAATCTTGATAGTTTCTTCTAATTAGATGCCTAAACCAACACAAGGATAAAGCTAATTTGGGGATGAGGAAACCCGTCCAACTGCCTTGATCTCCATGGAAAAAAGGAAGGAAAACAATAGAATCAGAATTGGAGATAGAGATAGAGATGATAAAAGTAACGCTCAAGAATAACACTGCAAGACGTTGATATCTATGGAATCATGGCTTCACCTACATCATATGCTCTCGAGTTGACACTATAGTACGTTTCCATAAAGTAGTCAATATTCTCTTGGATGCTCTTAGAGAAAACCAGTCCCCAGAGAATCACTTTATTATTCTTGAATATTCCTTATATCACACCTTTCCCCCAACATGGACAAGGAGCTCCAGGTGATTCTATGGTAGGCTTCCATCCAAAGTTTACTGAAGAGCCATGTTTGCAATACATCTCTAGGAATTTTCTTGATTGTCCAAGTTCCTTCCATACTCTTGGATGTAGTTCACCTGACCCTGGAGACTTGAATTCATTTAGAGCAGGGCTGTCCAGGAAGTCGATCTCAGGACCAAAGGAGGTCGATCCCAGCTGGATGGGGCTCTTCTCAGAGGGGGGCGGAACCAGGCCGCACCAAGCCCCATCCCCTCCCCCGACTTCGGCACTCCCAGCAGCTTCTCCAGGCTTGAGGATGGCAATGCCAAGCCAGCCTTGTGCTAGCTATGTCACCATTGGCTTGGCATTGCCATCCTCAATCCTGGAGAAGCTGCTGGGAGCTCCAAAGCCAGAGGGGAGGGGGAGGGGCTTGGTGCGGCCTGGCTCCACCCCCCCTCTGGCTTCCGCTCTACTAGCAGCTTCTCCAGGCTTGAGGATGGCAATGCCAAGCCAGTGGTGGCATAGCTAGCACAAGGCTGGCTTGGCATTGCCATCCTCCAGCCTGGAGAAGCTGCTGGGAGCTCCAAAGCCAGAGGGGAGGGGGCGGGGCTTGGCGCGGCCTGGCTCTGCCCCCCCCTGTGGCTTCTGCTCTACCAGCAGCTTCTCTAGGCTTGAGGATGGCAATGCCAAGCCAGCCTTGTGCTAGCTATGTCACCACTGGCTTGGCATTTCCATCCTCAAGCCTGGAGAAGCTGCTGGGAGCTCCAAAGCCAGAGGGGAGGGGGCGGGGCTTGATGTGGCCTGGCTCTGCCCCCTGGCTTCCGCGCTACCAGCAGCTTCTCCAGGCGTGTGGATGGCAGTGCCAAGCCAGTGGTGGCATAGCTAGCACAAGGCTGGCTTGGCATTGCCATCCTCAAGCCTGGAGAAGCTGCTGGTAGAGCTGAAGCCAGAGGGGGGCGGAGCCAGGCTGCACCAAGCCTCGTCCCCACCCCTCCCCTCTCCAGCCTTGAGGAGGTAGGTAGATCTTTCTGACTCGGTTTTATTATAAGTAGCTCACATGCTGAAAAAGTGTGGGCACCCCTGATTTAGAGCAACCAGGTCTTCCTGGATTACTTCTTTACTTACTTGGGGTTGCGTTTCCCCTATTCCTCATTTGCATTTCCCTATTCCCTAATTCCCTAATCATTTCTATATGCTTTGCTATTATCCATGGTTTTTTTTTTTGCTTCCACAATAAGTTCAGTTTAGACCATGGGGATTGTAGCCATAGTAGTCATAACAGAACTACTTGCAATGCTACTACATTCTCATTGAAATCACCACTGTATGTTTACTAGAGCTGTGCAGAAAGTTGTATGTGCTTTGGATGTCATTGTATTTTGCATGTTCTGCACACTTGAATCCATTTTTGAAATGTGAGCGGTGCCCATGCAAAAAACTAATGAGTTGGAGCACTCACCTATGACTTATTGGAAGAGTTAAGTCTCTGATATCTCCCAAAGTCAGTTCCATGTTCAGCACAAGCAAACTGCACCAGGCGCAAAGCCAAACATGATACGTCTCAGGGTTGAAAGAGAGGAGTGTACTATACCGACCTCATCACCCCGGAGCTTTAACACAAATAGAATTCTGGGAAATATAGTTTAGGGCAGCAGGGCCTTTTCCATTATCTGCCACAGGGGGCCCTCGCCTTCCCAAACTACATTTCCCAGAATTCTGTTTGCATCAACGCAGCTTAATGGGAGAAAAGGTTCCAAGTAATATATTGAATTTGCAAAAAGGCCTGCTAATAAATAAGTAGTAAATCTGTGCTGGATTGACTAGTTGGGAGGAAAATCCCTCAATTGGAGTTCTGTATTATTTTGATTTTCCCATCTGTGTTTTGTGGAGTTAAGGAGAAAGAAAGAAGAAAACTTTGAAAATTCCCTAAAAATCAGTGGATGTTCAAATATTTCTGAAACTTGGGGAGAATTATGCCCTGGTTATGGGGTGTTGTTTTAGAGAAAATTGAGGGGATAGCTCTTGTAGCTTTGTTTTAATGTTGTTCGCAGAAACTTCAATAATATCCTTAAAATCAGCAGATGAGTGAAATGTTGTGAAATTTGGGAGGATAGGAGTGGTAAATGTGTACTGCAATTGCAGCAAGTTTCATCTTGATAGCCCTAAAACCAAGGGAGAGAGAAGCCCTGTGAATGTCTTCATTGGCACAAATGGGTGAATAATAACTCAATGAGAAACTATCTTTTTGGAACTCTGTAATAGTTTTGGTGCTGACCCCTTACCATTTTTCCAAAATGGGTGATTTTCCTTAAGACATATGAAGCAGGGGTTTCTTAGTCATGTACACACCTGGACTATTATCAATACTGATAATATTATAATGTAATACAATATAATACTACTCGTAATAATATATTATAATTATATATTTTATATTACATGCTGCAGAGCGGTTTGGGCTGGAAGTCAGCCTGAAGAAAACAGAAGTCCTCGACCAGCCTGCACCGCAGGAAGAACACCATCATCCCCACGTCAGCATAGGCACATCTGTGCTTAAGTCCGTTCAGCAGTTCACCTACCTGGGAAGCATCATCTCTTCAGACGCCAAGATTGACAAAGAGATAGATCACGGATTATCAAAGACATATAGTGCATTTGGAAGGCTTCACAAAAGAGTCTGGAGCAACAAGCACCTGAAGCAAAGTACCAAAATCTGTGTGTACAGAGCTATCATACTGTCTATTCTCCTCTATGGGTCTGAAACATGGGTCACCTATCGCCAACACCTACGACTCCTCGAACGCTTTTATCAGCGCTGTCTTCGCACAATCCTAAATATACACTGGACCGACTATGTGACGAATGTTGCTGTCCTTGAGCAAGCAGGGATCACCAGCATCGAGGCCATGCTATTGAGAACACAGCTGTGCTGGGCAAAGCACGTCCATAGGATGGAGGACCACCGCCTCCCAAAGATACTACTCTATGGTGAACTCGCCATGGGTCAGCGCAAGAGAGGCGCCCCCAAAAAGAGATACAAGGACTCCCTGAAACAACATCTCAGGCTCGGCCAGATTGATCACCAACAATGGTCCACCCTGGCCTCACATCGGGAGGCATGGAGACGCACTATCCACAATGCTGCGGCCTCTTTCGAGAAGACACGCCGAATGAGTCTTGAAGAGAAACGACAACGCAGAAAGAACCGCAACTTGGAAACAACATCACCCAAAGAGACTTTCTGCTGTGCTTTCTGCAACCGAACTTGCCTATCTCAGTTTGGCCTTTTTAGTCATCAACGCGCTTGTAAAAAGCGTGGGATGAGTCCTTCCTGAATCTTCGTTCGTGAAGTAATGCCGTGGGGGAGAGAGAGAGAGAGAGAGCGAGAGAGAGAGAGAGAGAGAGAGAGAGAGAGAATGTTATAGTACAATGTAATATATAATATTAATATTGTGCTATGGCAATAATATAATACATTGAATTTACATTTTACTTGTAAGCCACTCTGAGTCCTCTTCAGGGTGAGGGGGGAGCACCACAAGAAAAGGCCAGTGGCTCACAAAAAGAGACGGTCAGGCGGATTAAACTAAGTATCATCATCCACAAGGGACAAAAAAATAACCCTAGGAACTCCCAGGTCAAAAAAACCGGCCCTTTCAGGACTAGAACCTTCTGGGCCAGTAAGGCCAGGGCTTTCACCAATCCCCCATGGCACAGCCACCGCACGGCCCCCAGTTTACCATCGGCACGGTCTCACTGGACGGCAACCAAAAACAGACTCCTCCAACGTCCCTTTCGGGGACGGTCGCAAACTCAGCGCCCTGGTCTCCAGCGCCAGCGTCCGAGCGCCCCCGTGTGCCCCATCCCACTGATTGGCGGACAGGGGAGACGGGGACTAGCAGCCGACCTACCATCAAACAGGGACGCAGACGCCTCAACCTGGCTGGCGACCCAGCAGCTGCCAGGACCGCCTTCAAACACCACCCACTCTCAGGTCTTCACTCCTGCTCCTCAATGCGAGGTCAATTTGTAATAAGCTGACCACGCTGCGAGACTTCATCGCAGAGCAGGACGCAGATGTTACTTAAGGCCACAGAGACCTGGACACAGGACGGTGATTGTGTCCTTCTTCAGGAGATAGCCCCCCAGGCTTCGAGCCTTCCACCAGCCAAGATCCACCGGCCGGGCGGGGAGTGGGCTTGGTGGTAAAAGACACTGTTACTACCTCGGTCCTCAAGACACCAGAGATGGCGGGCATAGAGTGCCTGGGAGCAACACTAGGAATGGGAGAAAAGACGGGGATTCTGGTGGTTTACTGAGCCCCTGGGGCCCAAAAGGAGGCCACGCCTACCTTGCTGGACCTGATTGCGGGACTGGGCTCTGAGATTCCCTCGGCTCATCGTATTGGGTGATTTTAACATCCACCCGACACAGATCCACTCACATCTAACGCGAGGGAGTTCCTCCAACACATGGATGCTCTAGATCTCCCCAGGACCTAAACGGGCCCCACACACCAAGCTGGCCACGCACTGACCTGATCTTTAGCCACGGTCTAGCCATAAAACACCGAGAAACCAGAACAGTGCCTTGGTCGGACCACCTGACCGTGAGGGCAGACATCGACACTCTTCTCACAGAAAGATCGGAGCCAAAGACCATCTTAGTTCGCAAAAGGAGTCTGATGACTCCGACGGCATTTACGGCTGCCTTGGAACCTTTGGAGGTCCCTGAGGATCGCTGGCAGATCTGGTTGCCAGGTGGAACAGCGTCCTCTCGAGGGCCATCGACCAGGTGGCACCTAGGCGCTCCTTCGCCCGAAAAACCCGCTCACCGTGGTTCACGCGACCTAAAGCAGATGAAGCGCCGGAGGAAACAACTGAGAGCGCTTGAGAAAAAAACCAGCGGGCAAATAGAGCGGCCTAGAGAGACTGCATAGGCTGTATGAACGTGAAACCAGAGAGGCTAAGAAGGCCTACAACGCCGCCAGATCTCAGCTGCTGGCTCCCGTACAGCACAGATCTTTAAAGTAGTCCGGAGCCTTCTAGCATCTCCACAGAGTGACCCCAAAAACTCTAGGGTAACAGCAGAAGATCTCCAAGAGTATTTCATAGGGAAGATCACGGCACTTCGGCGTGACCCGCCTCTCGTCTCCAGAGGATGAGAGTATGAAAAACCGGGGTCATTCTCAGACCAGTGGGCATTGCCTCACTGAATTCAGGCCACTAACGCCGGAAGAGGTGAAAAAGCTGGTGTCCGTGGCAAGAGCGACGGCCTGCCCCCTGGACCCCTGCCCATCGCACTTAATCAAGTTCTGCATTGACACCATATCGGACGCTCTGAGGGACCTGGTGAACCTTTCCCTGGATACAGGCACTTTCCCAGAGTCCCTGAAGGAGGCCAGAGTTCGCCCTCTCCTGAAAAAGGCGAACCTCGACCCCGACGAACCGGCGAGCTACCGCCCCGTTGCCAATCTGCCCTTCCTGGGTAAGCTACTAGAGCGAGCAGTGGAAAGCCAGCTGCGTGACTTTTTAAACCAATCCGGGGGCCTGGACCCGTCCCAGTCGGGATTCCGCGCGGGCCACGGAGTGGAATCCGTCCTGGTAGCGACATTACGGATGACATCCGCCGCCAGCTGGACGGAGGGGGCTCGGCAGTCCTGGTCCTTTTAGATCTAACCGCTTTCGACACCGTCGACCATGATCTGCTACTCCGCCGCCTGGCTGCTTCCGGGATCCAAGATAAGGCTCTGACTTGGCTAGGATCGTTCCTGCGGGACCGCTCGCAGCGGGTCGAGTGGCAGGGCCAGGTCTCCAGGAAATGCGGGTTGGAGTGCGGGGTCCTCAGGGTGCTATCTTGTCCCCCACCCTTTTAACATCTATGTCCAGCCCCTGGCCAGTATTGCTAGGAGTCATGGTTTCAGCTGCTACCAATACGCCGATGACACACAGCTGTTGTTGAAGCTCGATCCAGGGATGTCGTCGGTGCCTGAAAGCTTCAGTCAGGGACTAAGGGCGGTGACAAACTGGCTTAGAGCACACAGACTAAAAATCAATCCGGCAAAAACGGAGATCCTCTGGCCCGGTCGACCCAACCCTCACTCACCATTACCACTCTTTGAAGGCGAGCCCCTGTCCCCGGCTCCGGCGGTGAAGAGCCTGGGAGTGATTCTGGACGAGAGGCTGACGATGGAAGCCCAGATCCAGGCTGCAGCCAAGGGCGCCTTTTTCATCTCCGCAGGGCCCGACGGTTGGCCCCTACCTACCATCAGAGGCGCTGAAGACCGTGATACATGCCACCGTAGTCTCCCGTCTTGACTACTGCAATGCCCTGTATGCGGGTCTACCGCTGTCACGACTCGGAGGCTGAGACTTGTCCAGAATGCAGCGGCCAGACTCATCTCCGGGCTTCGGCTAGGAACCATATCTCGCCAATCCTAAAAGCTCATCACTGGCTCCCTACAGAGTTCAGAGTGGTCTATAAACTCATGGCGATAACTTTCAAAGACGGCAAAGAACCGGACCAGCCTATCTGGGCGACCGGTTAATAGACCAACACAGTGAAAGACCATCGCGTGAAATAAATGGTGACTGTATAGTTATCCCAGGGGTGAGAGAGGCCCGGCTGACAAAGACCCGACGGAGAGCTTTCTCTGTGGTGGCTCCTGTAATCTGGAATACACTTCCGCCTGCTCTTAGGGCCACATCGGCCCCAGCCAGATTCCTGTCCGAGCTGAAAACTTGGCTCTTCCGCCAGGCGTTTGGGGATTGACTAATCTTGGGGATTGGGCCCTTTGTGATTCTTTTGAACCCGTGTTTTTAATTAGATGTATTTTTTTAAATGATGTAAGTCGCCCGGAGCACCATCGGTGGAGGGCGACTCACAAGAAATAAAGTTATTATTATTATTATTATAAATAAATAAATAAATGTGTGTGTTGGCATCAGTTATGATGTCTCACTGATGACAAAAAGGTATTGATCCATGAAGAGATCACAGGAAAACCTTGAGTTAGATGTAAGAGAAAGAAAGCGCAACCAGGGTTGTATCCCTCGCACTTTGCCTACTTCTCCTGCTCTTTGATACTTTCCATTGTGTCTTGTGCCTACAATAACAGAGAAAAATGCCTTTTTTTTAACCTTTTGGTCATCTCCAGTTCTACTCCAAGATTATGATGATGATAATAATAATATAAAAATGCTTTAAAAACTCATGCAAAAACCCAATTGCAGCCACAGTGGCGACCAAAAGGAGCCGAGCCATTGGCACGGTGCTATTTCTGTGCTGCAAAAATGGCTAAAGAGAGAGGTCAAAAAGTTAGCAAAACCAAGGAGGAGCAAGAAATGTTATTCCCAGCAGGCAAGAGTCGCTCTCTGCATAAACAGAAACATTAAAAATACTCCAAAATGACATCATGAAAAATAGCCGGGAAGGAAAGGCACTTGAGAAACGGGACTGTAAGGTCGATCAATGGGAGAACGTATGGAAAATAAATATTATAAAGAGTGGGGCCTAACGGATATTATGATCTGAAGGTACAAATGGTAATGGTGTGCAAATTACCGTATTTCTTCAATTGTACAATACCATCAATTATCAGGCGCACCCTAAATTCAGTGCCGCTACCACCAATGTACAACGGAAAGAGATTTCTAAATTGCAACCTGCGAAATGCCAGAACATTTCACTCATCCACTGATTTTTAGGAAATTTTAGGAAAACCAAAATAGGTATCCTTTTGTATTTTCTCAGAGACAGAACATGAGAAGGGCATCATTCCTGCCAAGTTAATCCAGACAAGACAGAGGTCCTCCTGGTCAGTCGAAAGGCCGAGCAGGGCATAGGGTTACAGCCTGTGTTGGATGGGGTCACCCTCCCCCTGAAGATGCAGGTTCGCAGCCTGGGAGTGATCCTGGACTCATCTCCGAGCCTGGCACCCCAGGTCTCGGTGGTGGCCAGAGGAGCTTTTGCACAGTTAAGACTCGTGCGCCAGCTGTGCCCGTACCTTGGGAAGTCTGATCTGGCTACGGTGGTCCACGCTCTGGTCACATCCCGAATAGATTACTGCAACGCACTCTACGTGGGGCTACCTTTGAAGACAGTTCGGAAACTGCAATTAGTTCAACGGGCGGCAGCCAGGCTACTAACCAGAGCTACATACAGGGAGCATACCACCGCCCTGTTCTGTCAGCTCCACTGGCTGCCTGTCCAATTCCAAGCTCAATTCAAAGTGCTGGTTTTGACCTTTAAAACTCTATACAGTTCTGGCCCAGCTTACTTATCCGAACGCATACACCGCTACATCCCATCCTGTACCTTAAGATCATCCGGGGAGGCCCTGCTCTCGCTCCCGCCTACATCTCAAATGCGGTTGGTGGGGACGAGGGATAGGGCCTTTTCGGTGGTGGCTCCCCGTCTGTGGAACGCTCTCCCTATTGATATTCGATCAGCTTCATCCCTCCTGGCATTCAGAAAAAAAAAGTGAAATCCTGGTTATGGGACCAAGCGTTTGCACGTTAGCACGATACGGCACGTTGATTGGATTGAGATGGCAATCTGGTGGACAAGACCTAATGCTTATGGATGGAATACTGTTTTAACTGTTGTGAATGTACACAATGCATTTTAATGTTAATTGTATTTTTAATGTATTTTAATTCTAGCTGTATTTTAATGTATTTTATTCTTAACTGTTTGCTTTTATTATATGTATACTATGTGGCATCAAATCGTTGCCGTTGTTAGGCCGCTCTGAGTCCCCCCTCGGGGGTTGAGAAGAAGCGGGGTAGAAATGATGGCAATAAATAAATACATAATAAGTTTCAGAACGTTTCAGTTAAGTTGAAAGTGGGTCTTAGAGCTGAAGAAATACAGTATTATTATTATCGTCATATTTCTTCAATTATAAGATGCCATTGAATGTAAGACACACCCTAATTTCAGTAGCATCACGAGCAAGAAAAATGTATTAAGATACTCCTGCAATTCGAAGTGGAAAAGAGTATCTTAGAATGGAAGAAATGCATTACTATTTCCTGGAATGGGAGCAAAATCCTTGGAAAACGTGCAACAATTCTTCCCCAATCTCGCCATACAGGGAGGAAGCTTTGGCAATGATGCTTCTTTACAAGCAGAAAGGAAATCAGGAGAGGTTTAGCAGCCTTCCCATTTAAGCAACCACTGACCCCAAGCCATTCAGCAGTATTCATTCCTCAAGACCAAAGACTGGGCCCGGCCAAGACGCTGTGGCTGCCAAAAAACCATGTCTACATGCATTTACAAGACATTGACATGCCATTAAGCAGCTCAGGCCCACGAGGCAAAGGGCACGGCAAAACCAGCCATGTTATTCTCAGGATATAGATGTACCTCTTGAGCGGAGCATTATTTTCTCACCTGGATGCCCCAGGATGGCAATGGCTGGGCTTCGGATGCATATTATTTATTTATTTATTTATTTATTATTCAAACCTGTGAGTCGCCACTCTCGGTGGCTCGGGGAGACTTACACCATGAATTCAGAATTAAAAACAGAGCATAAAACACCATAAAGCACATAAAACACAGTAAAATACAATAAAAAATACACAGCAAGCCAGTGGCACAGGTGTGTATAACTGCATCGGCATACACAATGCAAGGAGGCGGAGTAGCCTACAGATCTCAGTGTTAATACCCAAAGGCCTGCCGAAACAGGAGGGTTTTGCACGCCTTCCGGAATGCCACTAAGTCCGTAAGGGCACAGACTCCGGAAGGCAGTGCGTTTCAGAGGGTGGGAGCAATTATTGAGAAGGCCCTCCGTCTTGTGGCCGTCAGATGGTATGTTTTAACGCCGGGCATCTCTAGGAGTTGGCCTACCTCTGAATGTAATGGCCTAGCGGGACAGTATGGGATAAGGCACACTGCCCCAGACTGTTCAAGGCCTTAAAGGTCAGTACCAGCACTTTGAAGGTGATCCGGTGTTCCACTGGTAACCAGTGCAGCTCCCGCAAAACAGGTGTTATGTGGCTGGTCGTCGAAACGCCAGCCAGCAGTCTAACTGCCGCATTCTGGACCAGCTTCAGTCTCCGGATCACCAACAAAGGAAGGCCAACGTAGAGAGCATTACAGTAGTCCAGTCTCAAGATGACCGTGGCTTGGACCACTGTGGCTAGGTCGTGGTGGGAGAGGTAGGGAGCCAGCTTCCTCGCCTGACGGAGATGAAAGAAAGCAACTCGACTGACGGTGGAGATTTGCGTCTCCATCGTCAGTCGAGAGTTCAGAGTGACGCCAAGACTTTTAACTGTCGACGACGAACATAATGTCATGCCATCCAGGGGAGGAAACTGGATCTCCACCCTACCCGGACGACCCAACCACAGGATCTCCGTCTTAGCTGGATTCACTTTCAACCTACTGGCTTGCAACCATCCAGTAACGGCTTCAAGGCACAGATGGAAATTATCGGGTACGGTTCTGGGCCTGCCCTCCATCCCCAGAACGAGCTGGGTGTCATCAGCATATTGGTGACACACCAGCCCAAAACTACGGACCAGTTGAGCAAGTGGTCGGACATAGATGTTAAATAATAGAGGGGACAGGATTGTCCCCTGGGGAACCCCACAGCAAAGTGGGGAATCCCCGGAGACATCCCCGCCCCTCCTCACTCACTGCGAGCGGTTCCGGAGGAAGGAGGACAGTCAATTTAAGACCGTCCCCCTAACCCCGGCAAGGCAGTGGGTCAAAATATCGTAATCGACAGTATCGAATGCTGCCGTGAGGTCCAATAACAGGAGCAGCGCCGATCCGCCCTGATCGAGCTGGCACCGCAGCTTATCTGTGATGGAGACCAGGACCGTCTCCGTCCCATTCCCTGAACGGAAGCCGGACTGAAAGGGGTCTAACCAAGTAGCGTCCTCTAGGAAAGACTGCAACTGCTCCATTGCGGCCCTCTCAATTACCTTCCCCAGAAACGACAGATTCGAAACTGGGCAGTAATTTATGCATGCATAATAGAAAATTGCCTTTCTGGATAGGGTGCAAAGGGTTATTCCATCACCCAGAGGTTGTCAAGCCATACTGCTGTTTCTTCTTCTTCTTGTTGTTGTTATAGAGAGGAGGAGATATTTCAGATCATGAAGATCAGATTGCTCTGGTCCTCAAGGGGAAGGAAAGGCAGCTGCGAAGTCCCAGAGAGAACCCTGCCTCTGATGCTTCCTAATGGGAAAGGAAGGGAGGAAGTCAAAGTAGAAAGATTTGCATGATAAGTGATCTGGATCTCCAAGGGAAAGAAAAAGCAGCTGGAAGCGCTAGAGCAGGGGTGCTTATTAGGTAGATCGCGATCTACTGGTAGATCGCATAGGGCGTCCTGGAGGAAGGCTCAGTCCCATCCCGCAGGCTCCCAATGCCGCCCAAGTGCTGCCGGCCCTGGGTTATCTGAGGTCCTTTCCACACAGTTGAATAAAATCCCATGTTATCTGCTTTGAATCAGATTATATGGCAGTGTGGACTCAGAAAACCCAGTTCAAAGCAGATATTGTGTTATATGTTTCACATTTTTGTAGTGGGTAGGTAGATCATTTTGACTTGGTTGTTTTATAAGTAGCTCGCATGCTGAAAAAGTGTGAGCACCCCTGCCCTAGAGAGCCCCCTTCCTCTGATGCTTATTGGTGGGGACAGGGGCGGTCTAAGGTAATTTTAAATGGTAAGCGAACATTATTTTGGCGCCCCTCCCCCCAAAAAGCATTATTTTGCCCTCCCCATGTAAAACAAATATACAATTATAATATCACAATATCATTAGTAGTATTAGATTGTATCAACGTATATACAATATATTATACCATACTCATACTATATTATATCATAATTATATTATCTCGCATTACTTCGCGAACGAAGATTCAGGAAGGACTCATCCCATACTTTTTACAAGCGCGTTGATGACTAAAAAGGCCAATCTGAGATAGGCAAGTTCAGTTGCAGAAAGCACAGCAGAAAGTCTCCTTGGGTGATGTTGTTTTCAAGTTGCGGTTCTTTCTGCGTTGTCATTTCTCTTCGAGACTCATTCGCCGTGTCTTCTCGAAAGAGGCTGCAGCATTGTGGATAGTGCATCTCCATGCCTCCCGATGTGAGGCCAGGGTGGACCATTGTTGGTGATCAATCTGGCCGAGCCTAAGATGTTGTTTCAGGGAGTCCTTATATCTCTTTTTGGGAGCACCTCTCTTGCGCTGACCCGTGGCGAGTTCACCATAGAGTAGTATCTTTGGGAGGCGGTGGTCCTCCATCCTAGAGACGTGCCCTGCCAGCGGGGCACAACTTCATTAGGGTACGCAAGCCTCTCCCCCACTGCAAGGGGGCGCCAATGGAGAGGAATTATATTATACTACATTATAAAATTATAAAATATTGACATTATAATATAATATAACATTCTATATTATTATTATTATAAAATAATAAATAAAATTATTTATTAAAATAAAATTATCCTCAACTAAATATTTTCATTACTCCTATAAAACTCAAATAGCCCAAAATAAAGTAAAATAAAATATTATATATTACTATTTTGTACAATACCACTATACTGCAATATTTTTGTAATATTACATGTAATATAAAATATATCATTATTCTATTGTTATATTGTATTTTTATTATATTGTATGACAATATTAAGCAGAACTGTATAATAATCAACAAGAAATGCAATGTAAATGCATCAAAATCAGAATATATTACCTACCACCCATCTCATAATTCATAGGAGTCTCCCATAAGTCCAGAATTAGGATCCCAATGTAAATGTAAATAGAAAAACAGCTAAAATGTTCAAATGAGGTCGAATACAGGCAGCTCGCCCTGGGCAAACTTGGGCCCTCCCTCCCTCTAGGTGTTTTGGACTCCAACTCCCACAACTCCTCATAGCCTCAGGCCCCTCAGGTCTAGACAGAAATAGAGCCGAAGAAAGGAAGGAGGGAGAGAAGAGGTCACAGAGGAGGAGGAGGAAAGCCCTTCATTCATTCCTTCACTTACACTTCCTTCACTGATTCTTTTCTCCTTCCCCACAAAAAAACGGCGGAGACAAAGGGAGAGGGGAAGCACTCCCTGCCTACCCGATAGGGAGTGCTTTGCTTACAGGCTTCTGCGCAAGGGAGCTACTGGGCATGCGCAGAGGTTTTTGCGCATGTGCAGTTGCTCCTGCGCTCAACTTCAGCTCCGGAGCAACTGCGCCTGCGCGAAAACCTCCGCACATGCCCAGAAGCGGCGTTGGAGCGCACAAGGCCAGGGCCCAAAAGCAGGCAGCTGCGCGCGCTGCCTGAGGAACATCGGCAGGGCCAGGATGGCGCCCCATACGGCCAGGATGGCGCCCCCTTCCAAGATGGCGCCCTATGCAGCCGCTTACTTGGCCTACCTGTAGGACCGCCCCTGGTGGGGAATGAAGGATGGAAGGGAGGAAAGAATGAAGGAAGGAAGGAAGGAAAGAAGGAAAGAGGGAAGGAAAAAAGGAAGAAGCGAAGGAGGGAGGGAAGGAAAGAAAGAAAAAAAGAAAGAAAGAAAGAGGGTTGGAAGGAAGGCTGGAAGGAGGGAGGGAGAGAGGGAAGGAAGGACAGAAAGAAAGAAAGAAGAAAGGAGGGAGGGAAGGAAGGCTGGAAGGAGGGAGGGAGAGAGGGAAGGAAGGAAGGACAGAAAGAAAGAAAGAAAGAAGAAAGGAGGGAGGGAAGGAAGGCTGGAAGGAGGGAGGGCGAGAGGGGAAGGAAGGAAGGACAGAAAGAAAGAAGAAAGGAGGGAGGGAGGGGGAGGAAGGAAAGGAAGGAAGGAAGGAAGGAAGGAAGGAAGGAAGGAAGGAGGAGTTCAAAGTATGAAGATTTGACTGTTCTTAGATAGGCAAAGATATCTGAAAAGCAAGACTTAGAATCATAGAACCATAGAGTTGGAAGACACCTTGTGGGCCATCCAGTCCAACCCCTGCCAAGAAGCAAGGAAATTGCATTCCAAGACTTGAGGAGGAAGCTAACAAGGTCTGGAAGCCATGGATCCTTATGAGGAGAGGCTTAGGGGGCTAAGTATACTTACCTTGGAGAAAACAAGGCTGAGAGAAGGGGGCACGAGAGCAGTGCTTCAGTCTTGGGAGGGGGGTCCCATTGAGGAGGAAGGGGTAAGCTTGGCTTCTAATGCTCCGGAGACTAGGGCACAATGAATGGATGGATGGGTTTGAATGGCAGTAAAGAGACTCCAGTTCAACATTAGGAGCTGAGGCCAGCTGTGTTTCCATAGTCTGAACCATCCCTCTCTTCCCTTCCATAGAAAACACACCATAAGATCTCGGCCAAAAAAATGACCCTGTGACCAATTCCCATGCATCATACACAACGGGGGAAGTTGCTGCAAAAGCCACAACAAACACAGAGCAAGCAAAACAAATAGTATTCACTTCAAAGTTATAATATCAATAATAAACATGGTATTGTACATCAATTGTCTTACAATATTCGATAGAGGTAACGTGCGCGCCTGTAATAGGCTCCTACCCTTAGAACCGCATAACCATCCCGAAATGTCCACAAGGAAATAAAGGTCCGTAAAAGTAAGTCTATTAATGTCCTGAGTTCCTGGGTAGGTCTTGATGTATATCGTAAATCCAGTCAATAAGTCCCCCCAAAATCGGGATTATATTGATAAGGCTGGCGTGGACGTTCCTCAGAAACACGCCCGTGCGAAATCCAAATCAAAAGGTGAGTCGTGTGCTTGGGATAAATCCTCCGATAATTCGAAATAAGCAAGAGATATACTCTCTATTAAATTGGATATCCCAAATATGCAAAAAGGCCGACGAGGATATTAATATGCAATGGCACCAACTCTAGTTTCGACCCTGGAGCGTAGGTCTTTTTCAAGGCCACTTTTCAGACACATAACAACTCATATTCCATAGTGAAGTGGTTTTCAACCTTTTTTGAGCCGCGGCACATTTTTTACATTTACAAAATCCTGGGGCACACCACCAACCAAAATGACACAAAATGACACTCTAACACAGTAATACATATAGTTAATATGTTTTAAAAAGTATTTATACACTCAGTGTGAAACCTGTGCCTGTTTCGATGAACACAACATATATATGACTTCCTCTGACATGGCTATCATGTCTTCTCTCAGCCTTCTCTTCTTCAGGCTAAACATGCCCAGCTCTTCAAGCCGCTCCTCATAGAGCTTGTTCTCCAGACCTTTGTGAAGTTTCACCCTGAGTGAAACTTGCTTCCAGTTAACTATGGATGTCATGAAGCTGTTATAAACAGTTCCTTGGGAGGGGGGAGGCAACTCTCGAAAAATCCAGTAAAATAGTAAAAAAAAACATTTCCAAGCAGAGAGGCTCAATTTGTTTCTTGGAAACCTGTGAGGGGGCTGCTAGGAGGGGGGAGAGTGCCAATTTCCCACGGCACACCTGATGATCGCTCACGGCACACTGGTTGGGAAACACTGCCATAGTGAGTAGATGCATGGGTCTGGAACATAATATATACATAATAAGTATTCAATATACTGTAACACTCAAAAGCAACTCAAAACCCTTTTGGCACAAAAGAACAGCAAAAATGCATTGCAATGCAAACTTTTCTACACCAGGCTTTCTTGTGTAAAAGTCAAAGGGTCCTTTGTGCAATGCTTTCCCATTGTAATTACGTGATGTTTAAGCAACTAGAAGAAGTACAATGCCCAGAAGTGAAATGAAGGGTTCTTGCAGGACAGAAGAAAAACAGATTTCTGTTCACATCCATTGCAGTTTATATACTGTATGCTTAAGATGGACTAACATTGGACCTCTCCTTCTTTCTTCCATAGGCTGCATGGGAGATATAGAGTCACTAAGGGTCAGAAGATGGAAATTCCAACACCGGAAGAGGAGGAAGCCCATGTTTGGTCCACAAAACAATATCGTCCAACACTTGGCAACCCTTCCCAAACTGTTTTGCAGCATGGAAGGTCAAGCGACCGGTCAAACAGGGCTGAGTGACCACTTGGAAGGTCACCTCCCTCCCCATTGTATGACAGTGATCAAATATTGCAGAATATTCCAGGAATATTGTTATGCTCAGGGCGGATTAACTCTTTGTTAAAATGTCATTCTGTTCTCTTTGTTTGACCGTAAAGTCAGAGGCTGAGGGCGCTTTGCCCTCTTCTTGTGCAGAACCAGAAAACAAGCCATTGGCCAACCCAACTGCATCCTCAACATGCAGAAGCCTCCTAGGAAGAAAGACCCCAGAGCTATGGATTACCTCCTATGGATCTCAAATACCTTTCGGCACTCTTAATTTTCAAAACAGTGACAGAAAAAAGAGAAGGTCCCAAAGGGCAAAAACCTCTTTTTCAGGCAGGACTTTACAGAAGACAGGTTTTAGAACTGGGAAAGGAATAATAATATTAATAATATTAATAATAATTATACAGGTATATAAATAAAAATGTAATGTTCGTTTGTGGGATTTACTTACCTTGGATGAATGGACAAATACCATTGGGGGATAAGAATGGACCCCAGTGGCTGGCCCGCGCCAAGCCATTTGGACACTATACCCAGGGGTTGTCCTACTGGCTCCTGGGGGATACACCCTGGAGCCAGTGCACATGCACAGAGCTTCGCACATGTGCAAAAATCTCCGCGCTGTGGCGGTCCCCAGTGGCTCCCAGGCGGCGCCCTACAAACACTAAACTAACCCCTAACACTAAAACCATCACTCATAAAAACACTAAAAAACACCGCAGAATGGGCTTTAAAAGCCAAAAAAAGCAAAAAGATGCTACAGCGCATGTGCAAAATGATTCCCCCAGCAAACAAAACACACAATAGCATGTCCACACTCTCTTTCGGACTACAGCTCCCAGCATCCCCTAGACCAGGCCCTTTAGGAGAAGAGGAGGAGGATCCAAATGCACTGCTTCCAAGCGGCAAGCTTTCTTCTCCTAGGATTTTATTTTGAGAGCATTACAATCCCTGCATATTTCCAATTTCCTATTCCTGGACTAGAACTCCCAGAAATCCTCCAGATAGATAGATTAGATAGAGAGGTAGGTAGGTAGGTAGGTAGATCGATCGATCAGGAGGACTGCTGGGAGTTGCAGTCCAAGAGTAGGTAGAGAAGGAGGATAGGGGAGAAAGAGGAAGAGAAAGAAAAGGAGGGGGAAAGAAGAGAGAAGGAAGGAGAGAAAGGAAGGGAGGGAGGGAAAGAAGAAAGAAAAGAGGGAGGGAAGGAAGGAAGGAGAGAAAGAAAGAAGAGAAAGAGGAGGGGAAAGAAAAGGAGGGGGAAAGAAGGAAAAAGAGAAGGAAGGAAGGAAGGAAGGAAGGAAGGAAGGAAGGAAGGGAGGGAAGGAAGGAAGGAAGGAAGGAGGGAAGGAAGGAAGGAAGGAAGAGGAAGGAAGGAAGGAAGGAAGGAAGGAGAGAAAGAAAGAAGAGAAAGAGGGAGGGAAGGTTGGCCACGGCAACACATGGCGGATACAGCTAGTAACGTAATAAAATAATAAAGATGATAAATACCTTCACTTCCGGTTGCCATTTTGAGGAACTCTGCAGAGGAAATCATCATTCCCTGGTTTTGAAATGGCAACAGACCCAATGTGGCCCACTGAGAATACAGGCGAGGTTTGGGGGTGACTGACCTTGGCATATGGAAGTTGTAGTTCACCCGCATGCAAAGAGCATTGAACCTGGCCGACACGGATCTGGACCAAACTTGGCACACAGACCCAACATGGCCAACTGTGAATACTGGTGGGATTTAGGGAGAATTGCCCCACAATTTTGGAAGTTGTAGTTCACTCACATCCTTATGCATTTTCTAATGCAAACATTAATAAAAAACAAAAGGAAAGACTGACTGTTTTCTAATAGTGTTCCAAGTTACCCAAGCTGCTTTTGCTCCTCCTCCTCCTGATGCTGCTGGGTCAATCTCAGTCCCATATTGCACCAACGCTTTTCCTCCTGCCTTGAAGGGACTGAGCCTCCCTCCAGCCTTGCAAACTCTCCCTTGCTCGTATATGCATGTTGCCACGCTCTCCCTTGCCCGCACCACGTTGCCATGCCTGCTCTCCCCTCCTCACTCTGAGTTTCAGAAACAGCCCTCCCCTTGGCTGAGAAGCTGGCCAATCACAGCAGAGGAGGGCTTTTGGTGGGAGAATTCTCCATCTGTTTCCAAAACGGAAGAGAAGGACAGGCGGAGAGATCTTCAGTCAAATAGGGTTCCTAAGACCATCAGAAATAGGTGTTTTCTTATAATCTTTGGCGACCCCTCTGAAGCCCCCCTTGCGACCCCCCCAGCAGGCCCAGATTACCCATAAGGCCAGCCTAGGCCAGGGCCTAGGGCAGCACTGGGGGGCAGCAGATCTGGACCCCCCCAAAAGTTTTTTAAAAATAATAAAACCGGGGAAAAAAATCGGGTAAAAAAGGCCACATGCGCGCAGCGGCGGAAACGCCCCCTCCCTGCTGCTCACGCCGGGTCCGCCCCTCTTTCTTCAGTCAGTGAAGGAAGAGGGGCGGTGCCGGTGCAAGCCGCGGGGAGGGGCCTAGGACTTCCCCTCCGCCCCCTCCTGACGCGAGAGAGAGGAGGGGACGGAGGGAAGTCCCGGCGCTGCCCCCTCCCTGCTGCTCGTGCCGGCACCACCCCTCTTCCTTCAGTCAGTGAAGGAAGAGGGGTGGGGGGCCGGGCCAGCAGGGCAGTGCCCCCACAAGCGGTCCCACCCCCGCAAGCGGCCCCGCCCCCCGGAGTGGGGGCGGCACTTCAAGAGTGTGGCCTAGAGTGCCACTATCGTATAATCCGGGCCTGCCCCCAGGGGTCCCAACTCCCAAGTTGAGTGACACTGTGTAATTTCATAAACACGGAACCACTCAAAACCAACTTAACCACTGACTCCAATGATTCTGTAGCATTTTGGATTTCTAGGTCTTCTACATCTAGCTTTCGGCTTTTGCTCCTTGCAGAAATCTACAACTGCAGAGGGCTTTTGTATATATTTTAAATGGTATTTAAATTGCTTATAAACTGTATATATTAATGCTTTTATGTAATGTCATTTTGCGTCCCCTTTGGGGAGATAAAGCGAGGTATAAATAAATATAATAATAGTTTTGGACCAGAAACATCTATTTCCAGGCTCTCTGCCTCTTGCATCCTGCAAAAAAGGCATCCTGCCAAAATGTATAGGAAGCAGCTCTTTCCTCTAAGGCCTACTTTAATGCTTCCAGGCCCAGGGGTTGCATCTAATTTTAGTCTTCCCTCCATTCAGGGCCCTTCGGTGGAAAAAGAGCCAGATCAAAGCCAGGTTGAAGTCCAAACTTGCCTTCTTTTCAAAACAAAATAGGGAAACGGATTTCCCCTTGGAGCCATTTGACACAATTGGGTACCAATTTGGCTTTGCTCAGGGCTATAGGAGAGCCCATACCAAATGGAGTCTTGCAATCGGGGTTGCTTTAGCTCCATCTATTAGGGGGTCTTTCCCTTTTTTTTTCTTCCCTCCCACTTTACCAGGCATGGTTGGTTTTTCCAGGGAATAATCATAGAATTGGAAAAGTCCACCACGGCTCAATTCAATGGAATCCTGGGAGTTATAGTTTGGTGAAGTGCCAGCAAAGCAGGCTTACAAAACTCCCAGGATTCTATAGGGATGAGTGGCATCAGGCTGCCTTTGTTCCACATTGCAGATGCATCCTCGTTGCAAAGTCAAGGAAGCATCTATGGAGGTGCATCTGCGCTGCAGGACAATACACTACAGGATTAATCCCACAGCATGGTGCTCAATGCTGTGAGATTCGGGGAGCTGTCATTCCACAATGTATTTTGGGCAGTGTTTCCCAACCAGTGTGCCGGGGCACACTAGTGTGCCGTGAGCGATCATCAGGTGTGCCGTGGGAAATTGGAACCTCCAATACCCTTACTTATTAAAGGAGCGCCGCTACGTCACAGTACAAAATGCACAATTAATCATACATAATCATACGCAAAAGACACATTCAAAGTACACAATCCTGCTGCTATAGAGAGCAGAGTAGTTGCGAACCAGGAAGTAGCGAGTTCACTGAAGCGCTCCTCTACAGAAAACTCACGATATTTGATGAAATCACGGAAGTGAGTGCAAAAAACAAAGTGTATCCTCACGATGTTATCCAATGTCAGTTCCGGGGTCCACACAATAACACAGTCAGTTTGCGGACAATTTAAAGAAGTAGCACCATAATCATAGAGACAAGGTAGAAAATAATCACATATATTCAAACCGCCAGAGGCTGAAGATAGATGTGGCGATGGAATCGAAAGCTGGCATGGGCAAACTTGGACCTTCCAGGTGTTTTGGACTCCAACTCCCACCATTCCTAGCAGCCTCGGGTCCTTTTCCTTTTCCTCCTCAGCCACTTAAGCAGGAAAAGGCCTCAGGTTGTTAGGAGTGGTGGGAGTTGAAGTCCAAAGCACCCAGAGGGCCGAAGTTTTCCCATGATTGTCAGCTGTTGAGCAAGACTTTCGTGTGTGTCTTTCTGCCATTCCTGCCAGGATATCTATGTTGTGTTCATCAAAACAGGCCCAGGTTTCACACTGAGTGTATAAATAGATTTAGAAACATATTAACTATATGTATTACTGTGTTAGAGTGTCATTTTGTGTCATTTTGATTGGTGGTGTTCCCCAGGATTTTGTAAATGTAAAAAATGTGCTGCGGCTCAAAAAAGGTTGAAAAACACTGATTTAGGGTGTATCACCAAACCATGACTCCCAACATTGCATAGCATTGAGCCGTGTCAGTGTAAGTGGTATAAGCATCCATGGAGGTGCATCTATGCTGCAGGACTAATGAGCTGCAGGATGAATCCGATAGCATGATGCTATGGGATCCTGCGAGCTGTCTTTCCACAATGTATTTAGGGTGCATCACTAAACCATAACTCCCATCACTGCACAGCATTGAGCCGTGGTAGTTCAAGTGGTATAAGCATCCATAGAGGGGCATCTGCACTGCAGGACAATGCGCAGCAGGACAAATCCCATTGCATGATGCCCAATGCTATGACATTCTGGGAACTATCATTTCATAATGTATTTAGGGTGCATCACTAAACCACAACTCCCATCATTGCACAGCATTGAGCAGTGGCAGTTAAGGGCTATAAGCATCCATGGAGGTGCATCTGCACTGCAGGACAAATGTCCTGCAGGACAAATCAGATGCTATGGGATCTTGGGAGCTGTTATTTCATAATGTATTTTGGTTATATCACCAAACTATGACTCCCAACATTGCACAGCATTGAGCTCTGTCAGTTCAAGTGATATAAGCATCCATGGAGGTGCATTTGCGCTGCAGGACAATGCGCTGCAGGACAATGCACTCTACAGGATGAATCCCACAGCATGGTGCTCAATGCTGTGAGATTCTGGGAGCTATCATTCCACAATGTATTTAGGGTGTATCAGCAAACCATGACTCCCAACATTGCATAGCATTGAGCTGTGTCAGTATAAGTGGTATAAGCATCCATGGAGGTGCATCTGCGCTGCAGGACAATGCGCTGCAGGATGAATCCTACAGCATGGTGAGATTCTGGGAACTATCATTCTACAATGTATTTAGGGTGTATCACTAAACCATGACTCCCAAAACTGCACAGCATTGCGCCTTGGCAGTACAAGTGGTATCAGCATAAATGGAGGTACATCTGCGCTGCGGGACAATGCGCTGCAGGACGAAACTCATATTATGATGTTGTGGGATCATGGGACTTGTCATTTCACAATGTATTTTGGGTCCGTCACCAAACCACAACTCCTGTCATTGCACAGCACTGAGCAATGTTTAAGTGATTTCGAACTGCACTGAATTCTACAGTGTAGACCAGGGGTGCACATTAGGTAGATCGCGATCGACTGGTCGATCCCGGGACCGAAGGAGGTTGATCTTCGGCGTTGAGTATTTATGTCACAGCGGATAGGCAACAGAAATATAGAAGTTTAATTCCCCATCGGCCCAAACTCCAGTCTCT
Source organism: Anolis apletophallus (assembly GCA_030556195.1). NCBI lineage: Eukaryota > Metazoa > Chordata > Lepidosauria > Squamata > Anolidae > Anolis > Anolis apletophallus. The sequence goes on along the minus strand of JARBWK010000016.1, from coordinate 18,448,219 downwards.
GTTCGAGTGAATAATGAAACTCTCATTCAATTCACAAGGTAAATATATAACTTTGTATTGAATTGTATTTAACAATAACTGGCAAAACATCGAAAAACAACAGCCATCACAGCTACCTTTCTAAACATCCTTTCCTCACAGATATTTATTTCCAACTGTCAAATCCCAACTGTCACTTTGTAACGGAAATTCCTCAAGGTTCCATTTAGCAGTCTTGAGACAGCGCCATCTGGTGTCAAACATGTCACACTGCAGGTCATCTCAAACTGCGAAAATATATCTTGTGCTGACTCATGAATTGCTATTCAAAATGCAATAATCTGACAGTTGATCCCAGCTGGATGGGGTGCTTCTGAGGGGGCGGAGCCAGGCCGCACCAGGCCCTGGCCCCCTCCCCCGGCTTCAGCGCTTCCACAGCTTCTGCAGGCTAGAGGAGGGTAATGCCAAGCAGGTAGTGGCTATCTATGCCACCACTGGCTTGGCATTACCCTCCTCTAGCCTGCAGAAGCTGTGGAAATGCTGAAGCCAAAAGGGGAGGGGCGGAGCCAGGCCACGCTAAGCCCCTCCCCCTCCCCAGGCTTCAGCGCTTCCACAGCTTCTGCAGGCTAGAGGAGGGGAATGCCAAGCCAGTAGTGGCTATCTATGCCACTACTGGCTTGGCATTACCCTCCTCTAGATAAAGGGCTAGACCTGAATGCGTCGCTAATAAAGTACTACAATATTACAAAAATATCAAAATATATATTATAGTGTACAATCAATAGGAATTGGTGTCACGCTATACACAGTATAATGAGCATCATATCTATATCACAATATATTGCATTTTACACAAACTATATGTTTCTCAATAGTAAAGCATACAACAATTCAAAACAATGAGCCCAAAAAATCAGCCCGGGAGGACATTCGCATTAGTGATGCTATTGAAGTGCGGAAATGCGAATACCCCCCGTCAAGACTGTGACCGATAGTGATAACACTACAAACCCGGGGAGGAGCGGTCTGAAGTGAAAGCGCCCCAAGGAAGTGTTTTTAATGCGAAACGGCCATTTTGGCATCGTCATTGTACCTCCAGCCGTAGGCGCCTGCCTAGCCGGCGTCGTGCCAGCTCTTCCATCCATCCAGGCTCCCCCAAGAACTCAGTTTTCAGTTCGTGAGTTATTTGGCTCCGGACAACTCACAGGGTTAATGTGGACGTTGTGCTTGCGTCGCTTTAGCCCCGCTTGATGTTTTGGGCTCATTGTTTTGAATTGTTGTATGCTTTACTATTGAGAAACATATAGTTTGTGCAAAATGCAATAGATTGTGATATAGATACGATGCTCATTATACTGTGTTTAGCGTGACACCAATTCCTATTGATTGTACACTATAATATATATTTTGATATTTTTGCAATATTGTAGTACTTCATTAGCAACGTATTCAGGTCTAGCCCTTTATCTAGCTGGTCTTAGCATTGTGTTATAGTGTCTGTTTTCAGTGAGCATATTTTGCATTGAGTATTGGAGAGTTACTGTGTACCAGTATGGAGAGTGCAATTACCCTCCTCTAGCCTGCAGAAGCTGTGGAAGCGCTAAAGCCAGATGGGGGAGTGGGTGGAGCCAGGCCGCACCAAACCCCGCCCCCTTCCCCCTGCTCCGCCCTGCTTCTCTCTCGGTAGATCTTTCTGACTTGGTTTTATTATAAGTAGCTCGCATGCTGAAAAAGTGTGGGCACCCCTGGTGTTGACACACCGAGCAAATCAATCCATGCCCCCCTTCATTGCCACAATAACTTTTTTGCAAAGGCAGGGCACACCAAGCCTTGGATCGCACGCCTGGCTCCATGTCTCCTTTCCCTTTCCAAACCTGGCTGCCAAGGGGGCGAAGCAGACTACATGAATTTACGTTCATCTTAATAATGGCATCTGTGCCATCTCCACTTATATAATAACCGCTTGGCTCTTGCATTTGAGCGAGACAGAAAGCCCCGGAGCCCCAAAACGATAGGAAAGGGGCATAACTCAAAAGGGACAATGGGAGAAGCCAGGAGAGCTAGTCTTCGCTTTCTACATTACGATTAAATTGCATTCAATACGAGCACTGTTGTGGCTTTTTTCCAAAAACGAAAAAGGACCGAAAGCAACAAACCGAAGACTACAACTCGATATGACTCACTCATGCACGGTTCTCGGGACGTCAATCTTTCCTGACTTCCTTCTTGCAGTTAGAAAAGAATGATTTCCAAAGTTTGATCCTGTTGAGCGAACAACGAATGGGCCCCTTTTAGCATCTTTCAGCCGTTGTTAACAATTAGGGGACTTTTTTGCGCAGAATTCGTTTGCACACGCAAAAATTGCAAAAGCAACAGTTTAAGGAAAAATCAGCGCCATTTGCGCAAACTAAACTGTTTTTTGATACAACGTCCAATGCTTTTCATACCATATCCTTTGCCAAGAGCTTTCATTTGTTTCTGCACATTCTAAAAAGGCCAAACAACCAAACAAAGACAACAACAGCTGGGTGTTTCTCTAAATGAGAGTTTCTGGCCAAACTAGCCCCTCTTTCGAAGCAAGGATGAGAAAACCTACAAAAAAAATGCTTTGCCGTTCTCGATGGCACTAAATCACTGCAAAAGGGCATGGCCACAAATTCCGCAAAAGCAGTATTTTTTGGTTGTCTCCCAAGGCATTGAATCGGACCGAATTCCTCTGCCATGAGCTCAACTCTGTACACTTAGCTCCACTGAGGATGTTGCAGCACAGGAGGCATGGCTCCAATGTGTGCACGCCTCTCTTTTCCCTTGCAAAAGCCCTGCAATGGGAGTTGTAGTCCACCCACATCCAGAGAGCACTGTGAATCCCACCGACAATGGAGCCGGATGAAAACTGGCACACAGACCCACCATGACCAACTTTAAATACTGGCAAAGATGGGGGGAACTGACCCTAGACCAGGGGCAGGCAATCTACGGCCCGTGGGCCAGATGCAGCCCGGCAGCCGATTCTGTCCGGCCTGGGGAGAAGGGCGTCGGGGGCGGGGCCAAGAGGAAGGGGTGCCACTGCCGCCATCCCGTCATGGGCTCTGTGGGGCCTGTGTCGGCAGACAGGCCGGAGGAGTGGTGGCTTTGGAGTGCCTGCCATCCCTGGAGGCGATCTGGACCTGCAGCGGGAGCACTCGGCGACCTGCGGGGACTGATCGTCCTAGCAACCCGGAAGACTTGATTGTCCTCTGGGTCGCCAGGGCGATCAGCCGCCTCAGATCACCGACTGCTCCCCCTGCAGGCCCGGATCGCCTCCAGGGATGGCAGGCACTCCATACCAGGGCAATCAGCTGGGGAACGGCTGGGGGCGAAAGTGGGTGGAGGCCTGCAGCCTCCAATCGTCTGCTGCTCTGCTCTCCTCTGCTGCGGTGGTGGCTGGGTCCGCTTTGCCATCCATTGGGCCATTCCATTTTGGGATTCTTCCTCTCTTGAGGATGTCAGCCTTCATCTTGGTTCACACCTTATCTTCTTGAATTTTATTTTATTATTGGGTGGTTTTTATTATTAATTCATAATAATTTTATAATAATAATATAATAAATAATATAATATAATAATGTTATATTATATTATAATTTCAGTATATTATAATGTCTATATATATATATATACTATAATATGTAATAATTATGATATTAATACTAATAATATATGAATATTTCTTGATATATTAATATGTTAATATTAATGATGTGTAATATATAGTAAGTAAGTAAATAAATAAATAATGTAGATTAGAATGTAGTTCAGCCTTTAGGTGCGGCCCTCCATAATATTTTTGGCTCTCATGTGGCCCCTTGGAAAAAATAATTGCCCACCCCTGCCCTAGATGTTGGGAGTTGTCGTTTACCAACACAGAGAGAGCATTGTGAATGCTACCAACCTTGGATCTGGACCAAACTTGGCACACAGATTCCCCGTGACCAACTTGAAATACTGCTGGGGTTTTGAGGGCAATAACAGAGGACAATGGGAGTTATAGTTCACTCACATCCAGAGAGCCCTGTGAATCCCAACAACAACAAATTTGGACCAAATGTGGCACATGGAACCCACCATGACCAACACAACATACTGGTGAAGTTTTGGGATGGATATACCCTGGGTGTTGGGAATTGTAGTTTACCCACATTCAGAGAGCCCTGAGAATCTCACTGACAGCAGATCTGGACCAAATGTGGCACATGGACCCACCATAACCAACACAACATTCTGGCAGAATATTGCGGGACTTGACCCTGGATGTTGGGAGCTGTAATCTACCCACATCCAAAGAGCTCTGTGAACCACTGAGACAGCGGATCTGGACCAAACCTGACACACACGCCCATCATGTTGAACTTACAATACTGGCTACGTTTGGGGGGGATTACTTTAGGATGATGGGATCTGTAGTCCACTCAAATCTGGAGGTGATGGGTCTGGACCAGGCCTGGCCCACAGGCGCTTCCTAACCGCAAATGGTCCCATTATATTATTTTTTAATGGGATCATTCATAAAATCTGAAACACCAAACAATACCTATTTCTAGCAGTATTACAAAAGACCTAGCCCAAGCAACGACAGGTACCTAAGCTAGTGTATGAATGTCTGTGTATACATATACATACATATTTATGTATAAGTCAAAGACAGCATATATGGACAAATTCTGTTGCTCTGTGCCAAATTCCGAGAGCGAGTGTCAAAGGATCGGGGCCCTTAAGCGTTCCAAAGGAAACAGTTGGCAGAGGCCCAGTGCCTGTCATTACTATCTCCAAATGCCCTTTTCTCACCAAATAAAAAAGCAATTAGAAAATGAACAATCTGTGTTTGCTTTGGGTTTCGCTCCCCTTGTAACCTAGCAAACCTCGTATTAATAGAAAGAGCTTCTTTTGCAGTTGGAAACTGAAACCGGTCCCAGATAGACAGTTCCTATCTGGCTTGTTTGCGGTGGAATTTGTAAGGAGAGCAAGATCTTCACACAGGAATAGTAATAATAATAATAATAATAATAGTAATGCATCCTGTTGATGTGTTTTAATTGTGCAAGTAGTTAAACCAAGTCTCGTCCACTAACGCAACACTTAGGGTGAACATGATCGAATATTTCCGATGGTTGAAATCCTTGATCGTGGCATGCATATTATTATTATTATTATTATTATTATTATTATAGCCACCCCCTGCCAGGCATTGCTGTGGCCCAGTCTGATGATCTGGAAAATAAAGTAACGGGAAAGGGTTAGTTTCTAATTTATGTAATTTCTTTTTGCTTGTGGGCAAACAGTATTTCTTGCTGTTCCTTTGTCAGTGTTGGTGTGGAAATTACCTGGTTTGCCTACTCTGGAACATGCAACATATCATTGTCCTTCTTTAGGGGTCCCTTTCAAATCTATGATACTATATCTGTGTGTGTGTGTGTGTGTGTGTGTGTGTAGGCCCGGATAATGCGATTGTGGCACCATAGGCCACACTCTTGAGCGCGCCGCCCCACTCTGGGGCGGGGCTGCTTGCAGGGGCGGAGCCGCTTACTGGGGTGGGGCTGCTTGCTGGGGTGGGGCCGCTGCAGGGCCCCCGCTGCTCGTGCCGGCCCGCCCCTCTTCCTTCACTGACTGAAGGAAGAGGGGCGGGGCCGGCGCAAGCAGCAGGGAGGGGCGGCGCCGGGACTTCCCTCCGCCCCCTCCTCTCTCTCTCGCATCAGTCCTAGGCCCCCTCCCCCCCACTGCTCACGCTGGCCCCGCCCCTCTTCCTTCACTGACTGAAGGAAGAGGGGCGGGGCCAGCACGAGCAGCAGGGAGGGGGTGTTATTGCCGCCGCGCGCATGCGCACTTAAAAAATTTTTTTGAATTTTTAAAAATCCTTTTTGGGGGGTTCGGATTTGCTGCCATAAGGTCTTATGGGTAATCCAAGCCTAAGGCCTTATGGGTAATCCTGTGTGTGTGTGAATCATAGATATCTATCTATATCTATGGCTGGAGGGCTTTGAGTACCTTTTCCTGCCCTGGTGAAGAGAGTTGGACTGGGTGGCCTTAAGTATTTTCTGTTGGTCATGGGGGTTGTGTGTGGGAAGTTTGCCCCAATTCTATTGTTTGTGGGGTTCAGAATGCTCTTTGATCGTAGGTGAACTATACATCCCAGTAATTATAACTCCCAAATGTCAAGGTCTATTTCCCCCAAATTCCATCTGTGTTCACATTTGGGCATATGGAATATTCATGCCAAATTTGGTCCAGACCCATCATGGTTTGAGTCCACAGTGCTCTCTGGATGTAGGTGAACTACAACTCCCAGACTCAAGGTCAATGCCCACCAAACCCTTCTAGTATTTTCTGTTGGTCATGGGAGTCCTGTGTGCCACATTTGGTTCAATTCCATCGTTGGTGGAGTTCAGAATGCTGTTTGATTGTAGGTGAAATATAAATCCCAGCAACTACAACTCCCAAATGACAAAATCAATTGTTTTGAGTGATGGTCACTCCTTGGGTTAGTAGGTATATTGTGGCCAAATTTGGCAGCAATTTGTCCAGTGGTTTTTGAGTTCTGTTAATCCCACAAATGAACATTACATTTTTATTTATATAGATTTATATTTATACCCTGCTTTATCCCTCCTGAAGTAACCTAATGCAGTGTTTTTCAATCTTTTTGAGCCGTGGCACATTTTTTACATTTACAAAATCCTGGGGCACACCACCAACCAAAATGACACAAAATGACACTCTAACACAGTAATACATATAGTTAATATGTTTTTAAATATATTTATACACTCACTTAGTGTGAAACCTGGGCCTGTTTTGATGAACACAAAATATATAGTTATATAGTATATTATTATTATTATATTGCATTACTTTACAACATTATCAATATTATATGTATACACAATATACGTATATTACTATAATATCAAATACAACATACTATGTCATTGTCACAGTACAACAATTACATATCACATTGTATTATAACAATTATATTGCAATATTAGTTGAAGTCTAATGGAGGAAGGCCCAAGTTTGACCATATCTAGTCTAAACCTTCTTCCAAGCCCTTAATAAAGATGCTGCCTGCCTTAATGTATAGCCAGAGTCTCCATGCCCATCTGTCGGGAGGGCTTGGATGGTGCCTTCCTGCTTGGCTGAAGGGGGTCAGGCTGGATGGCCTTTGGGGGATCCATATTTCTCCCACGAGTTCCCTTCTCTCCTTTCCCCCATTAGCTGGCTGATTCCTTGCCTGCCCCTCCGGCAGCTTGCCTGCCTGCCTGCCTTCAGCGCTCGGGCTCCGCTGCTCTCTGACTCACACCTCGCATAGTGCCAACAGGGCTGGACTGGACCGGAAGTGCTCCCCGCCGGAGCGGAATGGAAGGGAATGGGCCCAAACAGGTCCGGCCTACTGTGTGGCCCTCCCGGAAACAGGGACCCGTGCACTGAAGTTCCGGAGACAGAGTAGCAAACTTTATACATGACATCAGATAGATAAGAATCTAATTTCCCACGGCACACCTGATGATCTCTCACGGCACACTGGTTGGGAAACACTGACCTAATGTATGTTAAGAATCTGTGTTAGAGCAGTGATTCCCAACCAGTGCGCCGTGAGCGATCATCAAGTGTGCCGTGGGAAACTGGAACCTCCGGGGGGGGGGGGGGGAGTCTAGCCGGGGAGGAAGCAGGGCTTGGCGCAGCCTGGCTCTGCCCCGTCTGAGAAGTGCCCCATCCGGCTGCGATCGACCTCCTTCGGTCCTGCGATCGACTGGTCGATCGCGATTGACTTCCTGTGCAGCCCTGATCTACACTGCAGTTTGACCTCACTTTAACTGCCCAGGATCAATACTATGGAGTCGTGGTAGTTGCAGTTTGTAGGCATATGCTATTGATAAAAAAATGTTTCAAAAGTAATTATAAAATTAGAAGGCACTGGCGTTTAGTTTCTATAAAGTGTTTCTAAAGTATTGTGAGTTAAAATTTCGTTACTATAACGGGAGTAATGAAATTTCGTTACTTTTGCGTTACAGGAATTGCACAAGTGGGGAAACTTCAGGGGCTGCTGTTTCCTAGGGCTCCTCACCTTCCTAAACTACATTTCCCAGAATTCTGTGCTTTCTCCATCTCTTTCCCAGTGAACTCCGCTCATCCTGCCCTGCTGCTTTCCTCTCGTCATGGTGAGAGGCAGCCCCTCTCTGCTTAATTTAAAGAAGAATGGCGGCCTTTTTGACATTGCCTCGTTTGTGCTGAAAATCAAGTTGACTTTGGGAGGCTTCCGAGCATTGCGGAATTTAAACAAAAAATATTGGATGAGTTGATTCTTCGGTTTCTGCGTGACCCCCCCCCCCCCCCGGCGGGTGTTTCTTAATATCTGTTTCTTTATAGATGTGACAAACAATTTAAAAATGAAGTTTTGCACAACCCTAGTGAGCTGTTATACAAGGTCAGAGGTGGTGCCACAAAATTTTCTTACAGTGACCAAGACTCTGCGGTGTTTAAAGCATCGGAACTAACTCCTTGCCTTTGACCCAGTCCATCTCATTGCGCAGCTGGAGGAGGCCGTGAGAGGAGGGATTCATGTGCCTACCTTGCAGGGGTGTTATGTGTTTTTTATGTACAGAGCTATCATACTGTCTATTCTCCTATATGGGTCTGAAACAAGGGTCACCTATCGCCAACACCTACCACTCCTCGAACGCTTTCATCAGCGCTGTCTTCGCATAATCCTAAATATACACTGGACCGACTATGTGACGAATGTTGCTGTCCTTGAGCAAGCAGGGATCACCAGCATTGAGGCCATGCTAATGAGAAACATGCAGCTGCGCTGGACAGGGCACGTCTCTAGGATGGAGGACCACTGCCTCCCAAAGATACTACTCTATGGTGAACTCACCATGGGTCAGCGCAAGAGAGGCACCCCAAAAAAGAGATATAAGAACTCCCTGAAACAAGATCTCAGGCTCGGCCAGATTGACCACCAACAATGGTCCACCCTGGCCTCACATCGGGAAGCATGGAGACGCATTATCCACAATGCTGTGGCCTTTCCGAGAAGACACGCCGAACGGGTCTCGAAGAGAAACGACAACGCAGAAAGAACCGCAACTTGGAAACAACATCACCCAAGGAGACTTTCTGCTGTGCTTTCTGCAACCAAACTTGCCTATCTCAGATTGGCCTTTTTAGTCATCAACACGCTTGTAGAAAGCGTGGGATGAGTCCTTCCTAAAAATCTTCGTTTGCGAAGTAATACCAAGAGAGAGAGAGAGAGAGAGAGAGAGAGAGAGAGAGAGAGAGAGATGACATTTAAAAATGAAGTTTTGCGCACCCCGGTGAGCTTTTAAACTAGGGCAGAGGCTGTGCTACAAAATCTCTGCTTACAGTGACCAAGACTCTGCAGTGTTTACAGAATCAGAACTGACTCCTTGCCTTTGACACAGTCCGTCTCATTGCGCAGCTGGAGAAAGCTGTGAGAGAAGGGTTTCATGTGCCTACCTTGCAGGGGTGTTGTGTGTGTTTTACTTACAAACTAGCTGAGGACCGGCGCTGCCCGGGTTATTTGAGGAAGGCATTGTGTGCCAAGGTTGGTTCCTATTAGATGTTTATGTGACTTGCAGTGGTTTCAGGAACTTAGTGAAGGTACTGCGAGGGGGCCATGGTGCATCCCCCTCTAAACAGCACCAGGATGTTGAGTGGGTCATGGGGGCTGTGTGTGTCACATTTTGTCTTGATTATTCTCTGGATGAGGGTTGTAGTGGTGCCTGGAAGTGAGGGAAGGTACTGGAAGTCTCAGGATGAGTGTTGCAGCGGTCTCAGAAAGTGAGTGAAGGTACTTCAAATCCCATCATCTGTGGTCTGTCCCACTCAAAACTGCACCAGGATGTAGAGTGGGTCATGGGTACTCTGTGTGCCAAGTTTGGGCCTGGTCTGTGATGTATAAGGGCTGCAGTGTTATTTGGGAAGTGAATGAGGTGAAGGTACTGCAAATCCCATCATTCATGGCCCATCCTGCCCTAAATCACACCAGGTTGTGTAGTGGGCCTGTGGGCCCCTATTTGCTATGTTTGGTCCTGATCCGTCATTGCTGTGGGCCGCAGTGGCTGAGTGCCTGAGGCCTTTTGCTTTCCCTCTGAGTCACCTTAGAAGTGTACTGGGTGAAGGTACTGGACATTCCATTTCCAAAAGAAAAAACTGTCAACTGGCTAACTTCAACTCCAGCCATTTATGCCTGCCTCAGGCCCTTCCCTTTCCTCTCTGTGCTGTGTTGGAATGTTGGGAGGCTGGCTAGTCACAGCCATTTATGCAAATAATCCGACAGTTGCAGCCAATCAAAACGCTGGCACATATTCGCTCGGTCGCACCACCCACACACCACCTGCAAAAACTGACTTTTATTATATACATAGAAGATAGATAGATTGGATACGACTTAAAATTTAAAACGAAGTTTTGCACACGCCTAATGAACCTGCAGAACATAGATGAGAAAGACTCCATATATTTTCTTTGGAGGTGGAGGAATATTGGATTCCGGCCTAGCAGTTGCGCTCCCATTTGTCTTTCTGTCTGGGGCAGAAGCGAGCATCTCTTCCCAGCCGGTTTTGACCCCATGTGCCTTGGCTTCGCTCTGTCGCCTTGACTCATTCCAAAGGAGGCAGTCCAGGGTCAGAGTTTGCATTCCGACTCTCCATTTCTGTCCTGACCTTTTTAGACCACCTTCCCAGGACTCTTCTTTCTCCCTTCTAACAGATTGATCTTGGCAATGGCGCGTTTATCAGATTAACACATAGCAGGAAAGAGTTTTTTCTAAACCTCAGGGTGAGTGCGAAAGCAGAGTCTGAACGACGGCAGGCCAAGCAAAACAAAACTTAGCTCTTCTCTGCAGGAACTTCAACTGGACATTTCCATTCTGTTCATACCTTGGACGTGATCAATGCATATTGGCTGGTGCAAAGTGATCAATGCATATTGGGAGTTTTTGGTGCAATGTGCATCGGTAGCACCCAATGGACAACTTTGTCAAAGTCTTGGAATGCATCTTTACTATTTGCTAACCCAGTTTGCAAATTGGGTCTTCGGACCGTAATAAAGAGGAATGGATGGATGGACTATTCTCTAACACAGATTCTTAACATACATTAGGTCAGCGTTTCCCAACCTTTTTTGAGTCGCGGCACACTTTTTACATTCGCAAAATCCTGGGGCACACCACCAACCAAAATGACACAAAATGACACTCTAACACAGTCATACATATAGTTAATATGTTTTAAAAATGTATTTATGCACTCAGTGTGAAACCTGGGCCTGTTTCGATGAACTCAACATAGATATCCTGGCAGGAATGGCAGACAGACACAAACTTCCCACACACAACTCCCATAACCAAGAGAAAATGTTATAAGAGTTTGGTGGGCATTGACCTTGAGTTTTGGAGTTGTAGTTCACCTATATTCAGAGAGCACTGTGGACTCAAACAATGTTGGATCAGGACCAAACTTGGCATGAATACTCAATATGCCCAAATGTGAACACAGATGGAGTTTGGGGAAAACAGACCTTGACATTTGGGAGTTACAGTTTCTGGGATGTATAGTTAACACACAATCAAAGAGCCTTCTGAACCCCACCAATGATAGAACTGGACCAAACTTCCCACACAGAACCCCCAGGAGGAAAGAGGAGGTCTCTGCTTGAGGAAAGGGAGGCGTGCCTTCCCAATGCATGGAGAGGGAAAGACCAAGTAGACAACGGGTGGGGAGGGGGGTTGTTTGTAATTTTGTGCCTTTATCAAGGTAGGTTTTTTAGGGTTTAGGCTTTGGAGCTCCCAGCAGCTTCTCCAGGCTTGGCATAGCTAGCACAAGGCTGGCTTGGCCCTGCTCTCCTCAAGGCTGGAGCAGCTGCTGAGAGTGCCGAAGGCAGAGGGGGGCGGAGCCAAGCCTCGCCCCCTCCCCCCTCCAGCCTTGAGGAGGTAGGTAGATCTTTCTGACTTGGTTTTATTATAAGTAGCTCGCATGCTGAAAAAGTGTGGGTACCCCTGGTGTAGATGCACCCTATGTTCTCCAGTATGAGTCTGTAAGTAACATCTGACCTTGAGCTGTTAGGAGAGGTGGGGAAACACAACAACAACAACAACAACAACAACAACAACAACAACAACAAATCCTCAAGTTGGAAGAGGCCTGGTGGGCCATCATCCAGTCTGACCCCATTCAGCCAAGAAGCAGGAAAATCGCATTCAAAGCACCTCCGACAGATGGCCATCAAGCCTCTGTTTCAAAGCCTCCAAAGAAGGAGCCTCCACCATACTCTGAGACAGAGAGTTCCACTGCTGAACAGCTCTCACAGTCATAAAGTTCTTCCTCATGTTCAGGTGGAATCTCAGCATTAGGAAGAACTTCCTGACTGTGAGAGTTATTGTTGCGTTTCGTAGAGAGACGTTCTCTCCATTCTTCCAGAGAAAATTTTCACCAAATCTGCGAAGAATCAAATTTATTTATTTATTTATTTATTTATTTATTTGCGACATTTATATGCCACCCTTCTCACCCCAAAGGGGACTCAGAGCGGCTTACAAGTAAAATGTAAATACAATATATTATATTATTGCCATAGCACAATACTAATATTATATATTACATTGTACTATAACATTATTCTGTAATATTATTAGTAACTAGCTTGGGGACCCGGCGGTGCCCAGGTTATTTGAGGAAGGCATTGTGTGCCATAGTTCATCATTGGTGTGGGCCACAGTGCTCTAAGGAAATGAATTAAAGCACTGCAAGTCCCATCATCCATGGTCCAGCCTTCCTCAAACTGCACAAAGTTGTAGGGTGCATCTTCGGGGGTCTGTGTGCCAAGTTTGGTCTTGTTCTGTCATTGTTGGGGGCCTAGTCAGGCAAATCAAGTTGAGGAAGCCTAACAATATCCCATGAGCTGAGGCCTAGTCAGGAAAAACAAGTTTAGGAAGCCTTGTTGTCGATTTTGGGCCTGGTCTGTGATTTATAGGGGCTGCAGTGTTGTTTGGGAAGTGAATGATGTGAAGGTACTGCAAATCCCATCATTCATGGCCCATCCTGCCCTAAACCACACCAGGTTGTGAAGTGGGCCATTGGTCCCTTGTTTGCCATGTTTGGTCCTGATCCGTCATTGCTGTTGGGCCGCAGTGGCTGACTGCCTGAGGCCTTTTGCTTTCCCTCTGAGTCACCTTAGAAGTGTATTGGGTGAAGGTACTGAACATTCAATTTCCAACAGAAAAAACTGTCAATTGGCTAACTTCAACTCCAGCCTCAGGCCCTTCCCCTTTCCTCTCTGTGCTGTGTTGGAATGTTGGAAGGCTGGCCAGTCACAGCCATTTATGCAAATAATCCGACAGTTGCAGCCAATCAAAACGCTGGCACATATTCGCTTGGTCGCACCACCCACCCACCGCCCGCAAACACTGACTTTTATTATATACATAGATAGATAGATAGATATTACATGTAATATAAAATATATAATTATAATATATTTTATCCACGAAAATTCGTGAAAGTCAAACCCACATACAGAAAAAACGCCTGGATATGAAGACTTTTCATCTTATTGGACATCACTTTTGGGATGGAGGAATTAATTAACGAAAGCGAATCATTGTTGATATTTCACACCAGCTACTTGGCTTTTGCATGTTCTGATGGATGCGTCCTGCATGAGGCTCGATGACGTCACCAAGCCCCGCCTCCTATGATATCACAAGGTGCCACCCACTGTAGCAATGGGAAAGCACTGGGTCTCGGTGCAACTGTTTGCTGAATGAAGCCATCGGTGGATAAACTTTGTATTTGTCAAGGTCTGTGTGCAGACCACGTTGTTTGCCGGCCAAAACACACATTTCTCTGAATTCTTGTTCTCTCTCCCTTTTTGCAAAACTGGGAACAAAGGCAGCTGGAAGGATGCAAAGAAGCCAAGCCACATTGCAGCTCAAGGGACGCCAGAAAGTCAAGGTGAAGGCAGGACCGAATTGCATCCGAAAACACTGATTTTTAAAGGCAAAGGAAAGAAGAGAGTCGTAAACTTACATGTGAACCAACCAAGTTTGCAAAAGAACGGTTGGACGAGTTCAGCCAATAAGTAAAGGAAGAGTGCGGTTCAATCCCCATGAAGATCTTGAAACCCTGGGGTGCATCCAGGCCCAGATTACCCATAAGGCCACACTAGGCCATGGCCTATGGGAGCAGGCCTAGGGGGGCGCCAGATCAAGGACCAAAAAAAAAAGTTCAGACAAAATCGCAACGCGCGGCATGATGACTCTCTCTCTCAATCTCTCGGGGGAGGGTGGGGAGAGAGCTGCGAGGGGGCGAGGGAGGAGGGAATGGCGCCCTCCCTTGTCATCACCCCCACCCCCTTGTCAAGGAAGGAGGGCACGGGGAGGTGGAGGGAAGCCCCCCTCCTCCTTGCTGCGCCCTCCTTCCTTGACTCAAGGAGGAGGAGGAAGGGAAGCCCCACCCCCGTGGCCGCTTCCGGGCATGCACGCCAGGAGAGAGGGCGCGAGCGCCGCGGCCTCTGCCTCCTCCGCCATGTTCCTGGGTGCCGAAGTGGCCCCTGGGGGCTTCCCTTCCTTCCTCCTCCGGGGCCGCTGCCCCGGGGCCGCTGCGACACCCAGGAACATGGCGGAGGAGGCCGCAATGCTCGCGCCCTACCTCCTGCAGCGCATGCATGGCAGCGGCCACAAGGGCGGGGCTTCTCTTCCTCAGAGGAGGAGGAGGAGGAAGAGGCGGAGGGAAGCCCCGCCCCCGTGGCCACTTCCGGGCATGCGCGGCAGCGGCCCTGCCACCGGTGGCGGGGCTTCCAATGTATGGCCTAGGGTGCCATAATTCTCCAGTGCATCTACACTGGAGAATTAATGCAGTTTAAGAATAGTTTTGCAGGTCATTGCTATGGAATCCTGGGAGTTTGGGGTGGGAGAGAAAGCGGGAGATCTTGCAAATCTAAAACTCCCACGATTGCACAGCCTCGAGCCAAGTGGGGTGAAAGTGCATCCATTCTACAGTGTAAATGCACCCTTGGATGTTTTCATGAGGATGGATGAAATGCTGCAAAGGAAAGCCTTTTTCTTTCATTGGATACATTAGTGTTTTTCAACCTTTTTTGAGCCACGGCACATTTTTTACATTTGAAAAATCCTGGGGCACACCACCAACCAAAATGACACAAAATGACACTCTAACACAGTAATACATATAGTTAATATGTTTTTTAATGTATAAACCTGGACCTGTTTTGATGAACCCAACATAGATATCCTGGCAGGAATAGCAGAAAAACACAAACTTCCCACACAGAACTCCCATAACCAAGAGAAAATACTATAAGAGTTTGGTGGGCACTGACCATGGGTTTTGGAGTTGTAGTTCACCTATATCCAGAGAGCACTGTGGACTGAAACAATGTTGGATCAGGACCAAACTTGGCATGAATACTCAATATGCCCAGATGTGAACACAGATGGAGTTTGGGGAAAACAGACCTTGACATTTGGGAGTTACAGTTTCTGGGATTTATAGTTAACACACAATCAAAGAGCATCCTGAACTCTTGCAACAATGGAATTGAACCAAACTTGGCATATTGAACTCTCATTACCAACAGAAAGTACGGAAAGGGTTTGCTTGGGAATTGACCTTGAGTTTGGAAGTTGTAGTTCACCTACACCCAGAGAGCACTGTGGACTCAAACAATGTTATGTTATGTTGTTTGTTTTCTATCCAGAATCACAATGTTGGAAGGAGGCTCACCACTATAAGGTCCCTAAAACAGGCATGGGAAAACTTCGGCCCTCTGGGTGCTTTGGACTTCAACTCCCACCATTCCGAACAGCCTCAGGCCCTTTCCTGCTTGAGTGGCTGAGGGGGGAGAAGGAAAAGGGCCCGAGGCTGCTAGGAATGGTGGAAGTCCAAAACACCTGGAAGGTCCAAGTTTGCCCATGCCAGCTTTCGACAGAGATCTCTTCCTCCCCTCCCTTTACGCCCTTTCTTCCCCCTCCTGCCGAACACTTACTTTTTCTTCTACACTGCCGCTTCTACAGCTATTTTGATCCGAGGGGGCAGCGTGAGCGTGTTTAGGAGGGGAGGGGGAAGGAGGAAGACGTGACCCGTGCGGGCGCTACTGCGCAGACTCGCCCCAGAGCAAAGCGAGCAGAGCGAGGCTGGGAAGAAGGGAGCCCGAGTGGAGAAGAAAAAGTGTTCAGCAGGAGGGGGAAGAAAGGGTATTGGAGGTTCCAATTTCCCACGGCACACCTGATGATCGCTCACGGCACACTAGTGTGCCACGGCACACTGGTTGGGAAACACTGGGATACATGACTTCAGATTGTTTTGAAAGGATGGCAATAAGCATTCCTTTGAATGACCAAGAGAACAATGCTCCAAAGTGGCAAAGTTGGAAATCTGGGGAGAAAAAGTTAGACGGATGTGAGGCCTTAGGAAGGGGCTCGCCAACGTCCATTCTGAAACCGATCTGTCTTGCCCGTTCTGAGGCCAAACAAATGGATGCTAAAACCTGAAAGGCATTTGTCATTTCGAATGTTTTAAGAGTTCCATTACTGCTTTTACAACAATGGCCGGGGCTGCCAAGCTCCACGGACCACGAGGGAAAGGCAGCGGCCGTTGCCAAGGCTGGGGATGTGGACGGCGGGCATAAATAAGGCTGGCAGCTGATCCTTAATGAAGGGGCCGTAAATTGCAGCAAGGAATGGAATCCAAGGGCCTTCAATTTTGCAAGCATCTGTCAATCCTCCCCATTAACCATAACTTTGCTTCAAGCGCCACCTCCGCTCAATTTCATAGCCCGTTTTGGAGATATCCCCCACCAAGCAAGTGCAAAATGTGGACAACTAAAAGAGAGTGTTCATTGCCTTCTTGTACCCTCCAATTATTGCAACTGGGCAGATCAATCCCATATTATCCAAAAAAATGTCCCAGTTTCTGTCTCTTTCCTCCTCCTTTGTCCTCAGCTTGTGGCAATCACTGCAAACTGAGTTCAAATGCCTAAAGTCATTTAAAATATTAATAATTTATACTTAACTAGCTGTACCCGGCACGCGTTGCTGTGCCCTATTTAGGAGATGCGAGATGTAAGGGTTGGAAATGATGTTACTTACGGTCTTGGTGGGGTCATGTAGGCATGAATTGCGCACTTTCTATGTGTGCTCCAAATGATGTCATCTGGAAGCATGAGTTGTATTGTCTTATATAGCGGAGGAAGTGTTTTGATTCTGGAGTGTGTCCACTCAGCAAAGTCTGTAGTGGTTGTGGAGGAGTGGCAAGTGGTGGTAGAGAGACTTTACCGGCTAGGCAGCACATTCCTGTTGTTTCTGCTGGGTATTTCAGGGCTTTGCAGTGTGCAGATGCAGATGTGCCATTAGGCCTCTGGCACCATGCCAGTCTTCTGCAGTGTTGTATCTGTAGGCGGTGGAATTTTGTGTTTTGAAGTTTGTTTTCTGTGTTGCGCGTTGTGTTTCTGCGCACGCTGCTGCTGTGTTGCATTTCTGCGTCTTTGTTGTTCCTGGCTGCGCGCTTCTTCTTGTCGTGCAGTTCTTTGCATTTGGTTCTCAGCTGTGCGTTGTGCAGTGACCTGTTGTCTGTGTCTCTGCTGTGCAGTGTGTTTCTGTTCTGGCGTTTGTTCTGCCCTTTTTTGTTTGATGTATGTAGCGTTGTGAGTGTGTCGTCCGATGCTGTTATTTTTATAAGGCATGGCTTGTCTTTTGGGTCAGTTTATGTCTGTGTGGAAGGAAGGAATGGTTTTAGTTTGTGGTGTTTGTAGGTGTTGTGTGTACGGGGTCCCGTTAGGTTGGTGGGATGGGTTGTGATTGGAAGTTGTGTTGTGTTGTGTGGGTAAGAATTTGCTGGAGAATTGCTCCCTCAGAGTTTGGTTTTGACAGTTTAACCCTCAAACACCAACTGAAATCTCTCAGCATTCTATCCTAGCCTTGGATGGCTCTTGCCAGCGTTGCTATGGTTACAGCAGTTATGCAAATCCGCCCTTATTGGCAGCCAATCATGTTGTTCAGAACGTAGAGGCTGGGTGAGTCTTTGGCTGCCCCGGAGGATGCTGGTAAATATAGTTTTATTTTTACTCGTTGTTTTGGGGGCCTTTTATGTTTTGGGGGGGGAAAGTTTCTTTGCTACAAACGTACCTTGCTTGAGGCCTATTTCTGTTGGCAAGTATTGTTTTTCTGCGTTGTATGGTTTCTTTGTTTGAGGTATACATCACATGACGTGAACCCATTTATATAATAGACTAGCTGTACCCGGCCACGCGTTGCTGTGGCTTAAAACCCCTGATAGGGCCAAGTTTGCCCAGGCCTTTGGAAGGGAACTGGGGCTGTGAGGAATTGTGGGAGTTGAAGTCCAGAACTTTGGCCTTTGAGGGGTTTTTGGGACTTCAACTCCCACACCTCACAGCCTCAGGCCTTTTCAGCAGGCCTGTGCAAACTTGGTCCTTTCAGGTGTTTTGGACTCAACTCCCACAACTGGGCAAACTTGGGCCTGTGGGAGTTGAAGTCCAAAAACCCCTGAAAGGCCCAAGTTAGCCCAGGCCTTTGGAAGGGGATTGGGGCTGTGAGGAATTGTGGGAGTTGAAGTCCAGAACTTTGGCCTTTGAGGGGTTTTTGGGACTTCAACTCCCACACCTCACAGCCTCAGGCCCCTTCAAAGGCCTGTGCAAACTTGGTCCTTTCAGGTCTTTTGGACTTCAACTCCCACACCTGGGCAAACTTGGGCCTGTGGGAGTTGAAGTCCAAAACCCCTGAAAGGCCCAAGTTAGCCCAGGCCTTTGGAAGGGGATTGGGGCTGTGAGGAATTGTGGGAGTTGAAGTCCAGAACTTTGGCCTTTGAGGGGTTTTTGGGACTTCAACTCCCACAATTCCACACAGCCTCAGGCCCCTTTCAAAGGCCTGTGCAAACTTGGTCCTTTCAGGTGTTTGGACTTCAACTCCCACAACTGGGCAAACTTGGGCCTGTGGGAGTTGAAGTCCAAAAACCCCTGAAAGGCCCAAGTTAGCCCAGGCCTTTGGAAGGGGACTGGGGCTGTGAGGAATTGTGGGAGTTGAAGTCCAGAACTTTGGCCTTTGAGGGGTTTTTGGGACTTCAACTCCCACAATTCCTCACAGCCTCAGGCCCCTTTCAAAGGCCTGTGCAAACTTGGTCCTTTCAGGTGTTTTGACTTCAACTCCCACAACTGGGCAAACTTGGGCCTGTGGGAGTTGAAGTCCAAAAACCCCTGAAAGGCCCAAGTTAGCCCAGGCCTTTGGAAGGGGATTGGGGCTGTGAGGAATTGTGGGAGTTGAAGTCCAGAACTTTGGCCTTTGAGGGGTTTTTGGGACTTCAACTCCCACACTTCCTCACAGCCTCAGGCCCTTTCAAGGCCTGTGCAAACTTGGTCGTTTCAGGTCTTTTGGACTTCAACTCCCACAACTGGGCAAACTTGGGCCTGTGGGAGTTGAAGTCCAAAAACCCCTGAAAGGCCCAAGTTAGCCCAGGCCGTTTGAAGGGGATTGGGGCTGTGAGGAATTGTGGGAGTTGAAGTCCAGAACTTTGGCCTTTGAGGGGTTTTTGGGACTTCAACTCCCACACCCTCACAGCCTCAGGCCCCTTTCAAAGGCCTGTGCAAACTTGGTCCTTTCAGGTGTTTGGACTTCAACTCCCACAACTGGGCAAACTTGGGCCTGTGGGAGTTGAAGTCCAAAAGACCTGAAAGGACCAAGTTAGCCCAGGCCTTTGGAAGGGGATTGGGGCTGAATGAAAGGTAAGGTGGTGGGAGGGGCTCCTTACCTGAAGTGGCTGCCCAGGGAGCACTGGCAGCACCAAATCCTCACGAGGAGAGGAGGCCGCTGGGAGGAGGTGGGAGGGGCTGGGGAAGAGGGGAGGGGTGTCCCCGCCCCCCTGCCACGCCCCCCCGCCGCTTTTCCTCACCGGAAAGCGGCAGGGGGGGGGCGGGGGGAGGTGGGAGGGGCGGGGGACGAGGGGGGGGGTGTCCCCGCCCCCTGCCACGCCGCTTCCCACCGGAAAGCGGCAGGGGGGCGGGAGGAGGTGGGGGGCTGGGGAAGAGGGGAGGGTGTGTCCCCCCCTGGCCCCGCCGCTTTTCCTTACGGAAAGCGGCAGGGGGGCGGGAGGAGGTGGGAGGGGCTGGGGAAGAGGGGAGGGGTGTCCCGCGCCTGCCACGCCCGCCGCTTTTCCTCACCGGAAAGCGGCAGGGGGGCGGAGGAGGTGGGAGGGGCTGGGGAAGAGGGGAGGGTGTCCCCGCCCCTGCCACGCCCGCCGCTTTCCCACCGGAAAGCGGCAGGGGGGCGGAGGAGGTGGGAGGGGCTGGGGAAGAGGGAGGGGTGTCCCGCCGCCTCGCCCCGCCGCTTTTCCTCACCGGAAAGCGGCAGGGGGGGGCGGGAGGAGGTGGGAGGGGCTGGGGAAGAGGGGAGGGGTGTCCCCGCCCCCTGCCACGCCCCCCCGCCGCTTTTCCTCACCGGAAAGCGGCAGGGGGGGGCGGGAGGGGCGGGGGACGAGGGGAGGGGTGTCCCCGCCCTGCCACGCCCCGCCGCTTCCTTACGGAGCGGGGGGGGGGCGGAGGAGGTGGGAGGGGCTGGGGAAGAGGGGAGGGGTGTCCCCGCCCCTGCCACGCCCGCCGCTTTTCCCCCCCGGAAAGCGGCAGGGGGGGGCGGGAGGAGTTGGGCGGGGCTGGGGAAGAGGGGAGGGGTGTCCCCGCCCCCTGCCACGCCCCCCCGCCGCTTTTCCTCACCGGAAAGCGGCAGGGGGGGGCGGGAGGAGGGGGGAGGGGCTGGGGAAGAGGGGAGGGGTGTCCCCGCCTCTGCCCGCCCCGCCGCTTTTCCTTACCGGAAAGCGGCAGGGGGGGGCGGGAGGAGGTGGGAGGGGCTGGGGAAGAGGGGAGGGGTGTCCCCGCCCCCTGCCACGCCCCCCCGCCGCTTTTCCTTACCGGAAAGCGGCAGGGGGGGGCGGGAGGAGGTGGGAGGGGCTGGGGAAGAGGGGGGAGGGTGTCCCCGCCTCTGCCACGGCCGCTTTCCTTACCGGAAAGCGGCAGGGGGCGGCGGAGGAGGTGGGGGGCGGGGAGGAGGTGGGAGGGGCTGGGGAAGAGGGGAGGGGTGTCGGAAAGCGGCGGCAGGGGGGGGGGTGGCGGAAAGAGGAGGGGCTGAGGGGGAGGACGGGAGGCGGCACCCTTGCTCCTCCTCAGCTTGTTCATGGCGCGAACGTTCTAAACGCTCGTGCTGGCAGCGCAGAGGCCGGGTGGGATTTCCGTTGGTATTGGGGGTGTTTTAGGGTGTTGTGAGGTAGCTAGGTCCGGTTTTTTGACTGTTGTCTGTACCTCGTGGTCAGGGCCAGTCAGCTGTTGAGTTTGGTGTTTCTGCGACTTATAGTTTCTTTGTCTATATCAATCTTTGCACGACCGTGTCTCCTTTATATATATAGATAATAAATAATTAATATATAAATAATAACTAACAATAAATAAAAAATAATTAATAATAAGAGCAATAGTCAATTATAATCAATAATCAATATAAATAATAACCAACCATTAATAATTAAGACTCAATTATAATCAATACTATTATAATTAATATTAATATTTAATACATGAATAACTAGCAATTAATGGTGAATTTGTATTTCCATCTGCATCATGTTACTGGGTGCCTGGACTGTGTTTACTCCATTGTACTGTGCTTTATTGTGTTTTTATTGTGTTTTTATATTGTGTTTTATGCTGAACCCATTGCTGTAAGTCGCCCCGAGCCACACTGGGAGTGGCGACTGACAAGTACGAACAATAAATTTAAAAAAAATTCATAATTCATAATAAAAGTTAAATTAAAAATAATCAATACATAAATAGTAACTAACAATGAATAAATAATTATTAATAATTTAAAACAAATAATAACACTTAATAATTAATAATTAAGAGTTAATACATAAATAATAACTAGAAATTACTAAATAATTAAAAGTAATAATAAAAATAGATAATAAGAAATAATCAATACATAAATAATAACTATTAATAAATAATAAATAAATAATAAGGATAAGATTAAGAATAAATACGCTGAGGAACGCTGAGGAGTGCGAAAGGAACAACAAGGGATGCTGGAAACGCTGAGAGATGAGGAGTGCGTCAGCTCCCCCTGGTGGCCAGAGTTTGCCTCTGTTCGTCTATATGTGTGTATGTGGAAATGGCAGGGATTGTTTGCTAAGTATGTGTACCTGTAATCCGCTCTGAGTCCCCTTCGGGGTGAGAAGAACGGAATATAAATAAAGTGTAATAAATAATAATAATCCACATTGCATAATTAATACTATCAATATTATTATTAATAATATCCTGCTTTTTCTCTCTATAAGGAGACTCAAAGCAGCTATGTATCTATTATTATTACTATTCTTATTTATAATAATTAATAACAATGAATTTATGACCAGCTGGTACATTTGTCTTCAATTAGCTTCCATTAAAAATCTTGCCCCTTCTTGCAGAAACACTGTTTACATTTAATTTTGTTTTAGTGTTTGCATCTTTATATATTATAATTACGCAAATGCTTTTATGCGAAGCCACTTTGATCCTCCTTTGGGAAAGATAAATAATAATAATTGTAGTAGTCATGCAAACTACTGCATCCTCCCCTGGTTTGTTATGTTTTTCCTCATTGCGGACACGTTGTGATGTTAAGCAGAGTTTTCGCCCCTGAATTGCTGGAAGGGTTGCAATGCACCAATGGTGCCGAATTACTTTCTGTAAGCATTGCAACAAGTAACTGGAATGAATTACTTCTCCAGAGTCTATGACTCTGTAACATAGAGATGGCTGCTTGGGTTTCGTTTAAATAAGGAGATCAAATGGTACAATTGGAGCAAATGTTCACCTTGTATGCCACGAAAGGCGGCTTCCACAAGCCAAAAAGGCATTGCTTGCTCTTTGCCGTCAAGGAAAGGAATGTTTCTCTTCGCTTCCCCTTGTTGCATTAGATAAGACAACTTTGTATCCCATTTCTTACATACCAAGTTTATTCCCAAGTCACACTTTGTACCAAGCCGCTTTGGTTGGGAGCGCTGAAGCAAAACCCTTTGCGCAAGTCGAACAACATGGGGTTCTAAAGCAGGCCTGGGAAAACATGGTAGGCTGTTAGGAATTGTAGGAGTTGGAGTCCAAGACACCTGGAGGGAGGGCCCAAGTTTGCTAATGCTTGTTCTATAGGGTCAGTTTATTGCATTGCAGAGACCCCCCAAGCAGGGGCGGTCTTACGTATACGTGAAGGACGCGGCTGCGTGGGGTGCCATCTTGGAAGGGTGCCGCCGCGCTGGCTGCGCCGCCGTAGCAAACCTCCCTGCTGCTGCGTCGGCTTCAGTGCCTGCAGGAGCTTCTGGGCATGCCCTGAGGTTTTCGCACATGCGCAGTGGCTCTGGAGCTTAACTTCAGCTCCTGAGCCACTGTGCAGGCGTGAAAACCTCCGTGCATGCCCAGAAGCTCCTGCAGGCACTGAAGCCGAAGCCTAAATAGGCTTAACAGGCTTCAGCGCCTGCAGGAGCTTCTGAGCATACAAGGAGATTTTTGTGCGTGTGCAATGGCTCCGGAGCTCAACTTCAGCTCCGGAGCCACTGTGCATGCGCAAAAACCTCCGCGCATGCCCAGAAGCTCCAGCAGGCGCTGAAGCCAAAGCCTAAACAGGCTTAACAGGCTTCAGCGCCTGCAGGAGCTCCTGCGCATGTGCGGAGATTTTCGCGCATGCGCAATGGTTCCGGAGCTCAACTTCAGCTCCGGAGCTACTGCACATGTGTGAAAACCGCTGCACATGCCCAGAAGCTCCTGTGGGCACTGAAGCCGAAGCCTAAACAGGCCTTGCGCGAGGCTGGGGGCGGTGCGGGGCGCGTGAGAAGGAAGGGCGTGGCCTCGCGCGAGCCACTACATAGCCGCCAGTTCGCCACTGCGCTGTGAGGGAGCCTTTCTCTCCCTTTAGCTTCCACGAAGCCAGCGGTGAGTGGCGGTTTTCTCCTGAGGGGCGCCTTCAGGCAGGAGCTTCTGGGCATGCGCAGACGGGGGGGGCACCAAAAGTTTTTTGGGGGGTGCTAAAATAAATGGTTCGCTTACCATTTAGAATTACCTTAGACCGCCCCTGCCCCTAAGGGCCATCTAGTCCAACCCCATGAAAGATAACACAACTAAAACCCTCCCAAAAGATGTCCTTATAACCTCTGCTGAAAAAAACTGAGCAAAGAGTGGGAAGCATGCACCAATCCTGGTTGGAAAATAGGGACAGTGTTACAACCGATATGCAAAAGAGGAAGTAGTAGTAGTGGCAGTAGTAGTAGTAGTATTACATTTATTTAGCTTCAGGAACTCTGAGAAATACTGCAAGATCTAAAAAGGAGGGCGGAAAACAACAAAGCTGGCAGGGAGTGGCTGGAGATTTATAGCTACTGTTTCAAGACCTCAGGTGCCAATTTAGGGTAGCACACCCTACTTAACAATCACTGGGTCAAAGCAACCTCTCTGTCTTTAAATTGCTCAATGGTTAATGATAATGAGTTTTCATCATCTGCAATCTCCTGAGAGAAAGAGAACTCTCCTCCGCCTCAATTCCTGGTTCCTTGGATTCAGAGAAGTCATCAGTATCAGTAGCAGCAAATTCCTGCCAGTCTTCCTCCTCTTTATTAAATCTTATGGCATTAGAGCAGTGCATCCCAACCAGTGTGCCGTGAGCGATCATCACGTGTGCCGTGGGAAATTGGAACCTCGGGGGAGTCTAGTGTGTTGAAGTATAACAACCCTAAGAAACCTACCTCGATAAAGGCACAAAATTACAAACACCCCCCGGTTGTCTACTTGGTCTCTCCCTCTCCATGCATTTGGGAAGGCCCACTAACCTTTCCCCAAGTAGAGACCTCTTCCTGCCTCCTGGGGGTTCTGTGTGGGAAGTTTGTCCCAGTTCTATCATTGGTGGGGTTCAAATTGTAGGGGAACTATAAATCCCCAGCAACTACAACTCCCAAATGTCAAGGTATATTTCCCCTGAACTGCATCTACGTTCATGTTTGGGCATATTGAGTATTCATGCCAAGTTTGGTCCTGATCCAACATTGTTTGAATCCACAGTGCTCTCTGGCTATAGGTGAACTACAACTCCAAAACTCAAGGTCAATGCCCACCAAACTCTTATAGCATTTTCTCTTGGTTATGGGAGTTCTGTGTTGGAAGTTTGTGTCTTCCTGCCATTCCTGCCAGGATATCTATGTTGTGTTCATCGAAACAGGCCCAGTTTTCACACTGAGTGCATAAATACATTTTAAAAACATATTAACTATATGTATTGCTGTGTTAGAGTGTCATTTTGCGTCATTTTGGTTGGTGGTGTGCCCCAGGATTTTGCAAATGTAAAAAGTGTGCCGCGGCTCAAAAAAGGTTGGGAAACACTGCATTAGAGAGTGAGTTACGGCAAAGTCACACTGTCTCATCCTCAATGGAAAGCGAAGGCAAATCCCCTCTGCACAGAGTTTGCCAAGGAAACAATGCGATAGCACACTGGAAACAACTTGAAGGGACGGAACAGCAACGAAGTAATTCCCGACTATCTCCCTTAAAACTCAAAGCGGCTTAACAGAAAAGCATCACCGTCGCCATTTAAAACATAGACAGTACTAAAACAATTCCCAGGGATTCCACTTGGTTGGAATCCCTCCCTATGGCTTCCCCACTTGGCCCGCTGTAATTCTCACTCTTTAAATAATAATAATAATAATAATAATAATAATAACAAATCTTTATTGTCTCCTGCTTTTCTTCCACCAAGAAGTCCGATCTGGCTATGGTGGTCCACGCTCTGGTCACATCCCGAATAGATTACTGCAATGCACTCTACGTGGGGCTGCCTTTGAAGACAGTTCGGAAATTACAATTAGTCCAATGGGTGGCAGCCAGATTACTAACCGGAACTACATACAGGGAGCATACCACCCCCCTGTTGTGTCAGCTCCACTGGCTGCCTGTCCATTTCCGAGCTCAATTCAAAGTGCTGGTTTTGACCTTTAAAGCTCTATACGGTTCTGGCCCAGCTTACTTGTCCGAACGCATCAGCCACTATGTCCCATCTTGTAATTTAAGATCGTCCGGGGAGGCCCTGCTCTCGCTCCCGCCAACTTCTCAAACGCGGTTGGTGGGGACGAGAGAGAGGGCCTTCTTGGTGGTGGCTCCCCGTCTGTGGAACGCGCTTCCAAGCGATGTACGATCAACCCCATCCCTCCTGGCATTCAGGAAAAAAGTGAAGTCCTGGCTGTGAGACCAGGCGTTTGCGCATTAGCACAATGCAGCATTTTGGACTGGATTTGTAAGGGCAAGTTGATGGAGATGGCTCAATGCCCCTGTTATGGACGGAACACTATTCTTAACTTAAGTGAATGTGTGTGATGTTTTAATGTTAATTGTATTTTAATGTATTTTAATGCTGAATGTTTTTGGTTTTTATATTGTATTTTACTGTGTGGGCATCGAATTGTGCCTTTTGTTAGGCTGCTCTGAGTCCCCCCTCGGGGGTTGAGAAGAGCGGGGTAGAAATGTTAGAAATAAATAAATAAATAAGAGACCCAAAGCGGTTCCCAACATCTTCCAACAGGACAAATCCAAGAACAGAGCCAAAGGCCTCTATCGATCGGTTCCCAAAGTTGCATCGATTTTGCTCAAAGTTCTCTCTCTCTCTCTCTCTCTCTCTCTCTCTCTCTCGCAATTCCAAAAATGGGTTAGCAAGCATGCAAGGCAATCGTGCTGGGGAAGTGAGTTCAGGGGTGGGTGGGGTTTGGAAGCTGTTGCTGGGACGGTGGCCTTGTTCGTTTGGAATAGAAGTGCGGAACCACTTTTCTTTTCTTTCCCTCCTACCCTTCCCGTGTCATTTCTGTCTTAGGAGGCGAGTCCCTCCCATGCCTTCAATGTGCCAACAGCCAAGCGGGTTGCTTGAGTGACAGCCAGGGCTCCGAGTCAATCATAGGATCATAGTACCATAGAATAATAGAGTTGGAAGAGACCCTCAAGGGCCATCTAGTCCAACCCACTGCCATGCAGGAAAAGCACAATCAAAGCACCCCTAACAGATGGCCATGTATGTATGTATGTATTTATTTACTTTATTTATATTATATTCCGCTCTTCTCACCCAGAAGGGGACTCAGAGCGGATTACAGGTACACATACTTAGCAGACAATCCCTGCCGTTTACACATACACACATATAGACGAACAGAGGCAAACTCTGGCCACCAGGGGGAGCTGACACATTCCTCATCTCTCAGCGTTCCCAGCATTCCTGGAGTTCTTTTAATGACCTCATAATTCAGTCAAAATTAGCCTCCCCACTTAATGTGGGACCTTCATCTCCTACTTGACAGATGCAACTGTCTTTCGGGCTGCAAAGGTCGACAGCAGGCTACACTTAAGGTCGAGCACCCACCTTGACCCGGGCAGGCCTCGAACTCATGACGTACTGGTCAGAGAGATCTTATGCAGCTGACACTTAGCCAGCTGCGCCATATTCCCAGTGCTAGCCTTACTATTACTACTAGTACTAGTACTACTAGTAGTAATAATAGAATCCTAGAGTTGGAAGTACCCCATGGGCCATCTAGTCCAACCCCCTGCCATGCAGGAAAAGCACCATCAAAACACCCCTAACCGATGGCCATCCAGCCTTACTACTACTTCTAGTAGTAGTAGTAATAGAATCCTAGTATTGGAAGAGACTTCATGGGCCATCTAGTCCAACCCCAGTCTGCCATGCAGGAAAAGCACAACCAAAGTATCCCTGACAGATGGCCATCCAGCCTTACTACTACTACTTCTAGTAGTAGTAATAGAATCCTAGTGTTGGAAGAGACTTCATGGGCCATCTGGTCAGAGAGATCTTATGCAGCTGACACTTAGCCAGCAGCGCCACATTCCCGGTGCTAGCCTTACTAGTACTACTAGTACTACTATTACTACTAGTAATAGTAGTAATAATAGAATCCTAGAGTTGGAAGAGACTCCATGGGCTTCTAGTCCAACCCCCTGCCATGCAGGAAAAGCACCATCAAAGCACCCTTAACCAATGGCCATCCAGCCTTACTACTACTTCTAGTAGTAGTAGTAGTAGTAGTAATAGAATCCTAATGTTGGAAGAGACTTCATGGGCCATCTAGTCCAACCCCAGTCTGCCATGCAGGAAAAGCACAATCAAAGTATCACTGACAGATGGCCATCCAGCCTTACTACTACTAATAGTAGTAGTAGTAGTAGTAGTAGTAATAGAATCCTAGTGTTGGAAGAGACTTCGTGGGCCATCTAGTCCAACCCCAGTCTGCCATGCAGGAAAAGCACAATCAAAGTATCCCTGACAGATGGCCATCTACCTCTGCTTAAAAGTTTCCAAGGAAGGACCTTCCTGGACTCTGAGGCAGAGAGTTTCACGGTTGAACAGCTCTTCTTACGGTCAGGAAGTTCTTCATGTTCAATGGATTCTCCTTCCCTGTAATCAGGCTCCATTGAGTCCTAGTTTCCAGGGCAGCAGAAAACAAGCCTCTTCCTTCTTCCTTAGGACTTCCTATTTGATATGTATATATGGCTCCCATGGCTCCTCTCAACCTCCTCTGCAGGCTAAACAAGCCCAACTCTTTGAGATGTTCCTCAGAGGAATTATTCATGGTCTCCACAAACCTTGGATTATTTTAGTTGCTCTCTTCCTCTGGACTCCTTCCAGCTTAGAGTCAATATGTCTCTTGAACTGTGGGGCCCAGAATTGGACACAGGGTTATTATTCCAGGTAAAGAGGTCTAACCAAAGCAGGTTTCCAGAGCAGGGGTGGGCAAATCACGGCCTGGGGCCCGGATGCGGCCCTTTGGCCAATTCTATCCGGCCCTCCTAAGGGCCCCGGCAGGCAGGCAGGAAGGCTCGCTCACCGGTCGCCTCACCCCGCCCACTCGCCTCACCCTCTCGCCCGCGTGCCCTCTCGCCCGCTCCGGCTCTCCCAGTGCCGGCCTGCCCTTGCTGTTGCTGGCACTGAGAGAGCTGGAGCAGGCGAGAGGGCGCATGGGCGAGAGGGCAAGGTGAGCGATGAGTGGGCGGAGCGGGCGGCGAGTGAGCAATGAGCAGGCGGGGCGAGAGGGCAAGGCAGGCAGGCAAGCAGAGCAACCGATGGAGAGGGAGGGAGGGGGGAGAAGAGGAGGAGGCCAGGGAGGGAGGGAGCAAGTGCCGTTGCCACCGCCGAGCATCCTTAATAAGTGAACTATACATCCCAGCAACTCCAACTCCCAAATGTCTATTTTCCCCAAATTTCCCCAATGTTCACATTTGGGCATATTGAGGATCCGTGCCAAGTTTGGTCCTGAGTTTCCCATCTTTTCAATGGGGTTTGATCTCTTCCTTTTCCGTCACGAATCTCAAAGGCTCGCTGTCAGGAGGGTTTTAGAAAAGTGGGAACAGGAAGTCATCGAGAGGGAAGGGACCCCAGGGCTATCCAGCCCAACCCCCAGGGATACACAATCAAAGCAACCTCGACTGATGGCCATCAAGACTCTGCATAAAACTCTCCAGAGAAGGGGACTACAAGGAAGCATTATTTTATTTTAGTGGTTTTTATTATTATTGTATAATAATTTTAATGTAATATAATAATATAATAAATAATATAATATGTTATATTATATTATAATTTCAATATATTATAATGTCTATATATATATATATATATATATATATATAGATATACTAGCTGTCCTGGCCATGCGTTGCTGTGGGGTTTTTTTAAACTTGGGGACTGTGTGTGTAGTCATGTATATGTGTATGCGTGTATATGTGTGTATTTATGTATATGTGTGTTTGTATATGTATGTGCGTGTATATGTGTTGATGTGTGTAAGTACAGGTGTGTTTATGTATGTGTGTATGTGTATATTTGTATATTTCTGTGCATGTATATATGTGTGTGTGTATGTGTTTCTGTGTTCCTTTCTTCTACCCTTTCCTTCCTTCCTTCACTCCATCCTTCTATCCTTTCCTTCCTTTCCCCTCCCCTCCTTCCTGCTATCCTTCCTTTTTTCCTTCCTTCCTTTTCCCTTCTTTCCTTCCTTCCTTCCTTCACTCCATCCTTCTATCCTCTCCTTCCCCTCCCTCCCTTCCTGCTATCCTTCCTTTTTCCTTCCTTTCTTCTCCCCTCTTGCCTTCCTTCCTTCATTCCATCCTTCTATCCTCCCTCTCCTTCCCCTCCCTTCCTTCCTGCTATCCTTCCTTTTCCTTCCTTTCTTCTCCTCTCTTTTCTTCCTTCCTTCACTCCATCCTTCTATCCTTTCCTTCATTTCCCCTCCCCTCCTTCCTGCTATCCTTCCTTTTTCCTTCCTTCCTTTTCCCTTCTTTCCTTCCTTCCTTCCTTCACTCCATCCTTCTATCCTCTCCTTCCTCTCCCTCCCTTCCTGCTATCCTTCCTTTCTTCTCCCCTCTTGCCTTCCTTCCTTCATTCCATCCTTCTATCCTCTCCTTCCCCTCCCTTCCTTCCTGCTATCCTTCCTTTTCCTTCCTTTCTTCTCCTCTCTTTTCTTCCTTCCTTCACTCCATCCTTCTATCCTTTCCTTCATTTCCCCTCCCCTCCTTCCTGCTATCCTTCCTTTTTCCTTCCTTTCTTCTCCCTTCCTTCCATCTGTTTTTCTTTCTATCATTCTTTCCTTTCTTCTCCCCTCCTTTCTTCCTTCCCTCTCTTCCTTCTTTCCTTTCCCTCCTTCCTGCCATTCCTCCCCTTTCTGTATCAGTCCTTGCTCCCCTTGCCTCTTCTCCCTACCACCAGCATTCCGACATTCTAAACTGCCAGAAGGGTGTGATGTGATGGATCATGGGAGTTGTGGTCCAGTGGTTTTTTTGTATTTTTGGTCGTGTTGTTTAATTTTTTGTTTTTTGGGGGGGTGGTAAACATACCAAGTGGGGTTTTGTGTGTATGTGGGCTGATTTGGTGTTTCTGCGTTGTAAGGTTTCTCTGTTTGGGACGGTCGTTCCATGACGGGAACCCCTTTATATAATAGATAATATAATAATTATTATATTAATACTAATAATATATGAATATTTCTTGATATATTCATATGTTAATATTAATGATGTGTAATATATAGTAAATATAGTAAGTGAATAAATAAATAAATAAATAATGTAGATTAGCATGTAGTTCCGCCTTTAGGTGCGGCCCTCCATAATATATTTTGGCTCTCATGTGGCCCCTGGGAAAAAATAATTGCCCACCCTTGGTCAGAG
The DNA here is from genome assembly GCA_030556195.1 of Anolis apletophallus. NCBI lineage: Eukaryota > Metazoa > Chordata > Lepidosauria > Squamata > Anolidae > Anolis > Anolis apletophallus. The sequence goes on along the minus strand of JARBWK010000016.1, from coordinate 18,416,911 downwards.
GCACAATGACTTCCCTCCGTTTGGACATGAGGCTCTTTGGATGCAGCCCGAAATCCCATTGGCTTTGTGAGCTGCTGCATCCCAAGTCGAGCGCTGCCTCCCGCCTGCAAAAGCCTCCCAATGGCAGTCGAGTTGCAACAGGTCGCAATGCACCTGGAGGGAGCCGGGGCATGAATGCAAGCAAGGGTGACTCACTCCCTCCCTCCCCATCCTCTCCTCTCCCTCCGCCAAGGAAACTCCCAGCCTGGATCTGCTACACAAGGCAGGAATGCTGCAGTTGTACAAGGAAAAGCAACAACCTCAGCATGGAATGCCTTCAACCGAGAAGGAACACCCGTGCCTCGTTGCCTCCTTTGCGTTCTCCATCTCTGCAAAAACTTGGAGGGACTCCAAAGAGGAAAGTGGGTCCTGGCATCGTTATTAAAAGGAACCGAAGACTCAGAGGGTTGGAAGGGACCTCTAACCCAAAAACAAAAATCATATTACACAGTATCTATCCCAGCAGCTTCTCCAGGCTTGAGGATGGCAATGCCAAGCCAGTGGTAGCATAGCTAGCACAAGGCTGGCTTGGCATTGCCATCCTCAAGCCTGGAGAAGATGATGGGAGCTCCAAAGCAAGAGGGGCGAGGGGCTTGGTGTGGCCAGGCTCCGCCCCCTCTGGCTTCTGCTCTACCAGCAGCTTCTCCAGGTTTGAGGATGGCAGTGCCAAGCCAGTGGTGGCATAGCTAGCACAAGGCTGGCTTGGCACTGCCATCCTCAAGCCTGGAGAAGCTGCTGGTAGAGCTGAAGCCAGAGGGGGCGGAGCCAGGCCACACCAAGCCCCTCCCCCTCCCCCCAGCCTAGAGGAGGTAGGTAGATCTTTCTGACTTGGTTTTATTGTAAGTAGCTCGCATGCTGAAAAAGTGTGGGCACCCCTGATCTACAGCTTTGGGTATCGAACAGAAGCCAGCATGATGGGTGTCCATATCTCCCTGGCTTCCAAGCCATGCACATTTCCTTCTTTTTCATTTACTACAATGATTCAAAAGTAGCTATTCTTCTTTTGAAGCCACAAACTGCTGGGATTAGCCTGTGGGACTCTGACCAGGTTCACAAAGTAAATACTCCAGGGCTCTCTCTGCCTTGAAACAGGAACACGAGCTTCAGTCTCGCTGTATGGGAGGCACATTGACTCCCTCTCCCTCGAGTCTCTCACAAGCAGCTGAGAAAAACGGCAGGAATGTGCTAAACCACTTGCGCTGCATAGAGATAATCATAAGCTCGGCCTTTGTGTTTGTTTCTTTTCGAACCAATCACCTAAACAAGATCCACAGTTCCTCACTATCCTTTCAAGCAAATGGACTTTTGCTATAAGGAAGATCACATAGAAGCACCTTTTGCCGTTCCTCCGTCCTCCAAATGCTTCCTACTTGGCGCGCAAGAAAAAGGCCACTTGTTTTGGAAAGTGGGTCACATAAAACCATAGAGGAAGCACCGATTTAACCAAAGCAAAAGGACGTGACTCCAGAAATACTGCGGAAAGGATCTCAACTACAGAGGAGGAGCGCTCTGTGAGTTTTTATTTATTTATTTCAGCATTTTACCCCGCTCTTCTCACCCCCCCCCCGGGGGGAGGGGGGTCAGAGCGGCTTCCAAAAGGCACAATTTGATGCCTACACAACAACACAGCATAAAAACACAGTATAAAAACCCTCAAGCATTAGACACTAAAATACATTAAAATACAATTACATTCACACATCCTACACATTCACCTATGTTAAAACAGTGTTCCGTCCCTAAAAGCATTGAGCCCTATTCACCAACTTTCCATTAAAAATTAGTCTAAAGGGCTGACCTGTGCTACTATGCGAACGCCTGGTCCCACATCCAGGCTTTCACTTTTTTCCTAAATGTCAGGAGGGATGGAATTGATCATATGTCACTAGGAAGCGCATTCCACAGACAGGGAGCCACAACCGAGAAGGCCCTCTCCCTCGTCCCCGCCAGCCACACCTGAGAAGCCGACGGGAGCGAGAGCAGAGCCTCCCCGGATGATCTTAAAGAACGAGGTGGGACGTAGCGGCAGATGCGTTCGGACAAGTAAGCTGGGCCAGAACCGTATAGAGCTTTAAAGGTCAAAACCAGCACTTTGAATTGAGCTCGGAAGTGGATAGGCAGCCAGTGGAGCTGACACAACAGGGGGGTGGTATGCTCCCTGTATGTAGCTCCAGTTAGTAATCTGGCTGCCGCCCATTGGACTAGTTGCAGTTTCCGAACTGTCTTCAAAGGCAGCCCCACATAGAGTGTGTTGCAGTAATCTATTCGGGATGTGAGCAGAGAGTGGACGACCGTAGCCAGATCAGACTTCCCAAGGTACGGGCGCAACTGGCGCACGGGTCTTAACTGTGCAAAAGCTCCCCTGGCCACTGCCGAGACGTGGGGTTCCAGGCTCAGCAATGAATCCAGGATCACTCCCAAGCTGCGAACCTGCGTCTTCAGGGGGAGTGCAACCCCATCCAACACAGGCTGTAACCCTATGCCCTGTTCGGCCTTTCGACTGACCAGGAGGACCTCTGTCTTGTCTGGATTAAGTTTCAATTTGCTAGCCCTCATCCAGTCCGACACAGCAGCCAAGCACCGGTTCAAAGTCTGGACAGCCTCCTTAGTGACAGGTGGGAAGGAGTGACAGATCTGGACGTCATCTGCGTACAGATAACACCTTACTCCGAAACTCCGAATGATCTCTCCCAGCGGTTTCATGTAGATGTTTTGCCACCATTCACCCATTGTAGGAGGTTCTTGGGGGACATAGAACTAGTTATATTATTGTCTGGCAACCAGTTAAACCTTGTCTTATGTGGACTCTATGAATGAGAGACATCCAAGTCATCCTGATACTCACAGTCCTGTTCAGGTCTTGCAAAGCCAGAGCAGCCATATTCAACGTGTTCTTCCTCTTCTAGCATTGCCTTATGGGGACCTCATGAAGGAGAGACCTCTAAGTCACCCTCTGTCGTCAACAGCCCTATTCGGGTCTTGCAAAGCCAAGGCAGCCATAATGGCCTCCTGGATGGAGTCAACTCATCTCTTCTTTTCCTATTGCTTTACAAGACCCCGTGAGAGAGAGACCTTCAAGTCTTTCCAAATCAGGGTGGACATGGTGGCTTCCTGGACGGAGCAGATCCTTCTGCAATGTGTTATTCCTCTTCTAGCATTGCCTTATGGGGACCACATGAAGGAGAGACCACCAAGTCTTTCCAAATCAGGACAGACATTGTGGCTTCCTGGATGGAGCAGATCCTTCTGCAATGTGTTCTTCTGGCAGTTCCACAAATGAGAGGTCTCCAAGTCACCCTGTCCTTTTCAGGTTTTGCAAAGTTGAGAAAGCCATGGTAGTTTCCTGGATGGAACAGATCCTTCTGCAAAATGTTCTTCTTCTTCTACCGTTGTCTTATGGGGAACCCATGAAGGAGAGACCTCCAAGTCACCCTCTGTCATCAACAGCCCTATTTGGGTCTCGCAAAACCAGGGCAGCCATGGTGGCTTCCTGGATGGAGCAGATCCTTCTGGAATATGTTCTACCAATGCCTTATAGGGACCCCAAGGATGAGAGACATCCCAAGTCTTCCTGTCACTCAGGTCTTGCAAAGTCAGGGCAGCCATGGAGAGTTCTTGATGGAATCAGCCCTTCTCCAATGTGTCTCCTTCCTGTTTTCCTACTGCCTTGTGAGGACCCCATGAAGGAGAGACCTCCAAAGTCTTTCCAAGTCAGGACAGTTATGACAGCGTCCTGGATGGAGCGGATCCTCCTGTCATGTGTTCTTATGGTAATTCCATGCTTGAGGGACCTCCAAGTCAGTCCAACGCAGATCTTACAAAGTCATGGCTTGCAAAGGCAAACCCTTCAGAACAAATATTTTCGGGGGAAACCATACGATAGTGGCCTCCTTTCTTCAAGACCCAGGACAATGTGTGGAGAGGAGGGGGGTGGCCTCTGGGAGACTCCCATTAAGTTGTGGGGTTCCCCAGGGAGCTATCCTCTCTCCTTTATTGTTTAATATATATATGCGCCCACTTGCCCAACTGGTTCGCGATTTTGGTCTGGAGTGTCATCAGTATGCTGATGACACCCAGCTGGTGCTGAGAATGGAAGGCAGGCCGGACACCGTACCTGATTGTTTCCATCAATGCCTCAAAGCCGTGACTGGATGGCCAGTTGAAGGTGAATCCATCGAAGATGGAGATCCTATGGCTGGGTCGTCCTGGTGTCGGTGAGTGCCGGTTGCCTACCCTGGGTGGTGAGCGGTTAAGCCCATCATCTTTGGTAAAAAGCCTGGGGGTCCAATTGGACCCACTGCTATTGATGTAGACTCAGGTCTCCATGGTTAGCAGGTCCGCATTCTTCCATCTCCGACAGGCTAGGCGACTGGCTCCCTACCTATCCAGGAATGATCTAGCTACGTTGATCCAGGCGACGGTTATCTCGAGGCTAGACTTCTGTAACACCCTCTACATCGGCCTTCCCTTGTCGACAACCCGGAAACGAATGCTGGTGTAAAATGCTGTTGCTCGATTGCTGGTGGAAACATCGACAAGAGAGCACATTACATCAATTTTACAGCAATTGCACTGTCTACCAGTAGAGTACTGGATTGTCTTCAAGGTGCTGGTTTTGACCTTTAAGGCCTTGTATGGTCTAGGGCCAGTGTACCTGAAGGACCGCCTCACCCCCATATGTTCCCCCGAGATCGTTGCGTTCAGAAGAACAAAATCTCCTGGTGATTCTATCAATCCGTTCCTGCAACCTTTCAACAACAAGACAAAGAGCCTTTTCTGTTGTGGCGCCAACTCTATGGAACGAGTTACCAGATGGAACTTGCGCTATCACAGAGTTGAGCCCCTTCCGGAGGGCCTGCAAGACGTTCCTCTTTAGGCAGGATTTTAATCTGGGCACCTCCTGATAATCCTGTCCATACCCTTGTGTTTTTATATATCCAAACTGTTTTATGTGTATTTTATTGTTTTATGTAAACCGCCCCGAGCCTGTAGGGAGGAGTGGTATATAAAAGTGAATAATAAATAAATAAAAATAGGTTTGTTTTTGGGTCACTGTAAGTCAGAGGTGGCTTGAAGGCACCCTCTATCCATCCATCCATCTATCTATTAATCCAGTGTTTTTCAACCTTTTTTGAGCCGCGGCACATTTTTTACATTTACAAAATCCTGGGGCACACCACCAACCAAAATGACACTCTAACCCAGTAATACATATAGTTAATATGCTTTTAAATGTATTTATACACTCACTTAATGTGAAACCTGGGCCTGTTTCGATGAACACAAAATATATAGTTATATAGTATATTATTATTATATTGCATTACATTACAACATTATCAATATTATATGTATACACGATATACACAATATACGTATACCATACTATATTATACTATAATATCAAATACAACATACTATGTCATTGTCACAGTACAACAATTACATACCACATTGTATTATAACAATTATATCACAATATTATTCACAATATTACATGAAACATAAATATACAATTATAATATCTTAATTTTAAATTGTGGTGCCCAGAACAGGACACAATGTTGGAGTTGAAGTCCAAAACACAATTATATCTGTTGAAGTCCAAAACGCCTGGAAAGTTTTGACCATATCTAGTCTAAACCTTCTTCCAAGCCCTTAGTAAAGATGATGCCTACCTTAATGTATAGCCAGAGTCTCCATGTCCATCTGTCGGGAGGGCTTGGATGGTGCCTTCCTGCTTGGCTGAAGCGGGTCAGGCTGGATGGCCTTTGGGGGACCCATATTTCTCCCACAAGTTCCCTTCCCTCCTTTCCCCCGTTAGCTGGCTGACTCCCTGCCTGCCTGCCTGCCTACCTACCTGACCCTCCGGCTGCTTGCCTGCCTGCCTTCAGCGCTCGGGCTCCGCTGCTCTCTGACTCACACCTCGCATAGCGCCAACAGGGCTGGGCTGGACAGGAAGTGCTCCCCGCTGGAGCGGAACGGAAGGGAACGGGCCCAAACAGGTCCGTGCTACTGCGTGGCCCTCCCGGAAACAGGGACCTGCGCACTGAGGTTCTGGAGACAGAGTAGCAAACTTTATACATGACATCAGATAGATTATAATCTAATTTCCCACGGCACACCTGATGATCTCTCACGGCACACTAGTGTGCCGCGGCACACTGGTTGGGAAACACTGTATTAATCTATCCATCCAACTCATAGATTGTGTGCTTTTGAGTTATTTCCAACTTTGTGCACAGCTGTCACAGGATTTTCTTTCTCTTCCTCTGAGACTGAGAGAGAGTGACTTTGCTGTAGCCAAGAAACAAAAAGAGGAAATAGGAACGCTGGCCTGTAGCAATAAAATTTCCCCCCCAAATTCCTAGTATTTTGGAATGGGAATATGGTTCACCTTTCCATCTGCTGTGCCATTGCATTCCGTTCCTTTCTTGAATACCCAAACTAGCCATTCTAAGAACTTGGACGAACCCTTGAAAGAACGGTTTGATAACGTGTCTATATCTCCTAATTCTAACTCCGAATCATGGCTGCCGCCTCCAGCTATTGACCTGTAATTGCCAGCAAACCTCTCCTTTCTTTACAGCCATCTCAGGCATTTATTTCCCAACGTCTCAATCGCTCGCTGAAACGTTCATGCAACCGAGAAGGGGAAATAAAGAGGAATGATTGACAATGAGTAGCAAAAGCTAGATGCCGACGGGTCGCGCTGGGTCCAGGCGGCTAGATTGATTCCTTCGCTTTCTTCTGAGGCTGAGAAAGTGTGAGCCCAAGGTCTCCAAGGAGTAACAGGTTGAGTCAGGAAAACGTTTATTTTCGCTGGGTGGGAAAACATGTGCAATATCACTTCGGGTGCAATGTTACATATATCACTAAACACAGTTTAATCCAACTGAGCATAAACAAGAGTCTTTGTTAAGGAGAAATGATCCGAGGTCATTCACTCCATGCTTTATCACAGGACCAAGTGGTATGGGGAGCCTTAGAGGTTTGAAGGCTGGAATAGGCTGAGCCAGTAGGTTGAGGGTGAATCCGGCGAAGAGGAGATCTTGTGGCTGGGACGCCAAGGGGGGGTGCCCGCTTCCACGCTTCCTCAGGGCGCTGGGTGAAGAGCCTGGGGTCCCCAGGGTTGTCGCCATGACAATGGAAGGCACAAGGTCAATACGAGAGGTTGCAGCAAGGCTGGAATTACATACCGTGAACATAATGCTACATGGCCAGTATACTAGAAGACCCAAGCGCCCTGAGGAAGCGTGGTCATCTCAAGGCTAGATTGGCGCCGAGCTTACGCTCGCCGTAGGCGCCTGCCGACCCAGCAGCCTGCCAGCTCTTCCTACCTCTAAGGCTCCCCATACCACTTGGTCCTGGTCCGTGAGTGAATGACCTCCGGATCATTCATAGGGGTTACAAAGACTCTATGCATGCGTCATTTGTATTAAACTGTGTTTAGTGATATATGTAACATTGCACCCGAAGTGATATTGTATGATTGTATAACACTATGACTTTTGAAAATATATTTTGATACTGTTGATTATAATACGTGTTATGATTACTGCAGCATAGAGATCTACCCTTTCAATAGTGTATGGTTTTATGTTGTGTATTAGCAGTTTGCCACTGTGACATATTGGTTGTGTATTGGATGGGAAAACATGTGACCATGTTTTGCGCCCTTCTGTGGAGGCGAGAGATTTTCGCCCTCCGTTCCCTCCAACTGAGCATAAACAAGACCCCGTCAAAAAAGGAGAAATTATGCAACGAAAGACATCACGTCCATGCTTTATCACAAGGCACCACATCAAAACGCTGCGCAAAATCACCGTCACGCCGAAAATGCAAAGCACCCCAAGCAATGCTCGCCTGGAGCCTGGGATGCTCCGCCTGAGCCAGAAACTAGGCTGAATGAAGGGAAGGGACTACGACAGAGGGAGAAAACTACACATCCCTTTACATGTCTACACTACAGAATGAATGCAGCTCATGGACCAGAAAAAAACTCAATAAAAATTTTTTTTTAAAAAAAAGATCACTTGACCCAACATGGCTCAATGTTACCGAATGGTGGGATTTGCAGTTTTAGAAGGTGCTTGAGTGCTGGGCTTCAACAAACTATACTGTACATCCCAGGATTTATTAACATGGTTGCCATTTTGAATATATGGCTGTACCTACATTGTTGGATGAATGCAGTTTGAAATCGCTATGGCTCAATGCTATGTAATGGTGAGATTTGTCGTTTCAGAAGGCATTCGAGTGCTGAGGCCTCACTATAAATCCCAGGATTTAATAACATGATTGCCCTTTTGTATTTATGAGTGCACCAAAACTGTTGGACGAGTGCAATTCTGGATCACAAACAACTATTTCTCAATGCTATGGAATGATGGGATTTGTCATTTCAGAAGGTGTTCCAGTATTGGGACCTCACCAAACTAGAAATTCCAGGGATTAATATGGTAGCTATTTTGTATCCATTGGCTCATCAGTACTGTTGGACGAATGCAGTTTGAGATCACTTGAACTGCTATGGCTCAATGATATGGAATGCTGGGATTTGTAGTTTTAGAAAGTGTTTGAGTGCTGGGGCCTCACCAAACGATAAATCATGGGATTTATTAGTATGATAGCCATTTTTATCTATGGGGAATGATAGGATTTGTAGTTTTAGAAGGTGGTTGGCTCCCCTTTGCCAAGGAGTGCTGGGGCATCACCAAACTAGAAATCCCAGAATTTATTAATATGATTATTGTTTTGCATCCATGGCTGTGTCTACACTGTTGGACGAATGCAGTTGGAGATCACTTGACCTGCCATGGCTCAATGCTATTGAATTGTGGAATTTGTAGTTTTAGAAGGTGTTTAAGTGCTGGCGCCTCACCAAACTAGAAATTCCAGAGTTTATTATTATATAGAAATTTTGTATCCATGGGGAACGATGAGATTTGTAGTTTTAGAAGGCGTTTGAGTGCTGGGGCCTCACCAAACTAGAAATCCCAGGGTTTATTATTATATAGAAATGTTTGTATCCATGGGGAATGATGGGATTTGTAGTTTTAGAAGGCGTTTGAGTGCTGGGGCCTCACCAAACTAGAAATCCCAGAGTTTATTATTATATAGAAATTTTGTATCCATGGGGAATGATGGGATTTGTAGTTTTAGAAGGTGTTTGAGTGCTGGAGCCACACCAAACTAGAAATCCCAGGGTCTATTATTATATAGAAATTTTGTATCCATGGGGAATGATGGGATTTGTAGTTTTAGAAGGCGTTTGAGTGCTGGGGCCTCACCAAACTAGAAATCCCAGGATTTATTATTATATAGAATTTTTTGTATCCATCGGGAATGATGGGATTTGTAGTTTTAGAAGGCGTTTGAGTGCTGGGGCCTCACCAAACTAGAAATCCCAGGATTTATTAGTATGTTTGGCATTTTGAATCTATGGATGTGTCTACATTGTTGGAGTTTGAGATCACTTGAACTGCCATGGCTCAACCAATGCTGCGGAATGGTGGGATTTGTAGTTTAGAGAGGCACCAAAACTCCTGCAAAAACCCACAACTCCTATGACACCCTGGAGCCCTGGCAGTCCAAACTGCATTCCTTTGACAGTGCGGATGCCAGGCCAGGCAAAACCGACCTTTAGAAGTAATAATCCTAATAGTAATCCTCATAATCATAATAATAAGTAATACATTAACACTGCTGGCCTATTTCCAGCAACCATTATGTTCTGGCCCATAAGGCCCTACACAGGTCCCTTTACAAGCTGTAGCTCTGCCTTGCAAAGTCACGCTTTCTCAGCCTCAGAAGGAAGCCATGGCAAAGCAAAAACCCACTGGAAATGACTTGGAAGGCACCCAACAATATGGGGAGGAAAAGCCCTTTCCTTCTGCAGAAGCAGGAATCTGCAAGCCTTGCAAGGGTTGCAACCTGATTTGCGTAACTTCTGTAGAGATGTGTGGAGTATACAAAGATAGGCATATAAATATGGACATGATGTACATCTATGCAAAATCTATACAGATGTTATCTACTCCATTTGTACACAATGTGTATATATTTAAAATCTGCATAGATGTCTGAATATAAATATATGCATATATATGCAGTAACATATATATGCTGTAGTTACACTTAAAACATGTATCTCTTCTGACTTGCAAAAAAAGTCAACAAGAACAAACCTACAGAATATCTCTTTTATTTGTAACTTGGGAACTGCCTCTCTCTCTCTCTCTCTCTCTCTCTCTCTCTCCCCTCTCTCTCTCTCTATATATATATATATATATATATATACACACACACACAGTATATATATACACACACACACACACACATGTCCTTCTCAAAAAATTAGCATATAGTGCTAAAGTTCATTATTTTCCATAATGTAATGATAAAAATTAAACTTTCATATATTGCACACCAACTGAAATATTTCAGGTCTTTTTTTCTTTTAATACTGATGATTTTGGCATACATATCTCAAAAAATTAGCATATTCCATCCGACCAAATATGCTAATTTTTTGAGACAGCATTTTTGGGTTTTCAGGAGCTGTATGCCAAAATCATCAGTACAAAACAAACAAAGACCTGAAATATTTAAGTTGGTGTGCAATATATGAAAGTTTAATTGTTATCATTACATTATGGAAAACAATGAACTTTAGCACTATATGCTAATTTTTTGAGAAGGACCTGTATACACACACACACACACACTATCTATCTATCCATCTATCTATCTATACACACACACACACACACACACATATATCTATAAATACATGGTAAAGGTAAAGGTTGTCCCCTGACCTTATGTCTAGTTGTGCCTGACTCTGGGACTCTGATGCTCATCTCCATTTCTAAGCTGAAGAGCCGGCGTTGTCCTTAGACACCTCCAAGGTCATGTGGCCAGCATGACTTCATGGAGCACCGTTTACCTTCCTGCCGAAGGGCTACCTATTGATCTGCTCACATTTACATGTTTTCCAACTGCTAGTTTGGCAGAAGCTGAGGCTAACAGTGGGAGCTCACTCCGCTCCCCAGATTCGAAACTGTGACCTTTTGGTCAGCAGTTCAGCAGCTCAACGCTTTAACCCACTGCGCCACCGGGGGTTTCAAATATACATATACACACACGTACGTGTGTATGTATGTGTATATATATATCTCTATCTCTTCTCTATATCTTTTCTATCTATATCTATCTATACCTTCTTCTATCTATCTATCTATCTATCTATATTCTATTCTTCTATATCTACTGTATATCTGTCTTCTATATCTTCTATCTTCTATATATACAATAAAGCGGAATGTTTGTATGTATGTTTGTTTGCATGTTTGTTTGTATGTATGTGGCAGCGTTCTGATTGGCTGCCACTTTCACAGGCCACAGCGACCAGCGCGGGTGATGGACCTGCACCAAACTTGGTACACATAACCTCCCTGACCCCCTTTACATCCTGGTGCGGTTTGGGGGGAGATGGACCACGGATTATGGGATTTGTAGTACTTTCCAACACTTTGGTTCCCACAGACCACTGTAGCCACCAAAAAGGACCAATACAGACCACACTTGGCACACACAGCCCCCATTACCCACTCTACATCCTGGTGCAGTTTGGAGGAGGGCAGACCATGGATTATGGGACTTGAAGTACCTTTACTCACTTCCCAAGTCCGCTGCGACCCTCATTCGATTACTGATCGAGACCACACTTGCCACACATAACCCCTATGACTGCCTTCATGTCCTGGTGAGGTTTGGGGGACGACTGACAATGGATGATGGGATTTGTAGTACTTTCACAACCCTCTGTTCTCACAGACCACTGCGGCCCCCAACAAACACTGATAAAAACCACACTTGGCACACAGAACCCCAGTGACCCACTCTACATCCTACTGCAGTTCGGAGGTGGGTGGACCATGGATGATGGGACTTGCAGTACCTTCATTAATTTCATGATACCACTACAACTCCCAATAATGATGGATCAAGACCAAACTTGGCAGACAGAGTCTCCATGACCCACTCTATGTCCTGGTGCAGTTTGGAGGTGGGTTGACCACGGATGATGGGACTTCCAGTACCTTCAGTAATTTCATGATACCATTGCAACTCCAAATCATGATGGATCAAGGCCAAACTGGACAGACAGAGCCCCCATGACCCACTCTACGTCCTGGTGCTGTTTGGAAGTGGGTGGACCACAGATGATGGGACTTGCAGTACCTTCAGTAATTTCAGGATACCTCTGCAACTCCCTATAATGAGGGATCAAGGCCACACTTGCCAGACAGAGCCTCCACAGCCATATTTAAGACATATCATGGAATGATGAATATTAAACTTCCACTCTGTCTAACTTTTGTTTTGTGTATTTTAATATATATATTTTATGGAAATATGTTTTAATCTGTCTATTCTACGGAGTGCTTTTAAATCCTTATGTGTTTTAGCAAGGTTGTAATCCATCTCGAGCTGTGAAAAGAGGCTGGTAAGAAATCAAATTATTATGATTGCTATTATTAATGACATGCAGCCATGCTGGCCACATGACTTTGGAGGTGCCTATGGACAACGCTGGCTCTTCAGCTTAGCACCAGAGTCCCAGAGTCAGGCACAACTTAAGGTCAGGAGAAAACCTTTACTATTACTTATTATTAACTAGCTTGGGGACCCGGCCCTGCCCGGGTTATTTGAGAAAGGCATTGTGTGCCAAGGGTGGTCCTTATGAGATGTTTACGTGGCTTGCAGTGGTCTCAGGAAGTTAGTGAAGGTACTTCAAGTCCCATCATCTGTGGTCCAATGTCTTCCAAACTGGAGTAGGATGTGGTGTGGGTCATGGGGGCTCTGTGTGCTAAGTTTGGTCTTGATCAGTCAGTGGATGAGGATTGCAGCGGTCTCGGGAAGTGATTGGAGGTACTTCAAGTCCCATCATCCATGGTCTGCCCTCCACCAAACTGCAGTAGGATGTAGAGTGAGTCATGGGTACTCTGTGTGCCAAGTTTGGGCCTGGTCTGTGATTTGTAGGGGCTTCAATGTTCTGTGGGAAATGAATGGTGTGAAGGTACTGCAAATCCCATCATTTGTGGCCCATCCTGCCCTACACTGCACCAGGTTGTAAAGTGAGCCAGTGGGCATCTGTGTGCCAAGTGTGGTCCTGATCCTTCTATGGTGTGGGCCAGAGTGCTCTAAGCAAGTGAGTTAAAGTACTGCAAGTCCCTTCATCCATGGTCCATCCTCCCTCAAACTGCACCAGGATGTAGAGTGGGTCTTGAGGGTTCTGTGTGCCAAGTTTGGTCTTGTTCTCTCATTGCTTGGGGTCACAAAGGGGTCGCAAAGTGTTTTGGCCTTAAACTCCCACCATGCCTGACTGCCTCAGGCCTTTTCCTTACCCCTTCAGAATGTTCGTGTTGGCGACTCCCTCAGGCCTTTGCCTTATCCTCCTCTGCCAGTTTAGAGGGTCGGAATGTTCATGTTGGCTGGCTAATAGAGGCGTTATGCAAATGCTCCCTCAGTGGCAACCAATCATGTTGTCAGAATGTAGAGGCCGGGAGCCAATCAGAACGCTGCCACATACATACAAACATACACACATACAAACATACATACACACATTCCGCTTTATTATATATAGAGATAGAGATGGAGATGACACAACGTTTTCTAGCATGCGGAAAAACGAACCCATGAGCAATTGGAAACAGATAGTCTGTGTGCGTGTGTGTATATATACATCTCTCTCTTTGTGTATATATATATACACACACACACACATATATGAGTGAGCGAGGCATGGAGTGCATGGGACTCCGAAGTTCATGGCTTCCACCCTTTGAGGGCAAAGAGAAGGAAAAGGTTAATTGGTTCTTTGGAGATAAGAGTCGCCCAGATGGCCTGCATTTGAACCCAGGGCAATAAAGATAAAGGCAATGGTTGAGTGTGCTTTTCAAGTGAAGAGAGCGGCAAGAGAGAAAAGGGCCCAGATACCTCTCCAAAATTTGGAAAGTCCACCAGGAAAAGACCCAACCGGTTTCTCTTCCTCCTTTTCTTGAGCCGCTCTGAAACGCAGCCAGACTTGCCGGACTCAAGAGCAGCATTCCTCCGCGCATGAACGACCTTCAAAAGGAATATCATCTACATACTCCTACCATTAAGATTGGAGGAGAAAGGTCAGGGGCATCCATTAGGAACAGGAACAGCGCTCAGTTTGGGGAGGAAACACGGGGAGAGGCAGCCTTGGTTTCTCCTCCTCTCCGAAAAAAGACCCACACGGTTTCCAATGCAACTAATAGAGTTTCAGACATTGAAGGTGCAACCCAAATCCACTCGACAGATGGATTGATTGCTGGTAAAACTAGTCTTCATTGGGTTGGTAGTAGGCCTGGGAACGTTCGTCGGAATGCTCGTTAAATCGGAATGAATTTGGATTAAATTCACTTTTGAAGTGGTTTCGAAGCGATGTAAGCAACCCGGAAGTGAATTTGCCATTTCGACGACGACGACGCCATTTTTGGAAAGGAATCGGCATTAGATTTCCACCCTTCTCGAGGTGCTTTCCCCTCATTGGCTGTTTAACCCAGTTTGGATGCAGATATCTTCCCTCCGTGCCAGTTTGGATGCAGATATCTTTCCTCCCTGGGGTGACAGCTGTGTTTAGCCACGTTTGGATACGGTTGTCGCCCCAGTTCTGACGCGGAGGAGAGATATCCGCATCCAAACGGGGTTAAACTTGTGTGTCTGCCATTAACAAAGCCATTCCAAAACTTCGGAATAAATTCGGGAAATTCTGATTTTTTTCTGGAAAATTTCGGAAGTCATTCAGATTCGAAGCACCAGCGCCCTCTACATCCAGAACGAGTTTTGAACCTTTTTTTTTGGTATCAAAAAAGCCTAATTATACCGCAATACCGTCGGAGCTAAGCACAGAAGAACATTAGGAAAGCATATTTGAGATACTACTGGGATGAGTTGAAAGAAGCCTCAATCTCCACTGTGATATAATAATGCAGCCTCAGAATGCAGCTTAACTGCTTTGAAGTGGGTTTATTATGTGGCCAATGTAGACTCGGTTCAATCTGAACTATATGAATGTACGCTGGCCATTATAATGTAGTCCAAATGGCAGTGTAGGTGGGGCCTCAGAGCTCATTCAGTGCGTTGGCAGCAATGGGTTGGGTATGACATTGAAACACAGCATGGATCTCATCCCTGAAACAATGCAATTTGGAACTGAATCTAACACGGAAATTTGGAACTGAATCTAATACGGAAAGCAATGCCTTTGAATGGTTGGCTTTGGAATTGGCAAACTTAGGCGAACTTGCACATTGTAACCTCATGAACCAGAGCGGTTTGTCAAAGGCTCATTGTACCTTTTTTGTTTCCATTCGCTTATTGCTGCAGGAGAGATATATATATATACACACATACATACACGCATACATGCACGCACACATGCACACAGAGCTAGAATTTCAATATAGATAAAAGCTCAAGAGCCCACCTCGCCTCATTTATTTTAATTACTTTCCTTTTCCTTCTGCGTCTAACGCGGCATCAATCTTGCTCATAGCAACGGCTCGGAAATACTAAATAATATGGTAATGCACTCAGGTTGGAAGTAGAGGGAAAAATGTGTGTGTGTGTATTTGTGTGTGTGTGGTGTATGTGTGTGTATGTATGCATATATGTGTGTGTGTGGTGAATGTGTGTGTGTGGTGAATGTGTGTGTATATGTGCGTGTGTGTATGCATATATATGTGTGTGTGTGTGTGTATCTATATATATAAAAAGAGAGCTGTCATCCTAAGTAGCCTATAGACAGCAAAACCACACAAGACAGACACACCAAACCAGCCTACATACACACAAAACCCCACGAAGTATGTTTATCACCCACAAAAAAATAAACAAAATTAAACAACACGACCAAAAATACAAAAAAAACATTGGACTACAACTCCCATGATCCCCCATGCCACCCCCCCTGGCAGTTTAGAGTGTCGGAATGTTGGTGGAGCTGGCCAATTAGAGGCATTATGCAAATACTCCCTCAGTTAGAATGTAGAGGCTGGGAGCCACCCCCTCTGGCAGTTTAGAGTGTCGGAATGCTGGTGGTGCTAGCCAATCAGAGGTGTTATGCAAATAATCCCACAGTGGCAACCAATCAGAAAGCTGGCACATATCCACATACATACAAACATTCACTTTGTTGTCCCAGGCCTGGGAATACAGTAGGACAGGACTACAATACAACAAAAGGAGGATACAAATCCCAATTCATCCTGAGCAAACTGGTAAAGGTCTCTTAATGTTATCAACAAGAGGCAAAATGGCCATCTGTCAAGAGTCCTTTGATTGTGATTTCCCACCATGTGGGTAGAAGGGGTTAGCCACAGACTATGGCACAGCAACGCGTGCACGGGTCAGCTAGTATATATATATAATCTATCTCCAAGGCAAAAATGTGTCTCAGTCAAGAGATACAAATTATGTATTTATTTATTTAGAGCCTTTGTACCTTGTCTTTTCTCAACCCACCAAAGGGGAACTCAAGACGGCTTGCAATTGGTAATCATTAGACGGCGACAAAGAAACCATTAAAGCACGACAATTAACACAAACAGGTCAACAACAGTAAAAATACATTAAAAATAATAGCCATTAAAATATTAACACAACCAAGCCTGAGTCCGCAAATCCAAACCCTAGCCCAGAGTTCTAATCCAAGGTCTCTTCATTGACAATTCTCACCAGTCATTACAGATGTTGCTCAGCCAGCTGCCCGAATGCTTGGTCCCAAAGCCAAGACTTGAGTTACTTCCTGAGGAGACAAGAGAAGCTGCTGCCCTGATTTCACTAAGGAGTGCATTCCACAGACCGGGCGCTACCAATGAGAAGGCCCTGTCTCTCGTCCCCACCAATCGCATTTGCGACGATCTTAAACTCCGAGATGGGTCATAGAGGGAGATACGTTCGGACAAGTAAACTGGGACAGAACCATCATGGTGGTGATGATGATGATATGGGATTCAAATATCTATAGATTTGGGGACCCTGCAACTGGAACAAAGGGATTTTTTTGATTTTCCAATGCAAAAGTGTGTCCCAAGCAAGCAATACAAATGTGATGATTACGATAATTATAATGGTAATAATAATAATAATAATTTAGATTTGAATATCCATAGATTTGGTGGGCCTGCTACTGGAATGGGATGCCCAATGCTTTTGGCTCATGTAACACTAGGGTTGCCAACTGTCCCGTATTTTCAGCTCCTGTCCCGTATTATACAGGACACGTAATTCAGAGCAAAAATGCACAGGTGGCAACCCTAGCGCATGCGCAATAAGCTGGGGCAATGGCCCAAGTTCAAACAAGGGATGCCGCAGTGGAGAGAGCGCATGCTTGAGTCTTCCTCCTTCAGTCAAGGGAGACAGCATTAACACGCATGCATCGTCTGGGAGCCTTCCCTGGCGCAGGTGCAGTGGCGTCGCCAGCTGAAGCGGGCGGATTCTGAGGATGGAGGTGGAGCAGAGGAAGAAGAAGGTGACGAGGGGACAGGCCCGGATCAGGCCCTTTTGGCGCCCTAGGCCAAGGGTTCTGCCCCCGCCCCTGGCTCTGCCCCACCCCGGCTCCACCCCGCTTCGCCCCCGGCTCCTCCCCGCTCTGCCCCAGCTCCGCCCCTGGCTCCTCCCCGCTCCATCCCAGCCCCGCCCCCGGCTACACCCCCGCCTCCTTGCCGGCTCCTCCCTCCCTCCTAAAGCCACTATACTGGCCTGAGAAGTGGCCGAAATCATGGCTTTAGGAGGGAGGCCCCGCATTGGCTCTGGGGTTGGGGCTTTCCTTCCTCCTCCTCGCACCGGCAAGGGGGCATGGGCAGAGCCAGAGGTGGGGCGGAGCCAAGGGCGGGGGCAAAGCCGAGGGGAGCAGAGCAACGGAGGGGGGTGGCCGTGGATGGGGCTTATGCCACCGCGCGCATGCACCCTTTTTATTATTATTTTTTGAATTGTTTTTGATTTTTTTTGGAATTTTTAAAAACTTGGGGGGGGGCGGACCTGCTGCCCCCCCAAAGGTGCCACCCTAGGCCATGGCCTAGGGTGGCCTTATGGGTAATCCGGGCCTGCGAGGGGAGCCTGCTGCCTCATGTATCAGGGGAGCCGAGTGGTGGCTGGGCGCCTCGGGCCCCGCTACCCTTGGAGGTGGGAAAGAAGAGGCGGTGGCGAGAGGCTTCAGCAAGGCCAGGGCGACATGACGCGGTGCTGCTATTGAATGCGGCCATGGGTGAACAAGAGAGAGAGGGCGAAGGGGAGAAACCACTGAGAGGTGGTCAGAGGGTGTGGCCTAGCACCAGGGGGCATGGCCACACTCGCTGGGGGCAGGGCCAGACTGCCAGATCCCATTTTGATCAGAATGGGAGAAGACTGGTAAACACGTGTACTCGAGTAACACGGGAATGAGGTTTGATGCTGTTTTGAAGTGTTGTGGCTCAATGTTATGAGAATCCTAGGAATTGTAGTTCACTCACTTTGGCCCTCCATAGCACTGAGCCATGGCAGCTAAAGTGGTATCAAAACTGGATAAATCCTTCAGCATAGATCCTAGGCAGGGGCGGTCCTACAGGTATGCCAAGGAAGTGGCCGCATGGGGCGCCATCTGGGTAAGGGCGCATTCCCCCGCCCGCCAGACAGCGTCCAGCCTCCCTCCCTCCCTCTCCTTTTCTCCCTCTCCCGGAGCATGCACACAACCACCGCCCCCCTCGCTGTCCCTGGGCTGCGCGCGCAGCCGGCCGTCTCCACCAGAGCGGCCCCTCAGGCGGAAAGCCACCAGCCGGGCGAAGGCGCGAAGCCACCCGCTCAGACTGCGGGGCCAACGGCATGAGGGCGGCGAAGGCGGCTCCTCGCTCCTAGTCATAATAATGCGAGTCACGGATCCGAGAGGCCCCGAGTCACTGCTGCCGCCGCTGCCGCCACCTCCACCATCTCCGTCCGTCCCCCCCAGCCTCAGCGGCCGCCCTGGCCGACAGCAGCAGCAAGAGAGGCAGCAGCACCTCAGTGCCTCAGGAGGAAGAGGCGGAGGCGGCGGAGGGCGCCCGTGAGGAGGTGAGGCCAGGCGGGGCTTGCCTCCCTTCCCTTGGCTTGCTTTCTTTCCCTTCCTTGGCTCCCTCCAGGACCCCCTTCTCTCTTGGAAGAGCAGCAGCAAAGGGATGGATGGATGGGGCAGGCGGGCCTTTCTCCCCTTCTCGAGACTCAGGGGTCCCAGGGAGTTTGTTCTCTCCCCCCCCCCCCATAAGGTCCTTAGGCTATGGCAGGTGCCTCTCCAAACTACAACTCCCAGAACCCCATGGCAGTTAAGCAAGGCCAGGCTGCATTCATTCATTGCCGATTGCAATATTCACACTTGCCTCAAGCAGACAATGGTTCTTTCTCTCTCTCTACCCCCCCCCCCCAATCTTGGCTGCTAATCTGGTTTGTGAAGAAGCCCCCAATGAGGAGGGTGCCAAAATAATGGTTTTTTGTGGGGCGGGGGCAAAATAATGTTTGCTTACCATTTAAAATTACCTTAGACCGCCCCTGATGCTAGGAATGTTTCAAAAGTCATTACAAAACTGGGGGGGAGGTTGCTGGCATTTTGTTTCTAAAGTGTTTCTAAAGTATCAGTGAAAAATATGTTACTATAATGAGAGTAACAAAATATTGTTACTATTTGATTATAGTAATGGTGCATAGTTGGGGAAACTTCAGGGGCTTCTCTCCCTCATTTTTAGAGCTATTGGGGTGAAACTTGCCACAATGGTAAAACACATTAATCACTGTGAGGCCACCAAATTTCAGAGCGTTTCCTTTATCCATTGATTTTTGGGGAATTTTCAAAGTCTTCACAAACAACATTAAAAAAAACCTACAAGAGTGATCTACTTTGATTTTATACACAACGCACAAGACAATCCCCAGAAGTTTCTGAAAGATTCACACATCGACAGATTTTTAAACATTTAGGGGGGGGAATCTATCCCCCAACAATCCCTTTGAATGGCTGCCTGTCTTTATGACACACAATGACATAACTTCAACTTAGCACAGATTTATCCTATGACTTACTACAGTCCCCTTTGCAGATTCAATCTATATAAATAAAAACATAATGTGAGTTTGTGGGATTGACATAACTCAAAAACCACTGGGCGAATTGACATCAAATTTGGATACAAGACACCTCTCAGGCCAACAAGTGACCATCACTCATAAAAACACTGAGAAACACAGCAAAGGGGACTTAAAAAGCAAAAAAAGCAAAAAGATGCTACAACGTATGAGCAGAACCATTTAAATACACATATATACAAATACACACACACACATTATATATATATATATATATACACACACACACACATATACACACACACACACATACATACACACACAAAACACATTTACGCAGGCTGGGCCATAGCAACACATGGCAGGGGACAGCTAGTCATTTTATATATTATTATCATTAGACTGACTCTAAACGGCTAGTTGCTTCAGCAGCCCTAATTGGAGCTTTCTGATGCTGAGCTTTACATTCTGGGGAATGTAGTTGAGGGCAGGACCTTTTGCACTCTCTGCCATGGGGGGGAGGGAGAGGGAGCCTCACTACATTCCCCAGAATGCTGTGTTCTCAGCCTCCCGCCCATTAACTTTGCTAGTCCCACCCCAGTGCCTACTGTTCCATGATGGATCATCTGGTGTGCCACGAAAAATGTCTCCCCCATTTCTCCCCCTCCTGCCGAACTCCTGCTGCTTGGGGGAGGAGGAAGGGCCGGGCAGCAGCGAAGAAAAAGAAGGGGCCGGGGCGCTGCCTCCTTCAGCCGTTTCCCCAGCCAGCCTCCAATCGAGGGAGGGAGGAGGGAAGGGTGACGTCACTTGGGCCCCGCCCCCTTCCGAGCGGCAGAAGCTTGCTCGTGTCTGATTGAGTCATGGCAGGAGTCAGGGCGGAGAGCGGTCCCCGGCGCCGCTCTCCTCCATGACTCCGGCCCCTCGCTTGCTGAGGCCGCGCGGAAGAGGAGGAGCATGAGCGGTGGACGGGCTTCAGTGGGCGGGGCTGAAGCCCGTGCACTGCTCATGCTCCTCCTCCTCCTCCGCACGGCCTCAGCAAGCGAGGGACGGGCGACCCCCGTCACTGGCGCCGCTCTCCGCCATGACTCCAGCCCCTCGCTCGCTGAGGCCGCGCGGAGGAGGAGCATGAGCAGTGGATGGGCTTCAGTGGGCGAGGCTTCTCCCTCTCCCCCGCCACCCCTTTCACCCGTGAGCCGCTACCTGTGGCAATGGGAGCGGCTAAGGCTGACGGCGGGACCCTGGGCCGGAGCCTGGGCATGATGGCAGCCCTCGGCCTGCTCTACTGCCTGAGGGGCCCGCTTGCCAAGTTTGGTCCAGATCCATCATTGTTTGAGTCCACAGTGCTCTCTGGATGTAGGTGAACTACAACTCCAAAACTCAAGGTCAATTAACTATATGTATTACTGTGTTAGAGTGTCATTTTGTGTCATTTTGGTTGGTGGTGTGCCCCCGGATTTTTTTAATGTTAAAAGTGTGCCGCAGCTCAAAAAAGGTTGGGAAACACTGTATTAGAGCTTGAAGGAAAAGATTTCAGTACTCTGTTTGGTGGCATATAGACTATGAAATAATAATGATAATGATATTAGAATAATCAGTATTATTTGGAGCCCCTAGTTGCACAGCAGGTTAAACTGCTGAGCTGCTGAACTCGCTGATTAAATTATTGGCACGTCGAATCTGTGGGATGGGGTGAGCTCACGCTGTTAACCCCAGCTCCTCCCAGCCTAGCAATTCGAAAACAAGCAAAAGTGAGTAGATCAATAGATACCGCTTCTCTGGGAAGGTAATGGCGGTCTGTGTAGTCAAGCCAGCGGCCACATGACTAAGAGGCGTTTACAGACAACACCGGCTCTTCAGCTTTGAAATGGAGAGGAGCACCAGAGTCGAACACAATGGTACTTAATGTTAGGGGGAAACCTTTCCCTTTACTTTTATTATTTCAGAGTTTGAAACTATGCACCTCGGTCTTCTTTATGGTGGGGTATGGAAATAATGATAACGATATGTGTTCTCTCACAGCCTTGGGAATATGGGAACGTTTGGAAACGAAAGCAAACTCTGCATTTTGGAGGACAACTTGCACCCTTTGTCTGCAAAGGTTTGCGAAGATGTGTCTTTTTGGAGAGGTTGGAGTTCAGCTGCTGGTCAGCTGTAAGGGAATGGAACCTAGGCCTGGAATCCAAGCCCATCTCGACCCCTTCCTTCCTTCCTTCCTTCCTTCCTTCCTTCCTTCCTTTCTTTCTTCCTTCCTTCCTTTCTTTCTCTGGGCCGATGAATGATTTCTCTTCCTTCTTGGCGGTGATTGCATTAACTGTACTTTCCTTGAAATGCTTTCTTTGAGGATCGTGGTGTCCGTTCCGACCAAGGTCTGCCAATGATTCACTCAGGGCTGTTCCTTGCAGGCAGATAATGGAGAAATGAATAGGGAAAATGGGCTCCTAGGTACTTCAAAGAGAGAAGGAAGGAAGGAAGGAAGGAAGGAAGGAAGGAAGGAAGGAAGGAAGGAAGGAAGGAAGATAGACGGAGAGAAAGAATGAATGAATGAAAGAGCCAGCTGCTAAATTTAAATGTGCTCTTTGGGGAGGAGTTCCCTCTAAGCGAATGCGAGGCGGATGAGAAGCCGAAAGAAAGGGCATCTAGGTGGGCAGATTAGAAGCCGCCGCCCGTCGCCACTTGGCAATATCTCTTCCATCTCGTTCCTCCTCCTCCTCTGTTGATTTCTTAATTATGCCCTTGTAAACGAGATGGCGATCTTTTCCGAGTGGGCGCTTCGATGTTTCCTCTCTTTCATTTACCAGCATTGTGTCGCTTCAAGCATCGTTCGGCAACAACAGAGATCATCGCAAGGGGCATCGACTAGGGCAGTGTTTTTCAACCTTTTTTGAGCCGCGGCACACTTTTTACATTTGCAAAATCCTGGGGCACACCACCAACCAAAATGACACTCTAACACAGTAATACATAGAGTTAATATGTTTTTAAAATGTATTTATACACTCAATGTGAAACCTGGGCCTGTTTCAATGAACACAACATAGATATCCTGGCAGGAATGGCAGAAAGACACAAACTTCCCACACAGAACTCCCATAACCAAGAGAAATTGCTATAAGAGTTTGGTGGACATTGACCTTGAGTTTTGGGGTTGTACTTCACCTATATCCTGAGAGCACTCTGGACTCAAACAATGTTGGGTCAGGACCAAACTTGGCATGAATACTCAATATGCCCAAATATGAACGCAGATGGAGTTCAGGGGAAATAGACCTTGACATTTGGGAGTTGTAGTTGCTGGGATTTATAGTTCCCCTACAATCAAAGAGCATTCTGAACCCCACCAATGATAGAACTGGGCCAAACTTCCCACACAGAACCCCCAGGAAGCAAGAGGAGGTCTCTACTTGGGGAAAGGGAGGCGGGCCTTCCCAATGCATGGAGAGGGAGAGACTAAGTAGACAACAGGTGGGGAGGGGGGGGGGTTGTAATTTTGTGCCTTTATCGAGGTAGGTTTCTTAGAGTTTTTATACTTCAACACACTAGACTCTCCCCCTCCCCTCCTGGAGGTTCCAATTTCCCACGGCACACCTGATGATCGCTCACGACAAACTAGTGTGCCCTGGCACACTGGTTGGGAAACACTGCTCTAATAGAATAGCCATTATTATTGTTGTTATTATTGTGTCCATATCCCACCATATGTCTGTATGTATATATACACACACACATATATGATCATAATATTATCATTATTATTATTCCATAGTCCACATCCCACCATCAAGAAGACTGAGGTACCTTGTTCCAAACTGTGAATTATTATTATTATTATTACTATTACTATTATTGTATATGGATCCTGAAATAGTGTGTGTGTAGTTTTTTATTATTATTATTTCCATATCCCACCATATGTGTATATGTATGTATGTAATATATAGAATATCATTATTATTATTCTGTAGTCCACATCCCACCATAAAGAAGACCAAGTTGCCTTGTTTCAAATTGTGAATTCCTATTATTATTATTTTAATGGTCTATATACTACTATAATGGTATATGGATCCTGAAATTATGTGTGTGTGTGTGTGTGTGTGTGTGTGTGTAATACATGTATGAATGCAATTTTACTGCTTCTTGGCAGGGGGTTGGGCTGGATGGTCCGCAAAGTCTCTTCCAACTCTATGATTCTATATATATAGTCCAGATTCCACCGTAAAGAAGACTGAGATCCCTTCCTTCAAGCTATCATAGAATAGTCATTATTATTATTATTATTATTATTATTATGTCATAGATATAGAGAGAGGGGGGAGTGTTGTAATATAATATATACAACTTATGATATAGTATAAATACTGGTAGTGTGTTTTATATATATTCTGGTATAATAATATAGTACCATATAATAATATATGACACTAATATTGTGCTATGCTAATAATATAATATATTGTATATACATATAATATTGATAATAATATTATAATGTAATATAATATAACAAATATAATGTAATAATATATAATATTGTAATATAATAATACTAATATATTGTATATAATTACTATTACTACTGATTATATATATATATATATATTCATAATGCTGTGATATATTACATATACTACAACTTATGATATAGTACAATATATTATATAATACTAATACTATAATATACTGGTAGTGTGTGTGTGTGTGTGTGTAGGTCTAATAATATAGTACAATATAATAATATATTAATATTGTGCTATGCTAATAATATAATATATTGTATATACATATAATATTGATAATAATATTATAATGTAATATAATATAACAAATATAATGTAATAATATATAATATTGTAATATAATAATACTAATATATTATATATAATTACTATTACTACTGATTATATATATTCATAATGCTGTGATATATTACATATACTACAACTTATGATATAGTACAATATATTATATAATACTAATACTATAATATACTGGTAGTGTGTGTGTGTGTGTATAGGTCTAATAATAATAGTACAATATAATAATATATTAATATTGTGCTATGCTAATAATATAATATATTGTATATACATATAATATTGATAATAATATTATAATGTAATACAATATAATACTTATAACAAATATAATGTAATAATATATAATAATGTAATATAATAATACTAATATATTATAATTACTATTACTACTGATAATATATATAAATATTCATAATGCTATAATATATTACATATACTACAACTTATGATATAGTACAATATATTATATAATACTAATACTATAATATACTGGTAGTATGTGTGTGTGTATATATATATAGGTCTAATAATATAGAAAATATAATAATATATCATATTAATATTGTGCTATGTTAATAAAATAATATATTGTATATTCTATTGTTGAAGGCTTTCATGGCAGGAATCCATTAGTTGTTGTAGGTTTTTCAGGCTATACGGCCATGTTTGAGAAGCATTCTCTCCTGATGTTTTGCCTGCATCTATGGCTAAAGGCATCCTCAGAAGTTATGACGTCTGTTGGAAACATAGATGCAGGCGAGACGTCAGGAGAGAATGCTTCTCGAACATGGCCATGCAACCCAAAAAACCTACAACTACCCAATGAAAATATTGTTTTATTATTGTATATTTGCATATATTTCAGTTGTAATGCTTTCGATTGTGAATTGCTTTGAGCCTCCTTAGGGAGAGATAAAGTGAGGTATCAATCATCCAATCAATCATCCAATCAATCAGTAAGTATCTCTCCATAAAGAAGACTAAAGTGCCTTATTTCAAGTTACGTAATAAGAGCTGTGAATATAATTATTATTGTTACTATCATTGTTAATCATTTTTTCATGCCTTGCCCATCTCCACCAATTGCTGTCTACATTAGCACTGAACTAAACGATCGGTGTTATTAAAGCAATTCGAGGCTTTCAAAAAAAAAACACTAAAAGACTAAAAGCGAAGATAAATGCGGAAATACAGCTCTCATCAGGTCCTTTGCTTAAAAGCCTTTTATTTCTGGAAAGGCTTGTCTGAATACACAAACTCACCCCCCACCCCCCCAATTATTCCAAGCTTACAATGCGGCTCATTGAGTCTTAATTATAAGCCTTGATGCGCCGACATCCCATTCTAATTTAATTGAATTACGCTGAGGATTCCGTTGGTTCCTCTGTTCTCTTGGGTCGCACAAAAGAAATATTGTTGTGGCACCAAAGGAATGGCTTTTGCGCGGGTTTTTCGCTTAGGACAGTGTTTCCCAACCTTCCCAACGCTGCAAGCCCTCAATACACTTCCTCGTGTCGTGGTGACCCCCCAACCATCACATTATTTTCGTTGCTACTTCCATAACTGTCATTCCGATCCTGTTCTGAATCGTCATGTAAATATCTGATCTGCAGGATGGATTTCCATACTGGTGGGGTTGAGGGAGGGATTGATTTTGCCATCTGGGAGTTGTAGTTGCTGGGATTTAGAGTTCACCTACAATCAGAGAGCGTTCTGCAGGCGAAACGTCAGGAGAGAATGCTTCGAGAACATGGCCATACAGCCCGAAAAACCCACAACAGAAAATACTTGAAAAGTTTGGTGGGCATCAGGCATGTAACACTGGGGGGTTTGGGAAAATATACTTGACATTTGGAAATTGTAGTTGCTGGGATTTATAGTTCACCTACAACCAGAGAGCATTCTCAACTCCAGGATGGTCCATGAAAAGAACCCCATACTGGTACATTATTTAAACTGTTATGTTTATTTATATCTGCTGATCACTGATCACCATACTCATTATATCCCACAAATGTGAATGGGGTTATTGGGATAGACAATAAAAAGGTTGCTAGGATTAGACCCTCTTCAACCAGTCTCAGCCCATCAACGATGGAATTGAACCAAACTCAGAACCCCTATGAATCAAAAATACTGGGGACGGCCCTGGTGGACCAAATGAACTGGTGTAGTTCACCTAAATCCATGATGAACTTGAGTTTGGGAACACTGGTGGGGTTTGGGGAAAATATACCTTGACATTTGGAAATTGTAGTTGCTGGGATTTATAGTTCACCTACAACCAGAGAGCATTCTCAACTCCATCAACGATGGAAT
Organism: Anolis apletophallus; assembly: GCA_030556195.1. Taxonomy (NCBI): domain Eukaryota; kingdom Metazoa; phylum Chordata; class Lepidosauria; order Squamata; family Anolidae; genus Anolis; species Anolis apletophallus. The sequence goes on along the minus strand of JARBWK010000016.1, from coordinate 18,389,609 downwards.
TGAACCAAGCTTGGCACACAGAACTCCCATGACCAACAGAAAATACTTGAAGGGTTTGGTGGGCATTGAGCTTGAGTTTGGGAGTTGTAGTTCTGCTACAACCAGAGAGCACTGTGGACTCAAACCATGATGGATTTCAGCCAAACTTGGCACAAATACTCCATATGCCCAAATGTGAACACTGGTGGGGTTTGAGGAAAATAGACTTTGACATTTTGGAAATTGTAGTTGCTGGGATTTATAGTTCACCCACAACCAGAGAGCATTCTCAACTCCATCAATGATGGAATTGAACCAATCTTGGCACACAGAGCTCCCATGACCAAGAGAAAATATTTGAAGGGTTTGGTGGGCATTGAGCTTGAGTTTGGGAGTTGTAGTTCACCTACATCCAGAGAGCACTGAGGATTCAAACCATGATGGATTTCATCCAAACTTGGCACAGATACTCCATATGACCAAATGTGAACACTGGTGGGGTTTGGGGGAAGTAGACCTTGACATTTGGAAATTGTAGTCATTGGGATTTATAGTTCACATACATTCAAAGAGCATTCTGAACCCCACCAGAATGGATAGAATTGGGCCCACACAGAACCCCCACAACCAACAGAAGATATGGTGTTTTCTCATGGTCTTTGTGATCCCTCTGACCCCCCCCCTCTTGCGACACCCCCAAGGGTCCCAATCCCCAGGTTGAGAAACAGTGGCTAATGAGAAGGGACTGTGTTCATAAACCAGAAACTCCTTATCTTCTCCTATTGGGAGTAAAACAAGAACCATGCACTTTAGTGATAAAGTCCAGTTGCAAAGGTCTTACTAAGATATGCATTAATAAATATCCTATTATTATTATCTTGCAACAGGGGAAAGATCACACACTAACCCCTCTTGCAATCCTGTAACAAGTTTCCCCTAAAAACGAACCTCAGTATTTATAGCAGGGAAGACACAACATAACATAACAAGGCTCAACGTTTGCGTTGTTTTGGCTCGGACCTTTCGATTGGAGCAACCCAAAAGTGCATCTACACTGTAGGCTTAATGCAGTTTGACACCACTTTCATTGGCTCAATCGACACTGCGATATGGTCAGTCATATAATGCAATCTGAACTGCATCGAACTGGATTATGAGTCCAGTGTAACATCAGTGTAGACGGGGCCCCAATGCGAAAAACTATATTATATGTGTGTTTCCACTGACGATATAATGCAGATCCAAACTGCATCAAATGGCAGTGAAGATGGGGCCATTGCCATTGCTTATTTCTATGTGCATTCTGGGATATTATTATTATTATTATTAGACACAACAAGATGAGTCCACAGCAAACAAGATCGCTCTGCTGGCTTTTGTATTGCATCACACGTCAGGCACATCCCAAGTGTCTAGCGCCGATTGTGTTTAAATACAGGCCAAGGTCTGTGGTGGTACAGGGACCCCCTTGACTGCCTTGTGACAGAGTCTTTGCAGTTCGATCTTTAAATCCTCATATCGTGCAAACTTTTCCTGTTGCTATTAGTCAATCCTGCTGTCGCCTGGGATTATTATTATTTATACCGAAGGAGACTAATTACTATTACTATTACTATTATTATTATTAATACCAAAGGAGACTCAAAGAGTCATACAATTGAAAATATACAAATATGTAAACATTAAAATGGGGTAAAATACAAACAGGATTAAATAAAATCAGGACAGTAAATAAAGAGCAACACTAAAAAAAACAACAGGGGAATTCCAGACAAGAAACAACCAGGGCCAGCTAACCCCTCCCAACTAAGGATTCCCCCCCCCCAGGCAGGAAACAGCCAGGCTTTGAAGCTGCAAGGCCATTCAATGCTAATCAAGGTGGCCAATTGAAACATTGACACTTGCCTCAAGCAGACAAAGAGTTCTTTCTCCCACCCTAGACATTCCACAGATATATAAATCCAATTTGCCTTGGTTTCCAACAGACCTCACAACCTCTGAGGATGCCTTTAGCCATAGATATGGGTGCAATGTCAAGAGATAATGTTTCTGGAACACGGCCATACATCCCAGAAAACTCACAGTAACCTAGTGATTCCGGCCATGGAAGCTTTCAACAAGACATACAAACAGTATATTTGTAAAACTACATCTCCCAACCACAATTCCATAGCCTTGAGCCCTGGCAGTTAAAGGGATGTTAAACTGCATTAAATGCACAGTGTATATGCACACACTGTAGATCGAAATGCAATGGACAACGCAGGAGCCTTTCCTTGAGCTTTCCCATTTTGACCATAATACGAATCCACCCAAAGCTAAATGCAACATATGGAACCCATTTGCTCAAATGCACATCACGGGTTGTTGTTGTGAAAACTACCTGATTATACAACACACAACTTTGTGGGTGGGTTAGGCTTTGTGAATGTAATGCCGTTCTTTGTTTCTTACCATCACGTAGTCACCAAAGTTTGGGCAACATCAGAACCGGATTAGGAAAAGGCGAGAGAAGAGAAGGTGCACCATAATCTACTTTCAAGAGCCATAATCTACTTTCAAAGGGAGTATTGCATTGAATCCTAACAGCAAACAGGCTACACTTAAATCGGGATAGCATGCAACCCAAGGACAGAAACTAGACCTGTTGCTCCATTCTGAGACAAAAACATGCCTGTTATCAACCCAATAAAAGAGGAAGGCGGCATGGGACAGTTTGGACGTATGTATGTACACTTAAGAAAAAATACTAAATCATAAATTTTTCAAAGTTTCGTCAGGCCCATCGACATTGATGGGAGACCTCGTTTTGGATTCTGCAGAGGGCTGAACGGGGCCCAAGGAAGGGTAGACAAATGTACCTTTTGGGGAAAAAAGAAACCAACATAGGTTAATCTACTCTTCAAGGTAATTCGATGACATTCCCATCCTTTCCTGAAACTGGAGCGGTGAGATAAATAATGTGCCTCTTGGTATTACGCTCCACTCTGGTGGCAATTTAAGTGCTTCGGGTACCGAGACCCACTTACGCCATTAAAGACTCTCTCCGAGTCAATGCGGCTTCTTGACAAGTGGCGGAAAAGGTAACGGACGGCTCTCGTCGGCACTGTTTTGCTGCCTTATTGTTCACTTTGTCTGCAGCAACAAATAGTAATGCACCCAAGTGTGCAAACCACACACAATCAGGAAGTGTGTAAATCTGTCAATACTCAGCACCTAACAGGGCTTCGATGTGTCCATTGGTGCCTTTCTTCTTCGACAAAATGGCGGCGCATCGTCCGGCTCAGGACGTTGTGGAACGATACTTTCCACCATGCAATTATTATTGTTACTATTGACATATCAATGGCTGCCAGTGTACTACAAACACCGTCCTTCACCTGTTATGTAAACAGAGGAGTGCCAAATAAGACACTTTGCAAAGTTGGAGGCCATGAAATAGTAAAGAAGAGAAAATGGCGGGTGGTCGAAAGAGAGATACAAAGCAAGATGGTCGAAAGAGAGAGATACACAAAGAAAACCGTTTTCCATAGAAGAGGTGACGCTTGAACTTCTAATTTTTTGGACATTATGGAAAATTGTCTCAAAGTCACAATGAAGGGAAATTGACTCCAAACCCAGTCCCTTTTAGGCCAGCCTACGGCTTCTAGTTGGCTCTGTTGTTATGATGTTATTACCATAATTATCATAATATTTTACTCTATTGTATTAGTGTATCTTATACATTACGATAGATAAGGATGGTAAGGCTGCCTCTGCAATATTTTGGTGCAATCTCCCTTGGGTCACGAACAGGACCAAACTACCGATGGCGATCTCCCTTGTTATAGAGATCAACAGGCATTCATTACCACCAACCACCACTAAATAACGACAGTAGTAGACCTCCACCTATCACTGTGCTCAGACCCTACATTAGAGTCAATTGCCCTGATAAAAAGGATTTCAGCAGCTCCAACCACAATCAGCTTAAGTCAACGATTAGTATTAGGATTCGCCCTTTTGGATCATTACATCCCATAATGGCGAGGAATAGGCAGGTTGTGTTTGTGCCCTGATTATGCCTTCCAGGAGCAAAGTTACCGGTCACACCGTATTGGGTTTAATGGCCACTTCTATAGCAAACGGCTTCACCGGTTGCCAGAAACACGAAAATAAGGAAGTTCTTAAAGTACATCATGGGGAACGCAAAGCCGTGCCTCGTAGTCTCCAGCAACAAAAGCAAAATCCGGAGCTTTCCTACAACCAGCTTTTGGTGTTTCTAATTTCTAAATTGCTGGCGTTTGGATTCGTCTTAGGCCAAGATGCAAACCTTTATACAGTACTCCATGTTGCCAATTTATGCCGGAGATCTCATCACATTTCCTTCGCAACGTTGCATCACAATGGCCTTCCTCTCGGGCTGAGGGTGTGTGGCTTCAGCAGGATTCGAACCCAGGTTTTAGGAGATTCTTGGCTTCCCAAATACAAAGTACGGAGTCTCTGTAATCTCCCAACTGTCCCATACACGTCTAGAGATATGGCTCCCAACCCAATAGCCACTTAAATCTCTCCTTCAAAGAGTCAGTGCTTTTGATTGCTACCTGTTGCGTCACAAAAAAGAATACATACACAAATGTACATATACATACATATACATATGTATGTGTGTGTGAGAGAGTGTGTGTATATACAGGTCCTTCTCAAAAAATTAGCATATAGTGCTAAAGTCAATTATTTTCCATAATGTAATGATAAAATTAAACTTTCATATATTTTCAATTCATTGGACACCAACTGAAATATTTCAGGTCTTTTTTTGTTTTATTACTGATGATTTTGGCATACATATCTCAAAAAAAATAGCATATTCCATCCGACCAAATATGCTAATTTTTGAGACAGTATTTTGGGGTTTTCAGGAGCTGTATGCCAAAATCATCAGTACAAAACAAAAAAAAAGACCTGAAATATTTCAGTTGGTGTGCAATATATGAAAGTTTAATTGTTATCATTACATTATGGAAAACAATGAACTTTAGCACTATATGCTAATTTTTTTGAGAAGGACCTGTGTGTGTGTGTGTGTGTTTATATTTATATATATATATATATATATATGATTGAGACTGATAAGGAAATCTAACATTTGTAATGGAAATTTGATAGCCTTTTAAAAACTTAAGTTGGGAGCAATAATCTGCTTTACGAATGGTTTTTGGGAGCGAAAGCCTCTGTTCCAATGTATGGCTTCGCCACAGAGAAATGTCAGTCCCAATGCCAATTTTGGCTCATTACGCTTCACGCCAAGGATATCCAAAGGCAAAATGGAGCCATACCATATATACAGGTCCTTCTCAAAAAATTAGCATATAGTGCTAAAGTTCATTGTTTTCCATAATGTAATGATAAAAATTACACTTTCATATNTTGCACACCAACTGAAATATTTCAGGTCTTTTTTTGTTTTGTACTGATGATTTTGGCATACAGCTCCTGAAAACCCAAAAATACTGTCTCAAAAAATTAGCATATTCCATCGGACCAAATATGCTAATTTTTTGAGACAGTATTTTTGGGTTTTCAGGAGCTGTATGCCAAAATACTGTCTCAAAAAATTAGCATATTTGGTCGGATGGAATATGCTAATTTTTTGAGATATGTATGCCGAAATCATCAGTATTAAAACAAAAAAAGACCTGAAATATTTCAGTTGGTGTGCAATGAATCAAAAATATATGAAAGTTTAATTTTTATCATTACATTATGGAAAATAATGAACTTTATATGCTAATTTTTTGAGAAGGATCTGTATATTATGTTACATTATATATATTAAGAGGCATACAAAGAGGCCATAATGTGTTGTTGTCATAGCCAGCAATGGCAAAAAATACCTTTACGCGCTCTAAAACATACCCGGCTCCAACTTAGAATAGATCTACTAGGAGAGAAAAAAGCTCTGTACGAAATAGCGAGATTTCCGATTTTTCAAAAAAACAGAAAACGTTCCTTTGAAGCTATTCTTCCCTTCCACAGTGTCCTAAGTGGAAGCTGCACGCAGTCCTGATATTCAGATTGTTGGGGAAATTGATTTTATTACGAGGGGTCGATGCAGAGCAGGAAATACAGATATCCATCCGAGCCATTTCCATTATAATCCTGCCCGCTGGCAGCGATTACCTGAATGATTATAGGAGAAGAGAGATCCCGAGAATACTTTTCAAAGCTTAGGGTAGAGGAGCAGTGGGCGGGTATTTTCTTTTATTTTCAAAAAATAGCACAACTAATCTGGGATTGCGGAAAGTCAACACGATGAGATCGTTTTCCTTTTTTTTTTTGCTTGCGAGAACTTGCCGAAAGCATTCAAATGGATGTGGGAAATCAAATTAAATAAATCGGGACTGGGTGTCCATTTGGATGCACAACTGTTACTTCCAAATGGCCTTTTGTTTGGTTCAGAAATGAAATAAGCGCCCTTTTCAAAACAGTTTTCCCTTTCCGCTCTTCATTCTCAGCCTTTTAACATTGTAACGTCTCGGAAACTTGTTGAGATCAATCCAGTTTGTTTTGCACCTGAGCTGCGCTACGTTTTGGGAACGGATGCATCTCTTCCGCTCTTGGAAACTGTAGCAAAGCCCAAACTTTTGGGTTTGTTTGCTGTTGCTTTAATACGTTTACAGACAGTCTGCTGGCGAGAAACAACACCTTTTGAGATGCAGTTCGAAGCAAAAGCACCGTCCGCTTGAAAGGTTTGGCCTTCTCTACATCAAGGGGGAGTAATCATATTTCAATTGAGAAGTCCGTCGAAAGGGTCCCTTCCCCAGGAAGAACATATAATTCCATTTATTGCAAGATTAGATATCCAAATAATCTATTACTGCCAATCAAATGGCCTTTGGAGTATTTTCCTAGAAACCTGGGGAAATGTAAATATCAATGTAAATCAGTGTTTCTCAACCTTCCTTATGCTGCGACCCCTTAATACAGTTCCTCATGTGGTGGTGACCCCTAACCATAATATTATTTTCATTGCTACTTCATAACTGTAATTTTGCTACTGTTATGGATCATAATGTAAATATCTGATATGAAGGATATATTTTCATTCACAGGACTAAATTTGGCACAAATACCAGATACGCCAAAATTCTGCTAAGGTTGGGGGGGGGGGGATGATTTGGTAATTTGGGAGTTGTTGGGATTTATAGTTCACCTACAAATCAAAGAGCCCCTTGAACTCCACCAATGATGGAATTGAACCAAACTTGGAACAAAGAACTCCCATGGCCAACAGAAAATACTGGAAGGGTTTGGTGGGTATTGACCTTGAGTTTTGGAGTTGTAGTTCACCTACATCCAGAGAGCACTGTGGGCCCAAACAATAATAGATCTGGACCAAACTTGGCACAAATTCTCAATAAGCACAAATATGAACACTGATGGAGCTTGGGGAAAATACACCCTAACATTTGGGAGTTGTGGTTGCTGGGATTTATAGTTCACCTACAATCAAAGAGCACTCTCAACCCCACCAATGATAGAATTGGGCCAATCTTCCCACACAGAACTCACATGACCAACAGAAATTACTGTGTTTTCTGGTGGTTTTTGGCGACCCCTCTGACACTCCCTCACGAACCCTCCAGTGGTCCCGACCCCTAGGTTGAGAAGCACTGATGTAAATATACGCACTCTTAATTCATTATCCAAAGCCATCAAAACCCAGCAGGGAATATATTATCTCTATCCATAATTATTAAATACAGATTTAGCATCACCTTGGGTTACTACCGCTGCTTCTCAAAACACAAAGAAAAAAAAGAGATATGTTTCTTTTAGAAGTTTTAGAACTGGCTCGACCATTAAGAGGCTGCCTTTGGAAATCTAAAAAAAGCAACGTGTGTGTGTGCAGAGTGCGGCTCGCTGAAATACGAACCCCTGGCTTCCATGTTTCTAAAGGGTCGTGAAATCACGTCCCAATGTTTCTGATTTTAGGATGGAAATTCTGGCTCAACTCCCTTCCTTAATGACTCACGCAAAGTTGGCCAAAGCAAACAAACTCCGAGCTCAAAGCCACGTTTCGGCAGCCGAACCAAATCGTGTCAGGATCCTAAAACGCTGCTGCAAACCCAAACGAATGAAAGGAATACATTCAAATAGCAAGAGCTTGGATCCTCCTGTTTCTGGCCAAAAATGCACTGAAAGGGAGGACATTATTGTATATACATATTTGCAGTTTTCCAACCATTCACTCCCGCTCATTCACTCATTTACTTGGTTGGCTAGTACCCGAAACTCTGCAATGTACTCGGCCAATGCGAGGTCCCGCTGCATGTGGCGCCTCAACTTTCTTTCGGCCAATTCTCAGTTCACTGGGTGACCCCAAGTGTCTCTGATATGATCAAGGAAGGCTTGGACAGTATTTACTTGAGCGGCAGCGGTGTCAATCAGGGTCATGGCCCAAGCCGCCACCGGTCCATCTAACAAGGTGTAAACAAACGAAAATCCAAAGCCAAGGGCATTACGTCCAAGTAAAGGAAAGGGAGTGACAGAGAGAGTTCTCCAAAATATTCAGTGCCACATTTATGATATTTTCAGGAAGCGTATCTGCACATGCCGATTTGAGGAATCCATCCTCCAACCTACAATCACCCGCTGCAAAAGGGAAAGCTGTTGCTGCGAAAACAACGAAGGGAGAAAGGAAGGCAAACTTGGACGGTGCCAAAGCGATCCCCATGAAGTCTCCAAGCATGAAGTTTATGACTCTAATAAAAAGACAGAAAATTAACACCAGTGGGAAAGAGGAAAAGGACGAAGGGCCAATCCCAGAAGGCCGCCTTCTCTTCCCAATATCCACCTGTTGCAAACATAAAGGCTTTTCGCTTTGCTCCCTTCTGTCTGGTAATAAACTGCATGTGAAGGTAGTAAGCTGCCAAGTAGTAGACTATGTGCAAAAGAAAACTCTCCAGAAAGGCAGTAAACTGATATTTTGTGATTTGCGGTTTGGGCACGGCCCCATGTAAGCCGCTCCGAGTCCCCTTTGGGGAGAGGGAAGCAGCTTATAAATAAAATTTATTATTATTATCATTATTATTATTAAACTGTCTGATGGTAAATTACAAAATAAACCATATGTAAATGTATTAAACTGCCTGATATTAAACTATGCACAAGTCAACTGTAAGCAAAGGTAGTCCACTGCCCAATCGTGAATGGTATACAAAGGTAAGTCAACTGCCTGGTTGTAATTTGCAAGAGAAAATGGTGTGCAAAGGTAATAACTGTATGCAAAAGTAAACAGTACGCAAAGCTAGTCAACTGCGTTGTAGCAAACTGCAAAATTAAATCATAAGCCAATATAGTAAACTGACCAGTAGTGAACCGTATGCAAAAGTAAGCCTAGACAATTTACTACAAAGTACTAGACAATGTACTACAAAGGTAGTAAATTGTCTAGTAGCAAACGGTATGCAAAAGTAAACCGTATGCAAAGGTAGTACACAGCCTAATAGCAAAGTGCCTAGTAGTGAACTGTATACGTAAGAACTCTGTACGCAAATGTAGCAAAGGGCTTAGTAGTGAACTCTATGCAAAAGTAAACAATACACAAAGATAGTAAGCAGCCTGGAAGCAAACTGGTTAGTAGTGAATGGTATGCATAAGTGCACTGTATGCAAATAGCCTAGTACTGAACTCTATGCAAAAGTAAACAGTACGCAAAGGTAGTCAGTTGTTTGGTAGGAAACTATATGCAAAAGTAAACCATATGCTAAAGTAGTAAACAGCCTGGGAGAAAACTGCCTAGGAGTAAACAATATGCATAAGTATGCGGTATGCAAAGGTAGCAATCTGCCTAATAGTGAACTCTATGCAGAAGTAAAGAGTACGCAAAGGTAGCAAACTGTCTGATAGAAAAGTGGTAGTAAACTATGTGGTAGTAAACTGGTAGTAAGCTATAAGTAAAGGCATTTGATGAAAACTGATGGTAGTAAAAATGAGGGGCTCTTTCTTGGTGCCCGCCCATGGATCCTTACCTCATCTCCCCATACGGTCCTGGGTAGCCATCCATCCAAGGCCCCAGCTCTGTCTTGATGCATCCGGGGGCTCCAGCAGTGGGGGCTCCAAAGGGCATCCTGCCCACCACGGCCCCAGGGCCAGAGTACCACACTTCGGGAGGCATCTCCCCTGCTCCTGCTCCTCCTCCTCCTTCAGGGGCCCCTTGGCTTCCGCGGGGGTATCCAAAGGGGGAGCCCACCGAGGCAGGCGGCCCCTCCACGTAGAGCTGGGGGTCCTCCGTGGGGGCAAAAAAGGGATGCCAGGCAGCGGTGGGTGGGGGTCCCGTGTAGTGGGGTGCCATCTCTGAAGCAGGCCCACCTCTGCGGCCCCATGCTGCTCCAAAGGGGGCCTCCATGGGGCCCTCCAGCTTGATGCTGCGTCCTTGAGCAGCGGCAGCGGAGGAGGAGGCCAGAGCCATGTGGAGGTTGAAGTAGTCTCGGCTGGCAAAGGTGGGCAGCTCCTCCATCTCGGGGGGCACCTTGTAGAGGCTGAGGGGCCCCGGCAAGGCCAGGGCTGGGGCCCCGGCAGATCCTCCTCCTCCCACTTCCTCCTGTTGTTCCACAATCTTGCAGGCGGTGAGGGGCCTGGTGGGGACCAAGGCAAACATGCAGTCCCCACGAGGGGCCCCGGATTCAGCACCGGAGCCAGCGGCCACGACGGACGCCCCGTCCAGGGTCTCCACTCCTAGCCCCATGGAGGCCGAGACCGCCTTGCAGAGCTCCTTGGCTGTCTCGCCCAGGAAGTCGGTCTTCTCCGGGATGGGAGAGGAGCCCCCTGCACCCGAGGGGCCCTCACCCAGGAGGGCCACGCAGCTCAGCAGAGGGGCCTCCGAGGAGGAAGGCTCGGCAGGCTCGGCCGGGGGGTCCCCAGCAGGCAGGGCCTTGTGGGGCCCCGAGGGGGGGCTGCGGGGCTCCTCCAGGGCCAGGAAGGCCGGTGAGGACTGTGGCTGCTGTTGGTGGTGGTGACGAGGGCTGGGCAGGTCAACCGGGCTCTGGAAGGCCTCCCGGACGCTCTGGAAGAGGCTCTGGAAGGCTCCCCGGAAGGTCTTGCTCGGAGGGCGGCCATAGACCCGGCCCAGGGCCCCCATGTGGACCTCCATGATGGAGGGAACGAAGGAAGGAGAGCTGAAGGAAGGAAGGAAGGAAGGGGTGGAGGAAAAAAGGAAAGAGGGAATGGAGGGGGGGGAAGAGTGACACGGTAAGTTAGAAGGGAAAGAAGGAAGGAAGGAGAGGGAAGAAGGCAAATTACAAGGGATGGAAGAAGAGGGAAAGACGCAAAAGAGCAATGGAGTGAATCAGAGGGGAAAGTAGGAACGAGAGAAGAAAGAAGGAAGGAACGAGACAGAAAACGGGGATGGATAAAGAGGGAAGGTGGCAAAAGAATGATGGGGATAAGTTAGAGGGGGAAAGGAAGTAGGAAGGAAGAAGGAGAGGAAAGGGAAGGAAAGGAGAAAAAGAGTGGGAATGAGGAATAAGAGGAGAAAAAAGGAAGGAAGGAGACAGAAGAAGGGATGGAGAAAAAGGAGAAGAGGAAAGAGAGTGACCGTCTAAGTCAGAGGGGAAAAGAGGGGGGGGGGATTAGGAAAGAGAGGGGAAAGAAGGAAGGAGAGAGAGAACGGAGGAGACGCGAGGAATGAAAAAGAAGGGATGGAAGAAGTGGAAAGAAAAGAGGAAGATGGGGAAAGCCAACGGAGAAGGAAGGAAGGAAGGAAGGAGAGAGAGATAGGAAGGGATGGGGGAATGAAGGAGGAAAAAAGAGGGAAAGAAAAGAGGGAATGAGGAAGGAGGAGGGAATGGAGGGAGAGGGGAATGAGTAGAGGAGAAATGGAGAAGGGAGGGAAGGGAGGAAATAGAGAGAGGGAAGGAGGAAGAAGAGGGAACGGAGGAGGCAAAAGAGCGACGCGGAGAAAGAAGGAAAGAAAGAAAGCAGGAGAAAGAGGGACGGAGAAAGGAAGGAGGAGAAGGGAGGGAGGAGTGGAGTTGCCTCCTAGTCGGTGCCGTTTAGAGCCATGGCTGGAGGAAGAAGAGGAAGAAGAGGAAGAAGAGGAAGCCTTGCCTCCGAAAAGCGAAAGGAGCCTCTGCGAGAAAGCAAGCCCTTGCCTGCCTGCCTGCCTGCCTGCCAACCTCCTTCTCTGCCTGGCTGGGTCTCTCGCTCTCTCGGCCTGCCTCCTCTGCTTCTCCGCCTCCTTGGGCTTCTCCTCCTCCTCCTCTTTTGGGGAGCCTCCCCTCGGAGGACGGCCCCAGGGCGGTGCCCAGCACCGCCCCCTCTCCCCTCCCTCCTCCTTTCCCTCTTTCTCCTTCCCTCTTTCTTTCTCTCTTCTTCTCCTCCTCCCCAAAAGCCGACTCCGGCCGGGCTTCCTTCCTTCTGCTTCCTCCTTGCCAGCTTGGAGACTTTGCCACTCAGATCCACAGACATACAAGTCCTCCCTGCACTGTGGTTGCTAAGCAGGGCCGGCCCTGGTTGGGATTGGGATGGGAGACCGTAGGGTTGCCATATGTCCCTTATTCTAAGGCAGGGGTGCTCACACTTTTTCAGCATGGGAGCTACTGATTAAAAAACCAAGTCCCAAAGATCACCTCCCCAGAAATGGAAAACGTATCACTATTTTCTTATTTATTTATTTATATTTATTATTCATTTTTATGTACCGCTCCTTCCAGCAGGCTCGGGGCAGTTGACATAAAATGAAGTTATAAAACATCAACATTTCAATTTAATAACAACAATATAAAACAGAGCATAAAAATACATCCAACCACCCCATTTCCCCCACACTGCCATATTACCACACATATTATCAGCCAGAAAGTAAGAAGAGAGGCTTTTGAACTGCAAGGCCATTTAATACTCAGCAAGGTAAACGAAGGGGCATGCAAAAATACATCCAACCACCCCATTTCTCCCACACGGCCATATTACCACACATATTATCAGCCAGAAAGTAAGAAGAGAGGCTTTTGAACTGAAGGCCATTTAATACTCAGCAAGGTAAACAAAGGGGCATGCATAAATACATCCAACCACCCCATTTCTCCCACACTGCCATATTACCACACATATTATCAGCCAGAAAGTAAGAAGAGAGGCTTTTGAACTGCAAGGCCATTTAATATTCAGCAAGGTAAACGAAGGGGCATGCAAAAATACATCCAACCACCCCATTTCTCCCACACTGCCATATTACCACACATATTATCAGCCAGAAAGTAAGAAGAGAGGCTTTTGAACTGCAAGGCCATTTAATACTCAGCAAGGTAAACGAAGGGGCATGCAAAAATACATCCAACCACCCCATTTCTCCCACACTGCCATATTACCACACATATTATCAGCCAGAAAGTAAGAAGAGAGGCTTTTGAACTGCAAGGCCATTTAATACTCAGCAAGGTAAACAAAGGGGCATGCAAAAATACATCCAACCACCCCATGTCTCCCACACTGCCATATTACCACACATATTATCAGCCAGAAAGTAAGAAGAGAGGCTTTTGAACTGCAAGGCCATTTAATACTCAGCAAGGTAAATGAAGGGGCATGCAAAAATACATCCAACCACCCCATTTCTCCCACACTGCCATATTACCACACATATTATCAGCCAGAAAGTAAGAAGAGAGGCTTTTGAACTGCAAGGCCATTTAATACTCAGCAAGGTAAATGAAGGGGCATGCAAAAATACATCCAACCACCCCATTTCTCCCACATTTCCATATTCCCCAACATATATTTCTCAAGGAACAAAGCAAGCAGAGAGGCTTTGGAGCTAAAAGGCCATTTTTAAACATTAAAAATAAACAAAGAGACATGCCACAGAACAATCAAGCACCCACCCCAAAGTAAAAAGACCGACCTTTGAGATGCGGTAAGGAAATTACCCCAAAGCATCCTCCTTCTTCTCTGTCGTTGCTCCTATTTCCACGCCGCCAGCATGCGTGCCACCTCCAAGAGCTCATGAGAAGTCCGAGAGGCAGAATGGGCGCTTCTGCGCATGTGCGCAGGGCCAGCCATGCATCGCGTCATCCAGGCCCGCCCCCTTTGGTCTCCTATGACTCTGAGTGGCTGGAGAAGGATGGAGGGAGGAGGAGGAATCCAAAAGAGGGGGCCCATTCTGCCTCTTGGACTCTGGAGCTTTTGGAGGCAGCGCGCGAGCAGGGAGCGGGGAGGAGCAACAACGGAGGACTTCTTTGCAGCGTGCAGGGGCGCGTGAAAAGGACCAACAGCAAAAAACCTGGTCAGGGGTCTGAAGATCACCAGGATGAGGCCCGAAGATCACCCTGGTGATCGAGATCACCATTCTGAGCACCCCTGTTCTAAGGGATGTCCCTTATTTTGGCCCTAAAATTTGTGTCCCTTATTTTCAGGCCCCGTCCCTTATTTTTGACTAGCAGGACAGGACTGGGCGGGGTTGACCAGAGAAGGTGTGAGCTGCGGTTTCCACAGCAATGCCTGCCCAGGGATTCCAACTTACAGGGCTGCCTGCGTCCCCGTTGGAAGGAAGAGGCGATACAGGACTTTTTCAAAGTACAGTAGACTAATTAACCGTTACCCAAGGGGAATGTTGGATCATGTTGGATAACTATAGTTTCTGGTTGCTTGAGAGTTACTCTTAAAATAGGCCTAGCTGTGCATCCCAATACTATACAATGCTGTGTATTCCATACTACAGTGTTTCCCAACCTTTTTTGAGCCGCGGCACACTTTTAACATTTGAAAAAATCCGGGGGCACACCACCAACCAAAATGACACTCGTAAAGAACAGCTGGGGGTTGGTGGCCTGCTGGGAACAGCTGCTGGGAGTGCCGAAGCCGGGAGGGGCGGAGACAGGCTGTGCCATACCCCCCCTACCCCGGCTTCACCTCTCCCAGCAGCTGCTCCAGCCTTGAGGGGGCAGTGCCAAGCCAACCGTGCCAGAGCCAGCACAATGCTGGCTTGGCACTGTCCCCTCAAGGCTGGAGCAGCTGCTGGGAGTGCCGAAGCCGGGGACGGGGCAGAACCAGGCCGTGCCATGCCCCGCCCCTCCCCCCAGCTTCAGCTCTCCTACAGGCCGTGCCATGCCCCGCCCCCTCCCCCCAGCTTCAGCTCTCCTACAGGCCGTGCCAAGCCCCGCCCCCTCCCCCCAGCTTCAGCTCTCCTACAGGCCGCGCCATGCCCCGCCCCCTCCCCCCAGCTTCAGCTCTCCCACAGAGGAGGAGCATGAGTGGTGGACGGGCCTCAGTGGGCGGGGCTCCTCCTCCACGCGGCTTCAGCGAGCGAGGGGCGAGAGTCATGGTGGGAGTCATGGCGGATTGGAGGCTGGCTGGGGAAACGGCCGAAGGAGGCGGCGCCCCGGTCCCTTCTTCTTTTTCTTCACCACTGCCTGCCCCTTCCTCCTCCCCCAAGCAGCAGGAGTTTGGCAGGAGGGGGGAGGAAGGGGGGCAGAGAGCTTTTCTCACGGCACAGCAGGAGGTCCGTCACGGCACACTGGTTGAGAAAGACTGCCATACTATACTATACCATTAACTATTGACATAATAATCATGAAGATGTACTGTCTTATAAAATTTATTTTAATGTTTAGACAGTGCACTTTTAAAGTCAGCAAAGTCAAGTACTAAATACAGATGGAGAAAATAAGGTAGTTCTAATAATGTTTTTTCGGCATGACAAAGCATGCAGAAACAGACCATGTACTGTTAAGAGGGTGTAAGTCAGTTTCTTTTGTGAGTTTCAATCATTATCTTATTCTGTTAATAAAAACTATTTCTACCTAACGTTTGAGTTTCAAGTTTTTTAATGAAGTGTCCCTTATTTATGTGAAAAATCCTGTAAATGTCCCTTATTTCTTATATCGAAAAGTGGCAACCCTAGGAGACCGTGCCAAGAGGAAAGAGAGGAGATTCCAACAGAACATGAGGAAGAATTTCCTGTGTGAGAGAGCTGTTCAGCAGTGGAACTCTCTGTCTGCCCCAGAGGCTCCTTCTCTGGAGGCTTTTAAGCTGAGGCTGGGTGGCCATCTGTCGGGGGTGCTTTGAATGCGATTTTCCTGCTTCTTGGCAGAATGGGGTTGGACTGGGTGGCCCACCAGGTCTCTTCCAACCAGGGGCGGTCTAAGACAGTGTTTCCCAACCAGTGTGCCGTGGAACACTAGTGTGCCGTGAGCGATCATCAGGTGTGCTGTGGGAAATTAGCACTCTCCCCCCTCCTAGCAGCCCCCTCACAGGTTTCCAAGAAACAAATTGACCCTCTCCGCTTGGAAATGTTTTTGTTTACTATTTTACTGGATTTTTCGAGAGTTGCCTCCCCCCAAGGAACTGTTTATTATAACAGCTTCATGACAACCCTAGTTAACTGGAAAGAAGTTTCACTCAGGGTGAAATTTCACAAATGTCTGGAGAACAAGCTCTATGAGGAGCGGTTTGAAGAGCTGGGCATGTTTAGCCTGAAGAAGAGAAGAGATAGCCATGTATCAATATGTGAGAGGAAGTCATATCTATGTTGTGTTCATCGAAACAGGCCCAGGTTTCACACTAAGTGTATAAATACATTTAAAGACATATTAACTATATGTATTACTGTGTTAGAGTGTCATTTTGTGTCATTTTGGTTGGTGGTGTGCCCCAGAATTTTGTAAATGTAAAAAAATGTGCCGCGGCTCAAAAAAGGTTGAAAAACACTGGTCTAAGATAATTTTATATGGTAAGCGAACATTATTTTGCCCCCCCCAACATTATTGTGCCCCCCCATGTAAAACAAAAATACAATTATAATATCACAATACCATTAGTAGTATTATATTGTATCAATGTATACAATATATTATAGCACATACTCGTACTATATTATATCATAATTATATTATACTACATTACAATATAATTATATTATAATATATTGACATTATAATATAATATAACATTCTATTATATTATTATTATAAAATAATAAATATTTTTTTATTTAAATAAAATTATCCTCTACTAAATATTTTAATTACTCCTATAAAACTCAAATAACCCAAAATAAAGTAAAATAAAATATTATATACAGGGCCGGACTAAGGTAATTTAAAAGCAAACATTATTTAGGCGCACCCTCACTCTCCGGCCTCGTGGAGGGTGTGCATGTGCGCCGGTTCTGCGCATGCGCCAGTGGAGCCTCCCGTCTCCGGCTGCAAAAGGTTCCTCCTTTTCGGCCTCATTTCAGGCGATTGACGTCTCCGTCCAGCTGGAGTTGCGCCACACCAATGGCGCATGCGTGGAACCTGGTGGCCGGATGCGCCCCTGACCACATGGTGCCCTAAGCGGGCGCTTACTTTGCTTACCATTAAATCTGCCCCTGATTATATATTACTATTTGCCTGTGCAGTTGCACCTGTCTCTCCTTGATGCTCCCGGCCAGCACACGGGAGGTGTGTGGGTGTGGTATGGTTCACACGTGATTGGGCCTGGCGAGGGAGTTCACCTCAGCGTGCGGCGGCTACTTTCGGAGGCAGCTGTCAGGAGGGAGGGAGGAAGACGTGGGGTGAGTCTTTGCAGTAGTGTCCACACGGGTCACGTCTTCCTCCCTCCCCCTCCCCTCCTGAACACGCTCACGCTGTACCCTCAGATCAAAATGGAGGCAGAAGTGGCAGTGTAGAAGAAAAAGTAAGTGTTTGGCAGGAGGGGAAGAAAGGGCGCGAAGGGAAAGGACCTTCCAGGTGTTTTGGACTCCCAACTCCCACCATTCCTAACAGCCTCAGGCCCTTTTCCTTTTTTCCCCTCAGTCACTTAAGCAGGAAAGGGCCTCAGGCTGTTAGGAATGGTGGGAGTTGAAGTCCAAAGCACCCAGAGGGCCAAAGTTTTCCCATGCCTGTTTTAGGGACCTTAAAGTGGTGAGCCTCCTTCCAACATTGTGATTCTGGATAGAAAACAAACAACAACATAACATAACATTGTTTGAGTCCACAGTGCTCTCTGGGTGTAGGTGAACTACAACTTCCAAACTCAAGGTCAATTCCCAAGCAAACCCTTTCAGTACTTTCTGTTGGTAATGAGAGTTCAATATGCCAAGTTTGGTTCAATTCCATTGTTGCAAGAGTTCAGGATGCTTTTTGATTGTGTGTTAACTATAAATCCCAGAAACTGTAACTCCCAAATGTCAAGGTCTATTTCCCCTGATCTCCATCTGCGCTCATATTTGGGCATATTGAGTATTCATGCCAAGTTTGGTCCTAATCCAATAATGTTTGAGTCCACAGTGCTCTCTGGATATAGGTGAACTACAACTCCAAAACTCAAGGTCAATGCCCACCAAACTCTTATAGTATTTTCTCTTGGTTATGGGAGTTCTGTGTGGGAAGTTTGTGTCTTTCTGCCATTCCTGCCAGGATATCTATGTTGTGTTCATCAAAACAGGTCCAGGTTTCACACTGAGTGTATAAGTACATTTTAAAACATATTAACTATATGTATTACTGTGTTAGAGTGTCATTTTGTGTCATTTTGGTTGCCCCAGCATTTTGTAAATGTAAACATTGTGCCGCAGCTCAAAAAAGGTTGGGAAACACTGCTCTAAACAAAGAAAGGACTTAACAAAAACACTTGCACGGACAATAACAATGGATGTCCCTTCAAACCTTAGAGTTGGCCCATTTGAAGGACATGTACCTTGGGAATGCACCTTCAGACATCGGAGCTGGCCCATCTGAAGGACATGCCCCATGGTGATTTTGTCATTTCTCACAAAGGGGAACATCCTTCCTTTGGAAAGCTTTGGATGTCCCATCTGCCTCACCCTTTGTTTTCATTCCCCTTGGCCAAAACCAATGACAACATACAGGGCCGTAGCCAGGATTTTGATTCGGGGGGGGCTGAGACTGGGTGGAAGAGGGTCTACCCTAGCAAACCTTTTGTATTGTTATCCCAATAACCCCATTTATGTGGGATATAATGAGCATGGTGATCAGATCATGATATGAATAAACATAACAGTTTAAATAATGTACCAGTAAGGCCTTTTCGCGACCACCCTGAGAATTTGGGGGCTGAAGCCCCTTAGCCCCCCTGGCTACATGCCTGACAACATACCATCAATGGATCCATATACAGGATTAAAAGGACTACTGGGGTCTGGCATCCGCACCAGACCAAAGTGTTTATTTCCTTCACTTGGACTATACAAAAGCTAGCTTGAGGACTTTTGAAAGTAATTGCCGGCACTTGGACAAACATTTAATCCACTCATCATTTCCTCCCGGTTCATTGTTTCCCGCTTTGACCGCCTCTTCCACTCTCATTGGACAAGAGCCCAAAGCGGCACTAACTTCCTGATTGGCTGAGGCACGGCAAAGCTGGCCACACTTCCCAGTCAGCTGATGACTCCAACCAATCAGCATGAAGCCAGCAAAGAGCCCCGGGGAGTTTGAACTTTGACAGCTCTGTTTTTCCATAAAGCCTTGCGCTTTATGTCAGCTTTTGGGCAAATGATTGCAGTTTGACATCCGCTCCAGCTGGAACGAAATAAACAATTTGGTGATGTTTCTTCAACTTGGTGAGATTTTATTTGGGGAAATTCAGGGACAATTGGATTGGCTGCTTCCTATCTCACCAGGGCTATATCGGATTCTCTATGGTGGGTCTGACAGACCCCCAAATTCTTGCTTGATATCAGGAGTGGTGCCAAAGTACATCCATCCTGCAGTGTAGATGCACCATGACACAACGTGGGGTTTCTCCATCAAGATAGGTATATTCTTCTGCCTTTTGTTTTGCAGGAAGTAGAACAGCCTTTGTTCAAGGCCTAAGCTCTTTCTCACTTCTTCCCCTCTTCTTAAGCTTTTCCTTTGTTGTCTCAGAGTGATTTTAGTTTGCTTTTGCAAAAGGATCCAGTTTGCAGGATTTGACTCAAAGGTACAGTCTTCGGAAGCAGTTGACAAAGCCAAGCACAATCCAACATTAGCCATAAATTGGGTTGATTTAATATGCACAAGGCATAAATCAAGGCTGTGAGTCATATTGCAACTCAGCGAAAACTACACTATGGCCGCAAGGGATTTATAGTTTCGTCCTTATCAGGGGCGGTCCTACCTATCCTGGGGGGGTAAGCGAATATTATTTTGGCGCCCCCCCCCCAGTGGCTCTCGAGCGCGAGTCACGCTCTGGAGCCAGTGCGCAAGCGCGAATCTCCGCGCATGTGCACTGGCTCCTGAGCGCGCCTCCAGCTTTTGAGCCAGTGTGCATGCGCGAATCTCCACGCATGTGCACTGGTTCCAAAGCTGGAGGCGCGCTCGGGAGTCAGTGAGCATGTGCGGAGATTCGCGCATGCGCAGAAGCTCCTACAGGCGCTATAGTGCCTGGAGCTTCTGGGCATGCATGAAAATCTCCGTGCATGCGGAGGCGCGGCCGGCGGGACAGCGGGGCGGCGGGGGCGGGGTGGCGACGCCCCTCCCAGGTGGCGCCCCTGCGTATAGGTAGGACCGCCTCAGGGCCCCTGAGTAGGCAGCAGCAGGCCTTCCCCGCGGCATTGGGGCCTCTTCCCAAAAGCAGGCAGCCGCGGCGCGGCCTGAGGTCGGAACATCGGCAGGGCCAGCCAGGATGCTGGCCGGCGCCCGGCGGGCGGGGGGAATTCGCCCCTCCAAGATGGCACCCTACTTGGTGTAATGGTTAGACCACCCCTGGTCCTTATGCAACTATGCTTCAATGCATTGAAACGCTTTCTTCCAGAAATTGTACCAGAACCTCCCCAAATCATAATTGCAATGACTATTATTGAAAAAAATACAGTCTTTGGCATGCATTTTCTCCATTGTTTTGGACCCAAATTTTCCCTTCTGGATGATCAAAGGGGCAATTACGATCTTCCCAGATTGAATTTGCTCTTTTCCAAAAAGGGGATGTCAAGCCAATAGTCACATGTCGGCATGTGCATGCTCTATTACAATAAAATATATTTATTTTCGTGTAATAAACAGCATGCAGGATGTCAAGCCAATAGTCACATGTCGGCATGTGCATGCTCTATTACAATAAAGTATATTTATTTTTGTGTAATAAACAAAATGCAAACCAACACGTGTTTGATAAAACCAAACAGACACTTCTTTTGACATTTCGGGACATTTATAGAAACCACTGTTGAAGAAGAACGTATTGGACGTAAATGGGGCTTTTATTGCAAGTCATATAACCTTGATATGGTTATTTAAGATACACACTGCAGGGCATTGAATGCGTTTATATATGCGTGTTTATATATAGTTTGAATCATTCGTGAAATTGGTTTAATGATGCCCTGTTTTGTTAAGGAATTGTTTTGCCACCATATGCTGTTGTTTGAAGCCCCTTCCCAATCATTTCGTTGAATTGGAAGGGACCTCCAAGGGCCATCTAGTCCAACCCCTTAAAGAAAGACACCATCCGATCCCTCCCAACAGATGACCATCCAATCTCTGCTTAAAAAGCTCCATAGGAGGAGATGCCACTCTTGAACCTGATACCACTGTAGACTCTCAGTTAAGTGGAAATCAATCAACCGGTACTCTCAAGCAACCGGCAAAAACAATCAAAGAAGTAATGCTTCAGTCACAGAGTCTGTTGTATAAATGCTTTCCCCAATACTTTGGTGGAATCTGTTGTCGTTTGAACTCATTGTTCTAATTGACAGATATTATTCAAATGTCCAAAGGTGTCTGATTATTATTATTACTAGCAGTACCCGGCACGCATTGCTGTGCCCTATTTAGGAGATGCGAGAAAGTCTGAGTATGTAAGGGTTGGAATTGATGTTAGTTATGGTCTTTGTGTGGTCATGGCTGTGTCGTTGTGGGTTGTTCTGGTGGGTGGGATGTTGAAGTCCTGGGGAGTTGTCGGTGTGTGGTGTTGAAGGAAGGAATGGCATACAAATGGGTTGAGCAGTAGATGCAAGGTTGTGTTATGTGCGTATTGTGTTGTGTGTAGGTATTACTTTTTTGATGAGTTAGTGGGTGTGTGGTGGCAATGTGGGTGGTAGTATGTTGGGGAATGCTTGTGTGGGTGGGGTGTTTGGGGTATTTGTGTGTGTTTGTAGAGTATCAGTGCAGTGCAGTGTTGTGTTGTGGTTGGAGTATAGGTGGAGTTGGTTTTTGTTTGTGGTGGTGGTAGGTGTTGTGTGTGCAGGGTCCCGTAAGGTTGGGGGGATGTGTTGTGATAGGAAGTTGTTGTGTTGTGTGGGTAGGAATTGCTGGAATATTGTGCCTGGGACGTGTGTGTATTTGGAGGTGTGTGTGGTGGTGAGTAGTGAGTGCAGTCCTGGGTTTTGTGTTGGGGAAGTTGTCAGGTATTTGTGGGGTGTATTTTGTGTGTGTTGTGGTGACATAGTTGTCTCAGTCTGGCTGTGTGCTGGTTGTGATGTGGAGGGGGTGTTGCTTTTGCCAGTGGTGTTTGTTGTGAATTTTGGTT
This sequence comes from Anolis apletophallus, assembly GCA_030556195.1. Classification (NCBI taxonomy): domain Eukaryota; kingdom Metazoa; phylum Chordata; class Lepidosauria; order Squamata; family Anolidae; genus Anolis; species Anolis apletophallus. The sequence continues at coordinate 18,367,199 of JARBWK010000016.1, read as the reverse complement.
GGGGTGGGTTTTTGTGTTGCAGGATTGTTTTTTTTGTGGGTTTTGCAAGTTTGTGTTATTCCGGCGGTGTGTGTTTGTCAGTGGTGCCTGTGTTCCTGGTGCCCTATTTGTGATAGTGTTATGTCCTCCTGGTAGTTGTTATGTCCTCCTGTGTTAGTTCGTTGTACTGTGTAGGTTTGTGTTTAGCAGTGGTATGTATGTGTTGTGTGTGTTATGTGTCTGTTGTGTTGTGGGTCTGTAGAGGTAGGCATTGCGAGTTGTGTGCCTGTCATGTTGTGGGTGTGGTGTTTGTTAAGGGGTTGTCTTTTGTTGTGGGTGTCTTTTGTCCTGTGAGAGGTATGTATGTGCTCTGTGCACATAGTTGTGTATCTTCTGCAAATTGGCCATGTGCGGTATTTTGTGCTGGCTTGGTCTTTTGGATTGTGTTTATCGAGTGTGGTTGTGAGAGTTGTAGTGTTTGAAGGAGTGTGTGGTGTTTTTATTTTGTTGTTGTGATTGTGTGGCTGATCGTGCCGTGGTCAGTGGTTTGTGGTGATTACCAGTGGTCAGCACAATCTATCAGAACTGCAGTTCCAAACTCTGACTGCCACTAAGAACCTGTTTCCTCCTAGAGCTTGGTCTTGACAGTTTAACCCACAAACACCAACTGACTAAATTCAAATCACTCAGCATTCTAACCTGGCCTTGGCTGGCTCCGCCCACTGTTACTATGGGAACTCAGCCTCCCGGCATTTTGTGTGGGCCGATGTCGGCCAATGGGATTTGCTGGCGGCCGCGGAGGATGCTGGGTTTTGGGGCCTTCTAGGTTTTGGGGGGGAAAAGTTTGCTAAAAACCTTCCTTGCCTGAGGCCTATTTTTGCTGGCAAGTTTGGTGTCTCTGCCTTGGAAGGTTTCTCTGTCTATGGCAGTCGTTCGATGATGGGTCCTCCTTGATATATATAGATTATTATTATTATTATTATTATTATTGTACTTCTCAAGCTGGCTTGCTTTGAGCCACAAGAGGGAGCCCCAAAAAGGAGGAACATTGAAGAACTGGAATACTACTATCATTTGATCTCATCACAAGGCCTTGCAAGTCCTTAATAAGAGCCATTTCCCAATGCAGTCAGCCCTCCTTATCCACAGATTCTGTGTTCCTGCATTACACCATCCATGGCTTGATTTTAATCTCTATACATAATAAAAGAGAAAAAGATGTATGTATGTATGTGGAGGAAGTGTCCACTTACACCAACAGCCTGGGGCCTCCACAAGCAGGCTATAATTCCAAGTGCAGAGAAGCCTCCAAAGGCACTCCCTCATCTGACATCGCAGGTTACAGTGAGCGCCATTAACATGGAGCCCAAACACTGCCAATGTCCTCCCCAAACACTATGGTTCACCACCCAAGTAATGCTTTCATTCGGAGAGACTTCCATCCTACATTTGATGTGCTCCCTCTGCCCCAGGCAGGCATCCCAGCGTTCCTTGTGTGGAATTTGCATGAGCCCACCTACTGCCTCTCGCTTAACCCTTTCCTATGGCACACTGCAAACACTGTGGAATTCATCAGCTACTGAACAGACTGGATGGGTTTGGGAGACTGACACAATAGGGATCCAGAGCACACTGAACCCAACAACGCACGTCCTGGTGCGGGTTGGGGGAGATGGACCACGGATTATGGGATTTGTACTACTTTCCAACACTGGTTCCCACTGACCACTGTGGCCACCAAACAGGACCAATACAGACCACACTTGGCACACACAGCCCCCATGACCCACTCTATGTCCTGGTGCAGTTTCGAGGAGGGCGGACCAGGGATGATGGGACTTGAACTACCTCTACTCACTTCCCAAGTCTGCTGCAACCCTCTTCCAATTTCTGATTGAAACCAAACTTGGCACACATAACCCCCATTACTGCCTTCACGTCCTGGTGAGGTTCGGGGGAAGACTGACAATGGATTTGTAGTACTTCCACACCCCTCTGTTCCCACACACCACTGCGGCCCCCAACAAACACCCATAAAGACCACATTTGGCATGCAGAGCCCCAGTGACCTTCTCGACATCCTGCTGCCGTTTGGAGGGGGGCAGACCATGGATGATGGGCCTTGCAGTACCTTCCCTCGCTTTCCAAAACTGCTGCAAACCTAATCCAATGACTGATCAAGACCAAACCTGGCACACAGAGCCCTCATGACCCACTCTACATCCTGGTGCAGTTTGGTGTGAGACGGACCACGGATGATGGGACTTGAAGTACCTTCACTCACTTCCTAAAACCAATGCAACCCTCATCCATTCACCAATACAGACCAAACTTGGCACACAGAGCCCCCGTTACCCACTCTACATCCTGCTGCACTTTGGATGAGGGTACACCATGGACAATGCGACTCACAGTGCCTTCACTAACTTACTGACACCACTGTGAGCCACATAAATAATTGCTACAGACCAACTAATACATTTCTCAAATGACCCGGGCACTGCCGGGTCCTCAAGCTAGTTATATATAAAACAAAATTCAGGGTTCAAGGGTAGTTAAAAATGAAACTGATTGTAAAGAGCTCCAGAAAGATCTCTCGAAATTGAGTGAATGGGCAACAAAGTGGCAAATGCATTTTAACCTAAACAAGTGTAAAGTCATGCACATCAGGGGCAAAGAACCCCAACTACACCTACCAATTGATGGGGTCAAAGCTTTCGAGACAAACCAGGAAAGGATCTCGGGGTTTTGTGGACAGCTCAATGAAGATGTCAACCCAGTGCGCAGCAGCAGTAAAAAAACAAATTCTATGCTTGGCATGATCAGGAAGGGAATTGAAAATAGGTCAGTCAAATGTTGTATTGCCTCTCTACAAATCTATGGTAAGGCCACATTTGGAGTACTGTGTACAATTCTGGTCACCGCACCTCAAGAAGGATATAACGGAACTGGAAAAGGTACAGAAAAGGGCAACAAGAATGATCCAAGGGATGGAGCAGCTCCCTTATGAAACCAGGTTGCAACGCCTTGGTCTTTTCAGCCTTGAAAGACGGCGTTTAAGAGGTGACTTGATCGAAGTGTATAAAATCATGCATGGGATAGAAAAGGTGAATAAAGAAAATATTTTTTCTGTCACACAACACTAGGACTAGGGGGCACTCCTAAAGCTCCAAGGTAGGAAAATTAGGACTAATAAAGGAAATATTTCTTCACCCAGAGGGTCATTGGGTTATAGAACTCACTTCCAGAGGAGGTTGTGACAGCGGTCAGCCTGGACAGCTTCAAGGCAGGATTAGACAGATTCATGGATACCAAGGGAATCAGTAGTTACTGAAATGGACATCCAAGTGCCACCTCTGTGTTGATGGAGGCAGGCAGGATTTTCCCCGGGTACTGGTTGTGGGGGTCGGGAGCAGGTGAGGGTTTTGCCCTCCTTTCTGCTAGAGATCCCCGTGTACAACTAGTGGGCCACTGTGTGACACAGAATGCTGGACTAGATGGGCTGAGGCCCGATTCAGCATGGCTCTTCTTATGTTCTTATGTTCTAAAAGTAACCCTTTTTTGCCATTTTTACATAAGGGAGACTATTTTTACAATGCCATTGTATATAATGGAACTTTTGGTATCCCTTGGGGGTGGGCTGGAACCAGTGGATGATGGTGGTGAATATGATTTGTTATATTGATTATTTTGATTTATACCCTGATGTCTCTCTTTAAAAAAGAGACTCAAAGTGACTCATATTAAAAGCATACGGTTTTAAACCTCAAACTATGCAAACATTAGAATAGAATTAAATATTAACAGCATTAAAAATAAATGGTTTACACCCTTAAAACCAATGATGATAATGATGGTGATGGTGATAGCAATGATTGTGAGGATGGTGGCGGCAATGATGATGATGGTGACAGTGATTATAACAGTGATGATGATGGCAATTATGGTGATGATGATTGTGAAGATAGCGATTATTGTGGGGATGGTAATTTATTTATTTATTTTTATTTCGCATGGCAATGATGGTGGTGGTGATGGACGGAGATGATGATGACAGTGATTATAATGATGGTGATCATAATGATGATGGCGAAAATGTTGATTATGATGATGGTAACGACGATTATTAGGATGGATGGAGATGATGATGATAGTGACGAAGATGATGGCAACTATGGTGATGGTGATGATGGTAGTGATGATGATGATAATGGTGATGGTGACAGTGATGACAATGATAATAGTTATGATGATGGTGATGGCAATGATGGTGATGATGATAGTGATAGAGGTAATGATGGTGATGGTGATGGCAATGATGATCTAAATCACTGAGTGCTGGGTGCACGAACAACAAGTAGTACAAGACTAAGATATAAAAATATCTATTTCATAACATCATAAACAGCATTGGGTTATACAGATGTTACACACATTAAACAGGACTAGTCATACATAGAGAAACATCACAGGAGATGCTCTATACGCAATAGAACAATGGCAATAAATCATAATAGAATCGCAACTCCTCAAATAATATAATGACCGTCCATAGAATCGAATGATGTCCCCAGATACTGTAAAGTCCAAATGGCGGATGACACAGGGATATAGGAGGTAGAATAAGCTCCAAAATATAAGTTCAAAAGAGGCCGACGGGTTGGCGATGCCAAAGCTTTTTCGGGGCCACTCCCCGTTTCGCCCCGGGCGGGGGCTTTCTCAAGGCCATAATTGATATTTCCGTGGTCCAAGTGTCTAAAGAGAGGTATAGGTACATATCAAATACAATACAATACAATAGTCTACTCTGGGTTGTTTTATAGACTATTGTATTGTATTTGATATGTACCTATACCTCTCTTTAGACACTTGGTCTAGATCCGGCCACCGGTTCGGCTTCTACTAGTGACACCAAGAGCTCCTGTGAGGGCCAGAATAGACAGCTGGACAGGCCGCCCTCAAGGACTAACCGAGGGAAGGAACTACCTGGTGGCGACCAAACCCCGTCACCCGCCACTCTGGTCCTCAAATGTCGGGGGAGGACTGGGACTATTGGACTGCCAGCTGAACCGGTGAAGAATGGCTAGGGTCCCTTACTGGCTTCCCTTTTCATGGGGTGTGCCGGAAGTTAAACCCCTGCCGACCTTTACCACCCAAGTTCGCTAGGTATTTCAGTGATCTCGGGGAAGGGGTGTGTACGGTAGGCGCAGGCCAAATGCGAGATTAACTGCGAGATCCGGACTGAGTCATAGAAGGACTTGGCCCGGCTCTGACCTGCGTCCTATCCCTAAGCACGCTGTTGATAGACATCCAGCTATCCCCCCTTCCACTCTGGTGCTGGTTAACGCCCGATCCATTCGGAACAAGACCGCCACTATCAGGAGTTTTGTGAAGACCTCAAAACGGACCTTTTCTGTATAAGCGGAGACCTGGCTCCAGGGAGAGCGCTCCCACCTGTCTCCAGGAAGTGGTTCCCCCCTGACCACGTGGCCACGCACCATAACCGGAACGGGGGAAGGGGGGGGTGGCAATACTCTCCGTGATGGATTGCACCTTAGGGCGATCCTGCGCCACCACCTCGGGCTTGAAAGTGCCGGCCTGGTGTGGGAGTCTCAGGAGAGCCGGGCGATCGTGCTGGTGTACCGCGCGCCTAGCGCACCGGCAGAGAGCCTGGCGCAGCTGCTGGAGGCTGTGTCGGAGTGGGCATTGAGGTTTCCTAGACTTATTGTTCTGGGGGACTTCAATGTCCACGCCGAAGCAGCCTCCGTTCCATCTGCAGTCATGACCCAATTTCGACCATGGCGACATTAGGCCTCTCCTCTGTAACTCGGGGCCACGCACCGGCAGGGCACACCCGACCTGGTATTTAGCGCGGGAATCCAAGTGGACCTAGCCTCCGTAATAGAGGTTCCATGGTCGGACCACTGTGCCCTAAGGATCCGGTTGAGCAACCGCCCCTCCATGCAAGGGCGCCGAACAGATTTTGGTTCGCCCGAAGAGACTTATGGAACCCGAAAGGTTCCTGAATGCTCTGAGGGATCTGGAGTCTATCAGCGTCTCTGCCGACGAGCAGGTTCAAGCCTGGAACACCTCGTTAGCCAGAGCTCGACGAGATTGCCCCTAGGCGCCCTCTCCGACCCCGCAAAACATCGATCCCCCTGGTATACAGAGGACCTCAGGTCGATGAAGCGGGAGAGGGAGACGGCTAGAGCGCGTGTGGAGGAACCTCCGTGACGGAGCCTCAGTATCAGCTTATAAGCTATTTAAAGATACTTATGAGCGTGCTGTCAAGGCAGCCAAAAATGTGTACTTTTCTGCCTTTGATAGCGTCTGCCAGCTCACGCCCGGCTCAATTGTTTAAGGTAATCGTTCTTGACGACGGTCCCTACTGTCCCAAAAAGCAGCGTCAGACCCTACCGCCGGTGCTTTCCAGAGCTATTTCACAGACAAGATTCTGAATCTCCGGGACCTTCCTGCCACAATTGATACAGTAAGAGAACTTGAGACCCCGTGGCCTCCGCCGGGCCCACCTCGACCGGTTTCGGCCACTGGACGCAGATGCTGTTGATAAGATTGTGGCTGCAACAGGCCTACCACCTGCTCCCTCGACCCGTGCCCCTCCTGGCTTGTTAGATCCTGCCTGGAGGGGTTACGTGGGGCCTCTGTTGAACATCGTAAATAGCTCCCTTGAGCAAGGAGTCTTCCCAGAGTACTTTAAAGAGGTGGTGGCTCCATTACTGAAGAAACCGTCACTAGATCCTGCGGTTCCCTCCAACTACCGACCAGTGTCGAACCTCTCGTACCTGGGCAAGGTAGTTGAGAGGGCAGTAATGGAGCAGTTGCAGTCCTTCTTAGATGATGCAACATGGCTAGACCCCTTCCAGTCCGGCTTCCGTTCGGGGCACGGGACGGAGACGGTCCTGGTCTCCATCACAGATCAACTCCGCTGCCAGCTCGACCAAGGCGGGTCTGCGCTGCTCGTGTTATTGGACCTCACGGCAGCGTTTGACACGGTCGACCACAATCTACTGATCCACCGCCTGGCCATGGCTGGAGTGAGGGGGACAGTTCTTAAATGGCTGACCTCCTTCCTCCACCAGCGGTCTCAGCGTGTGAGGAGGGGCGAGGTGGTCTCCGAGGGCTCCTCATTAGTTTGTGGAGTTCCGCAAGGGGCCATTCTCTCCCCTCTGTTATTCAACATCTACATGCAGCCGCTTGCACAGCTGGTGGAGTTATGGGCTGGAGTGCCACCAGTACGCTGACGACACCCAGCTCATTCTGAGGATGGAGGACAGGCCGGGATCCATCCCCGATAATTTCCAACACTGCCTCGAGGCCTTACTGGATGGCTGCGTGCCAGTAGGTTGAGGGTGAATCCGCGAAGACGGAGATCTTGTGGTCGGGCCGCTCGGGTGGTGTAGATGTCCAGCTTCCGACCCTGGACAGTGTGGCGCTATGCCCATCGCCTTCCGTTAGAGCCTGGGGTCCATCTGGACTCCCAGCTGACCATGGAGGCCCAGGTCTCCGCGGTCAGCAAGGTTGCTTTTCATCTGCGACAGGCTCGGAGGCTGGCCCCTATATCTCCGGAATGACCTGGCCACGGTGATCCAAGCTACGGTCATCTCAAGGCTGGATTACTGTAACGCGCTTTACGTTGGCCTTCCTTTGTCGGCGACCCGGAAGCTCAAGTTGGTGCAGAACACTGCCGCCCGGCTCCTGTCTGGAACCCCAGCAGGCCGCCACATCACACCTGTTTTGCAGGATCTGCACTGGCTCCCAATCGAGCACCGGATCTCCTTCAAGGTGTTGGTTCTTACCTTTAAGGCCTTGCATGGCCTGGGGCCAGCGTACTTGAGGACCGACTCACCCCACACTGTCCCCGAGATCACTACGCTCCGAGGATGCTAATTTGTTAGAGATACCCTTGGCGAAATCGGCTAAACTGACATCTACTCGCCGGGGCGTTCTCCGTTATAGCTCCTACGCTGTGGAACGCCTCCCGGCTGAACGCGAGCTATAAAGGACCTGCTCCCGTTTACGCGCCTGCAAAACTTATTTGTTTAAGCAGGCCTTGGTGAGTAGGTCCTGCCCATGTTCCGCTTTAGCCGCTGTCCTGGGGTGTCACGTTGTCTAATTTCTGAACTGTACCTAACTGTTTAATTGTCTTAGATGTTTTATCGCATTGCTTGTGTGTAGTTGTACCTTCGGTTCCTGTGAGCCGCCGCGAGCCTCAGGGAGTCGGCGGCATAGAAACCCGAATAATAAATAATAAATAATAAATAAATGATGGTGATGATGACAGTGATGATGGTGATGGCAGCAATGGTAATGATAATTATGGTGATGATGACAGTGATGACAATGACAATAGTGATGGTGATGGCAATGATGGTGAAGACAGTGATTATGATAATGGTGGTGATGATTTCTTCTATTTTTTATTTATGTCCCACTTTTTTCTCTCTTAGGTTGCATCCACAGTGTAGAATGAATGCAGTTCGACAAGACTTGGTCTGCCATGGCTCACTGCTAGGGAATACTGGCACTTGCAATCCATATATCAGTGTTTCCCAATCAGTGTGCCGTGAGCGATCATCAGGTGTACCATGGGAAATTGGACCCTCCAATCCCCTTTCTTCCCTCTCCTGCCGAACACTTTTTCTTCTCCACTCGGGCTCTCTTCTTCCCAGCCTTGCTCTGCTCGCTTTGCCTCACTTTGCTCTAGGGCGAGTCTGCGCCGTAGTGTTCGCACAGGTCATGCCTTCCTCCCTCCCTCCCCTCCTGAACACGCTCACGCTTCCCCCGATCAAAAGCAGCAGTGTAAAAGAAAAAGTAAGTGTTCGGCAGGAGGGGGAAGAAAGGGCGCAAAGGGGAAGGGGGAGAAAGAGGTCTCTATCGAAAGATGGCATGGGCAAACCTGGACCTTCCGGGTGTTTTGGACTCCAACTCCCACCATTCCTAGCAGCCTCAGGCCCTTTTCCTTTTTCCCCCTCAGCCACTTAAGCAGGAAAGGGCCTCAGGCTGTTAGGAATGGTGGGAGTGGAAGTCCAAAGCACCCAGAGGGCCGAAGTTTTCCCATGCCTGTTTTAGGGACCCTAAAGTGGTGAGCCTCCTTCCAACATTGTGATTCTGGATAGAAAACAAACAACAACATAACATAACGTTGTTTGAGTCCACAGTGCTCTCTGGGTGTAGATGAATTACAACTTCCAAACTCAAGGTCAATTCCCAAGCAAGCCCTTTCAGTACTTTCTGTTGGTAATGAGAGTTCAATATGCCCAGTTTGGTTCAATTCCATTGTTGCAAGAGTTCAGGATGCTCTTTGATTGTGTGTTAACTATAAATCCCAGAAACTGTAACTCCCAAATGTCAAGGTTAGGGCCTTGTGCAATCTGTTGGCTTTTCGGAAGGCCTGCAAGTCGGTCCTATTCCGGTAGGCCTTTGAACTGTGATATGCTATTTTCTGAGACTGTGTTTTCTTTTAGGAATCGTTTTATTCTGTGGTTTTAATGCTATTGTAGATTGTGATTTTATCATGGTGTTGATGTAAACTGCCCCGAGCCACAGTGAGTGGCGGCTAATAAGTCTAATAAATAAATAAATAAGGTCTATTTTCCCCAAACTCCATCTGTGTTCACATTTAGGCATATTGAGTATTCATGCCAAGTTTGGTCCTGATCCAACATTGTTTGAGTCCACAGTGCTCTCTGGATATAGGTGAACTACAACTCCAAAACTCAAAGTCAATGCCCACCAAACTCTTATAGCATTTTCTCTTGGTTATGGGAATTCTGTGTGGGAAATTTGTGTCTTTCTGCCATTCCTGCCAGAATATCCATGTTGTGTTCATCGAAACAGGCCCAGGTTTCACACTGAGTGTATAAATACATTTAAAAACATATTAACTATATGTATTACTGTGTTAGAGTGTCATTTTGTGTCATTTTGGTTGGTGGTGTGCCCCAGGATTGTGTAAATGTAAAAAATGTGCTGCGGCTCAAAAAAGGTTGGGAAACACTGCCACAAATGATGTCTATATCAACAATGTAGGTTCACATTCTTGTGAGAAAGAGTCCCTATATCCAAGATACATTACCCCTAGCATTTCTTTCCAAGATTTGGGTTTGGGCTTCCTGGCCCAAATTCCAGCCAAATGCCATGTTTGTACAATGCTGCCTTCTTTGTGTCGATTTCATGCCTTGGTTTCCTTTGATCCCGTTGGGAGAGGCCCTTTCTGGGTGTATGAGAAAATGAAAAGTTGGGTTGTCTGCAATATCGAACTAATAATCTTTTGCTTTGTGCTTACTTTGGTTTAAATTAGCATCTGGGGAGGGCGGGGGGAATGCAGCAAAACAAGGTCTGCCTTTTAAAAGCACTTAGGCACGTAGACAGCAGAGCGTTCGGATGATGATAGCGATAAAGTTGCAGAAACTTTATTCATTCTGAGCTGGAGTGCATCTATACCAGTGTTTCTCAACCTGGGGGTCAGGACCCCTTTGGGGGTCACGAGGGGGTGTCAGAGGGGTCGCCAAAGACCATCAGAAAACACATTATTTTCTGTATGGGAAGTTTGGTCCAATTCTATTGTTGGTGGGGTTCAGAATGCTCCTTGATTGTAGGTGAACTATAAATCCCAGCAACTACAACTCCCAAATGTCAAGGTATATTTTCCCCAAACTCCACCAGTGTTCGCTTTTGGGCATCTTGACTATTCGTGCCAAGTTTAGTCCAGATCCACCATTGTTTGAGTCCACAATGCTCTCTGGATGTAGGTGAACTACAACTCCAAAAGTCAAGATCAATGCCCACCAAACCCTTCCAGTATTTTCTGTTGGTCGTGGGAGTTCTGTGTGCCAAGTTTGGTTCAATTCCATTGTTGGTGGAGTTCAGAAAGCTCTTAGGTTGTAAGTGAACTATAAATCCCAATAACTACAATTCCCAAGTATCAAGATCTATATTCCCCAAACTCCACCAGTGTTCACATTTGGATATATTGAGTATTTGTGCCAAGTTTGATCCCGAACTATCATTGTTTGAGTCCACAGTGCTCTCTGGATGTAGGTGAACTACAACTCCCAAACTCAAGGTCAACGTCCACCAAACCCTTCCAGTATTTTCTGTTGGTTGTGGGAGTTCTGTGTGCCAAGTTTGGTTCAACTCCATCGTTGGTGGAGTTCAGAATGCTCTTTGATTGTAGGTGAACTATACATCCCAGCAACTACACCTCCCAAGTGACAAAATCACCCCCCATAATCCCACCAGTATTCAAACTTGGGTGTATCAGGTATTTGTGCCAATTGTGGTCCGGCGAATGAAAATACATCCAATATTTTACATGATGATTCATAACAGTAGCAAAATTACAGTTATGAAGTAGCAATGAAAATAATGTTATGGTTGGGGGTCACCACAACATGAGGAACTGGATTAAGGGGTCGCCGCATTGGGAAGGTTGAGAAACACTGCTCTATACTGTGGAATAAATGAGTCCCCTTGTGGGAGAAGGGCAGAGTAGAAATGAAGTTAATAAATAAATAAATAGTTTGAAACCACTTGAACTCCCATGGCTCAATGATGTGGCGCCGTGGGACCTGTAGTTTGGTGAGGCACCAATGCCATGGCAGTTCAAGTGGTGCCAAACTGCACTAATTTTACAGTGTAGATGTGGACGCTGTGCCTTCCCCTTTGTTGCCTCTCTTGCAAAAATACGTTTCTTATCACGAGTCTATTAGGGACCCAAGGCAGGCAGGCCTTGTTTTGTCTGGAGGTAAACGCATTCCACAATAAAAAAATGAAGATATTTTTCTCCCTTCCTGCATGCAAATGGCACGGAAAATTAGCACACGGCCTTCGCCTTTTTAACAGTCTCCCTGCAGACAATAAATTTTATTGCACATAATCGTCAAAATCAGAATGGCAAAACCAGCCCAATATGAAATGCTTTGGTGTCTGCATACTCATTCGGAACTCATATGTGTTCACCATTAAAGGCAAAGGCAAGGGGGGTCTCATGTCAGAAGAGCGATGGATCCACTCCAGGATTTGCAAAAGTGATGTTGGGCCTTAGGTTTCAGCACCTTGGAGAGCAGATCATCACCTTTTTGCAGGTATTTGTCCTCCAAATAGTGGAAATGCTTTCCAGACATCCACCCTCACTCAAACAATGGCTGTTGTCCTTTCTGCACAACCAGGGACAGCGAGTGGAAAGGGGAGGTATGGTCTCTGAGAGGGCCCCACTAACTTGTGGGGTCCCTCAGGGGGCTATCCTTTCCCCTTTGTTATTTGATATCTACATGCGGCCACTTACTAGTCTGGTTCGAAGCTTTGGGCTGGAATGTTATCAGTTCGCTGACGACACCCAGCTCGTTCTGAAGATGGAAGGCCGACCAGACTCTGTACCCTCTTGTTTCCAGCAGTGCCTTGAAGCTGTTACTGGATGGCTGCATGATAGTAGACAGAGGGTGAATCCAGCAAAGATGGAGGTACTATGGCTAGGGCGCCCGGTGGGCGGGGAGGTCCATCTGCCTATCTTGGATGGTGAGGCATTATGCCCGGCATCCTCAGTAATGAGTCTTGGGGTTGTCTTGGACCCTTTGCTGCCGATGGAAGCCCAGGTTTCTACCGTCAGCAAAACCGCTTTTTTTTCCATCTGGCCCCCTACCTATCCAGAGATGACCTGGCCACAGTGCTCCAAGCCATGGTCATCTCGAGACTGGACTACTGTAACGCCCTTTACATTGGCCTGCCCCTGTCCGTGATCCGGAAACTTAAGCTCGTCCAGAACGCCGCTGCGCAACTTCTCACTGGGACTCCAGTGAGATGTCACATAACTCCCATCCTCCAGCAGCTCCATTGGCTTCCGGTTGAGCACCGGATCACTTTCAAGGTGATGGTGTTAACTTTCAAGGCCTTGTATGGTCTGGGGCCGTTGTATCTGAGGGACCGTCTCATCCCCTACCAACCCCAGAGGTCACTTCGCTCCGAACAACTGAACCTCCTTGAAGTGCCTAGCTTCAAATCCATCCGCTTAACATCGACCCGGCACAGAGCCTTCTCTGTGGTAGCGCCTTCGATCTGGAATACTCATCCAAGCAAAGCGCGGGCCTTACAAGATCTACCATCTTTCCTCAAGGCCCGCAAGACCCACCTTTTCCAGCTAGCTTTTGATTGCTAAGTTGGATAATCCTACTTGTTAGCTTATTCTGTTGTTTCTTACTCTTGTTCATGTTTTTATATGATTGTGAGCCGCTCCGAGCCCTCGGGGAGTGGCGGCGTACAAATCCAAATAATAATAAATAAATAAATAAATAATAAATCTACACTATTTAATTAATGTACTTTTAGCACCACTCGATGCTCCGTAATCCTGAGAGTTGCAGTTTTACCAAGCCATCAGCCTTCGTTGCCCAAAAGTATAACATCCATGATCTCATAGCTTTGAGCCATGGTTGTTCAAGTGGTGCATTAACTCAACAGTCTAGATGGACCCATAGTCTTCACTGGACCTACCCATCTAGTAGTGTATACAACAAACCCAATCAAAGTATGGGAATTTCTTTCCATACTGAGTTAGCATCTGACTTGCCAAAACAACTCTTAAGGAGCTCCGTGTCCATTTCTAGGCATCAAGGTTTAAGAAGAATATTGATAAGTTGGGTAGTGTGTCAAAAGAAGATGGTAGGCAGTCTGGAAACCAAGCCCCACAGGAAACAACTAAGAGGATTTGAGTCCATTTTGCCTGCAGGAGAGACGATTATTGTGTAAAATGAATGCAGTGTGAGTCCACTTGAAATGACCTCTAGGCTCCTTGGCACCCTCGGAATGACTAGCTGCAAAAGAGTTGCTGCGGAGGACTTCAGGCTCCACCTCTTTGGGGACAGTTCTTAAAAGGACAGTGACTAATGAAGGTTCCCTCCCACAGAAAACTATACAAAAAGGAAGTAAACCCATCTATCTATCTATCTATCTATCTATTTATCTATCTATCTATCGATATAATAAAAGTCAGTGTTTGCGGAGGAATATGTGCCAGCGTTTCGATTGGCTCCCAATGCAGGATCATTTGCATAATGGTCTGATTGGCCACCCACCCAACATTCCGAAACTCTAAACTGCCAGAAAAAGGGGGGGGGGTTGTTGCCCAGCCTCTATATTCTAACAACATGATTTCAGGCATGGTGGGAGTTTAAGTCCAAAACACTTTGCAGCCCCCAACAATGAGACAACAAAACCAAACTTGGCACACACAACACACAAAACCCACTTTACGTCTTGGTGCAGTTTGAGGGAGGATGGGCTATTGATTGGCCAGCATTCCAACATCCCAAATCTCAAAGGTGCCACACAGAGTTCTTTACAAAAAGGCTTTCTTTATCTGATTTTACAAACTAGGCCTCAGCCTGAATTGACAGTAAGGCTTCCTCCACTTGATTTTTGAGACTAGGCCTCAGCCTGAATTGACAGCAAGGCTTCCTCCACTTGATTTTCGAGACTAGGCCTCAGCCTGAATTGACAGTAAGGCTTCCTCAACTTGATTCTCCTGACTAGGCCTCAGCCTGAATTGACAGTAAGGCTTCCTCAACTTGATTCTCCTGACTAGGCCTCAGCCTGATTTGACAATAAGGCTTCCCCAACTTGATTTTCGAGACTAGGCCCCCAACAATGACAGAACAAGACTACAGTTGGCGCACAGATCCCCCCGCCCCCCAAGACCCACTCTACATCCTGGTGCAGTTTGAAGGAGGGTGGACCATGGAGGATGGGACTTGCTGTACCTTCACTCATTTACTCTTACCAGCACGGGTGATGGACCTGGAACAAACCTGGCACACATAACCCCCATGATGCCCTTTATGTCCTGGTGCAGTTTGGGAAAGATGGACCACGGATTATGGGATTTGTAGTACTTCCAAGTGCTTTGCTTCCCAGAGACCACTGTGGCCCCCAACAAAGACCGATAAATATCAAACTTGGCACGCAGAGCCCCCATGACCCACTCGATGTCCTGGTGCAGTTTGGAGAAGAGCAGAGCATGGATGATGGGGCTTGAAGTACCTCCACTCACTTTCCGAGATCGCGGCGACCCTCATCCAATGACTGATCAAGACCAAATTTGGCACACAGAACCCCCTACATCCTGGTGCAATTTGGAGGAGGATGGACCAGGGATTATGGGACTTGAAGTACCTTCACTCACTTCCCGAAACCACTGCAAGCCAAATGAACAACTGATACGGACCAACCTTGGCACACAATGCCTTCCTCAAATAACCCGGGCAGCGCCGGGTCCCCAAGCTAGTTATAAATAAAGGGACAACTGAGGCTCAACAAAGAAAACAATAAATGCCTCTGTGCAGTGCATTATAAGTCCTTTTCACCCCAGGTTTCCAAACAGAGGTTGATTGGTCTTCTGTGGGATTCTTGGGCATGTTGTTGTGGGGTCGCATGGATTGGGGTCCCTTCTGACTCTGTGATCCCATGAGCCTTGTGTCAACACAACCTTCATAGAACAGCCGGTCCCATTCCTTAGGTAGCTCTGCCTTGCAAAGAGGCTGCCACAGCCAACCCAAACCCCAAACCCACATTCCTTGAACATCCTAAAAGAGGCGGCTCCCACTGCAGATGGACTCAGTTCTAAATCAGAGACAGATGTTTCCTTCATCTCAAACATCTTGAAACCAGAGAAAGGGGAGAAAAAAGGATGGAAGAAAGTCACTTTCCCATTTGGAAGCCATTGGTCTTCCTCGGAGGCTGAAACCTGAGCAAGTGCTTGAGAGATTTGTTGGATTCTTGCTCAATATACGTATGCCTTTCCCTTTTTTTTTTATAGGTGAAGGAGGTTGGAAATGGCCTCCAGCTCATCTCTTTCACTGTTAGATGATGACCTCTCCTTGGTGTTGACTGCAATGGCGATAGATGCAGAACAGCTGTAGATCACGGAGACAGAAGAACCAATGAAGAGCCCATCTGAAGCACTATCATTTTGAGAAGATATGGAGATATCTGAGATATTATAGAGTTCAGAGATGCTTATGGGAAGCAAGTATTTCAAGGAATTGCTTCCAGATTTTAAAAATGGAGGGTTTGGGGGACCATTGGGGGCTCTATTGGCCGAAAAAGTGGGATCTACAATGTTAATCTTGCCATTTTCCGCTTTATTTATTCATTTATTTAGACTTCTCCATCGCCACTCCCGTACGGCTCGGGGCGACTCACAACATTAAAAGCACAATTAAAATGACACAGTTAAAATAGCATATAAAATACAATATGAACATATGGTAAAACTTATTACATATACAGCCTCTGCACAGAGAGCAGGTTACACAGCTTGCCTAGTCAGTAATGCAGTGCCTGCAATTTAACAGTTAAATGCCTGCTTAAATAGCAGGGTCTTGCAGGCTTTCCTAAAGGCTAGAAGACTAGACAGATCTCCGAAGGAAGAGCATTCCACAATGTCGGAGAAATGACACTGAACGCTCTCCTTCTTGTTGCTGTCAGGCGGAAGGTCTTATAACTTGACATCTCCAACAGATTGTACGATTCTGAACGTAGTGGTCTAGAGGGACAATATGGGGAGAGGCGGTCCCTTAAGTACACTGGCCCCAGACCATTCGAGGCCTTAAAGGTTAACACCAGCACTTTGAAGGTGATCCGGAATTCCATTGGGAGCCAGTGCAGTTCGTGCAGGATGGGGGTGATGTGAAAGGATGTCGGTAAGCCTACCAACAGCCTGGCTGCAGTGTTCTGCACCAGCTTAAGTTTCCGGATCACGAACAAAGGAAGGCCAATGTAGAGAGCATTACAGTAGTCAAGCCTCGAGATGACCGTGGCTTGGACCACTGTAGCTAGGTTGTGACGGGACAAGTAGGGGGCCAACTTCCTCGCCTGGCGGAGATGGAAAAATGCTGCTCTACTGACGATGGAAATATGTGTTTCCATCGTCAGTTGAGAGTCCAGAGTGACACCAAGGCTCTTAACAGCTGACGACGGACATACTGTTACGCTGTCCAGGGTCGGAAGCTGAATCTCACCAGTACCCGGATGACCCAGCCACAGGATCTCCGTCTTAGCCGGATTCACCTTCAACCTACTGGCTCGCAGCCATCCAGTGACGGCTTCAAGGCAACGATGGAAATTATCGGGTACGGATCTGGGCTTTGAGTCTCCTTGTGGGGGAAAAGCAAGATATAAATAAACATAGGCATTATTATTATTATTATTATTATTATTATTATTTTCCTGAGCAGGAAAGGCATTGCTTGCTGCCTTCCTTCACAGATGGTCCCTCAAAGTGGTTTCCTTCCCCCAGACATTCCCTCCCCACATATTCTCATTCCTCTTAATGCATCTTTCATCCTTTTCTGTGCTTTCTTGCACAGAGGCTTCAACAGCATGGCCCATGCAGGGGGTTGCAGGAATTGGACTCAAGGGTGCTGGTATTTGTGAAAAAATACTCAGTTCTTTGCTGGTGGTTTGGCACCAAAAAACGAAACAAAACCACAGACATTTCCGAGACTTCTGCAGGAAACAACTTCTGCCAAATTCAACTGCATTCCATTGTTTACTGTCTCAGATACCTGGTGATGCCTGAGAGATCTTTTATAACACTACTTATTAGAAATAATTTCATAAGAAATTGCATAAGGATGGATGGGGGTGAACTACAACTCCCACGATCCTCTGTCATTGTCCTCCGAGCCACACTGGTAGTCAAAGTTGGCTGTGTTGGGTATGCATGCCGTCCATGGTCAGTTTGGTTCACAATGTTCTCTGAATGTGGATGAGCTACAACTCCCATCACCCTGGGTCAATTTCCCTCCAAAACCCCACCAGTATTTAAAGTTGGTCATGATGGATATCTGTGCCAGGTTTGGTCCAGATCCATCAGTGGTGGAAGTCACAGGACTCTCTAGATGTGGGAGCCACATACAAACATAGTGTTGCACCTTAGACCTGAAGGATCCCTCAGTAAACCACTTGAGACCAGCCGTGATTAAATGCTTGATTTAGAATAAGTAAAAAGAAGTAAAGAGATAAAAATATAGTCCTTTGATGCTCTCAGCATCTAGTATTGCAATGAAATAGTCCAAAGAGTAAAAAGGGTTCAATCAAAGAAGAAATAGTCCTGACGCCCCAATGGGCTAAATCCTGGATAAGTCTCTGGCAACAAGGCTTGGCAAAATACTTGAGTCCGATGACTTGAAGGCCCACCGGCCCGGGCTGGAACTAGAGTACGTAGAACTTAACGAGGAAAGCTGAACGTTGGCGAGAGATACCAAGAGCCAACGGGAAGCAGCTTAAATAGGTTTTCCTTGGTTTCTCTCTTGAAGACGCACATTGCGTCGGAACTCTTTCCCATGGATAGTCTGTGGGCCTGGCCCTCCCTTGCCCTCCAAGGAAGGAAGGAATGTCTGCTCATTAGTAGTAACACCTGGGAGCTGGGGAGGCAACCCGGCTTTGCTGTACCAGCTCCTCTTATTGGCCTGGGAAGAAGAAAGGCAGTTTTTGCCCTTGACTGTGGGTTGACACAAAGGTTCATGCAGAGGTTTGCTCACAAGCCTAGCTGATGTCTTGGAATTAACATGGCTTTGGTCTGGCTGGACTATGGGACCAGGCTGGGGCCTGACACATAGATACATTTTTGCATATATAAATTTGTATCTATGCAGAATTCTAATGCCCCTAGTAAGCATCCAAAGTCATGGGCTTCCATATCAGTGGTGAATCCACTCTGTGTTTCAGCCTGGATCCTATAAGAGTTGACCGAGGTCCTGAGTCCGCTTTGGAGAATTGTGTACAGGACCTTGGAGAGCAACCTCTCTGCTTCATTATACTTGGACTTAGGCCTTGTTTGATCCGGACAGCTCTTACACTTTTGCTTTTAATTTATTTTAATTCCACTCTCAGGATTTATTCTGTTTGTTTTTAAGCAGCACAAGCCACCCAGAGTCCCATCCTGGGAGGAAGATGGGATAGAAACAAAACTAATGAATACAAATTAAAATATCTGGAAAAGGATGTAATCCGATTGTAGTAGCATTCTTCCAAAACCATGCACATCATTTCAAAGCCTATTCACAATTCAGGACTTGTTCCATGCAAAATTTGCGAGTAGCCGATTTGAACAGAAAACCGCGTTTCCTGCACAGGAAAAGTGTTTTCTATGCAGGAAATAATATTTTGGAGAAACACTGCTGTATACAAATGTATTTTGCATGAAATGCACATCAGGGTTTTAAATCAGTGGCTTAACAATGTGTCCCATCATGACTAAGCGCAGTGATAGTGAATCTGGAACCATTAACATCACTTCCAACATTATTAACATGGTTGAAACTCATCTCATAAATCCCCATCTCTACTCTATGGAGAGAGGTCAGGTTAGGAGAGAATGCCTAGTTAAGTATTAGTTGAGTATTATACTTAACTAAGTAGCTGATGAAGAATGTTTACAAATGTGATTTTTGCACAGAATAAGTCCTGAACTGCAAAAAATCACCAGATTGGTGTTGTTAATATTTTTCAATGTCCACAAAATAATACACTTTATTTATATTATAATACACTTTATTTATATTCTGCTCTTCTCACCCCGAAGGGGACTCAGAGCGGATTACAGGTACACATACTTAGCAGACAATCCCTGCCGTTTCCACATACACACATATAGACAAACAGAGGCAAACTCTGGCCACCAGGGGGAGCTGGCGCACTCCTCATCTCTCAGCATTCCCAGCATCCCTTGTTGTTCCTTCTGCATTCCTCAGCATTCCTGGAGTTCTTTAATGGCCTCATAATTCAGTCAAAATTTGCCTCCCCATGTGGTACCTTTATCTCCTACTTGATAGAAGCAACTGTCTTTCAGGCTGCAAAGGTCGACAGCAGGCTACACTTAAAGGTCGAGCACCCACCTCAACTCGGGCAGGCCTCAAACTCATGACCTATTGATCAGAGAGCTGACACTTAGCCAGCTGCGCCACATTCCTGGAGCCATTTTTTGGAATATTAATCTTCTCATCTTCTTCTGTGTGACCAATTGTTGAATGTTTTTCTTCTCCTAATCTCATGGAATAAGATTTTTGATCATTTTTTGTAAATATGGAAGATCTCTTGGTTCATATGTTGAATGTTCTTCTCTCCTTCTCATGGGAGATGTTTTTGATCATTTTTTGGAATGTCCTCCTTCTTTTCAAGCGAGATGTTCTCGACCACTCTTGTAAATATTCTTCTCTTCTTCTCATACGATACATTTTTTGTGACAATTTTTAAATGTTCTTCTGCTCATAGGAGAAATTTTAGTACCATTTTGCTACATAAATATCACTATGTAACGAAATTTGAAAAATGTTCTGTTCCTGTTTTGCAAGTGTTATTCCTCTATAATTGTGCGGTCCTTACTTTGAAAGTAGTTGTTCTACTCCAGAAACTTCGTTTTTGTGTCTTCCACAAACTAGGTTGAATTGGTTGAGACTCGATAATGAGATATTCATTGAAAAATTAGAGCAACATGCACTATAGCAAGATGTCCCACAGAAACAAGGTTTTTCCAGTTTGATAAACCTTTCCCATTTTTTTTACTATAGAAGCAATTAGAAAATTATACTGATAACCCAAGAACAAAATATGTTTTTCTCATGAATATGTGTTTCTCATGAAAGAGAACACAACTCTTCCTATGAACCATTGAGATGTTTAAGATCATCTGGAGAGGCCCTGCTCTCGGTCCCGTCTTCTTCGCAGGCGCGACTGGCGGGGACGAGAGACAGGGCCTTTTCAGTGGTGGCTCCTCGGCTTTGGAACGCCCTCCCTAGAGACATCAGATTGGCCCCCTCCCTCCTGACATTTTGCAAGAAAGTCAAGACCTGGCTGTTTGAGCAGGCATTTGCTGATGAAATGTAACGGTTTAATTAGATATATGGAATGACGACGATGTGACGGAAACTGATTTCAACATGACGCTGAGACTGCAATTGTATGTTTTTAATTGTTAATTTGTTGTTATATGATTTTTTTGGTTTGTGTGCTTGTGTTGTATTGAGGGCAGAGACTGCCTTGTGTAAACCGTCCCGAGTTGCCTTCGGGCTGAGAGGGGCGGTATAGAAACGTGACAAATAAATAAAATAAGACTTTTTGGATAATAGTTGAATAGTCCTGCACTTCTTCTCTGTGAGAGGCTTTTTGACCAATTTTGGAATGTTCTTCTTATCTCATGAGAGAAGTATTTGACCATTTTGGCAAATGTTTTTCTTCTCATGAGAGTAATTTTTGACCATTCTTTTTGTAAATATTCTCCTCCTCCTCCTCCATTGCCACCACCTCCTCCATCTCCTCCTCTACCTCTTCCTTCATTTCCACCTTCTCCACCATCTCTTCCTCCATCTCCACCTCCTTCTCCTCCTCCTCCATCTCCACCTCCTCCTTCACTTCCACCTCCACTGCCTCCTCCACCTCCTTCATCACCACCCCATCCCCATCCTTCCTCCTCCTTCCTCCCTCTTCTTCTTCTTCCCCCTTCTTCTTTTCTGGGATGTTTTTTGACTATTTTCTGAGTTCTTCTTCTCTCATGGGATACGTTTGGTCCAGATCTATCATTGATGGGAGTCACAGTGCTCTCTGGGTGAACTAAATCTACCATCATCCTGGACCAATATTCCCACCCCCAAATCCCTCCAGTGTTTTAAGTGTGTTTTAGGGTTCCCATATGTCCCTTATTCTAAGGGACATCCCTTATTTTGGCCCTAAAATTTGTGTCCCTTTTTTTCAGGCCCTGTCCCTTATTTTTGACTAGCAGGACAGGACTGGGCGGGGTTGACCAGAGGAAGTTGCGCGCTGTGGTTTCCACGGCAATGCCTGCCCGGGGATTCCAACTTGCAGGTCAGCCTGCATCGCCATTGGAAGGAAGAGGCGAAACAGGACTTTTTTCAAAGTACAGTAGACTAATTAACCGTTACCCAAGGGGAATGTTGGATCATGTTGGATAAAGATAGTTTCTGGTTGCTTGAGAGTTACTCTTAAAATAGGCCTAGCTGTGCATCCCAATACTATACAATGCTGTGTATCCCATACTATACTATACCATTAACTATTGATATAATAATCATGAAGATGTACTGTCTTACAAAATTTATTTTATTTTAATGTTTAGACAGTGCACTTTTAAAGTCAGCAAAGTCAAGTACTAAATACAGATGGAGAAAATTAGGTAGTTCTAATAATGTTTTTTCTGCATGACAAAGCATGCAGAAACATACCATGTACTGTTAAGAGGGTGTAAGTCAGTTTCTTTTGTGGGTTTCAATCATTATCTTATTCTGTTAATAAAACTATTTCTACCTAATGTTTGAGTTTCAAGTTTTTAATGAAGTGTCCCTTATTTTTGGGGGAAATCACGTAAATGTCCCTTATTTCTTATATCAAAAAATGACAACCCTAGTGTGTTTCCTCCTCCTCTTCTCTGTGAGAAGTTATTTTGATAATTTCTGAAGGTCCCCTTCTCCACTTCTTCTCACGGGAAAAATCAGCAGGTTTTGCTTACCTTCTTTGCTGTTTCTGAAAAAATTGTGTTATTTGGGAAGAGGGTTCATAGCAAAGGGTTGAACTTTCATGACTGAATCAAGATTAAAGTGAATGATTTAACACCCCATTGGTTTCCATTGATTAGATTGGACCATGATTACATTTGTATCCTCTCACTCCGTTATCTGTGTTCAAATCAAGGCCATTGCTTCAACATTTCAGGCTAACAAAGGAGCGTCTGAGGCTTCTTTGCCAAAAAAAGAGGGGGGAAATCCCTCACAACTCAAGTCTCATGATCCATGGATGATCTACGCGCTAAGAGAAGATTCATTGATGTTTTATGTGTGGAGACAGATCTTGGCGGAAGAAATCAAACAGTGGAAATGCAGAACGAAGCTTCCATTAACTTCTCAAAGGCTGCTGTCCTTTCAACTATTGACCACAAAATGCCAAAGAAAGCAGGCTGGGTTTGCTGCTGACCGGCTTCGCCAAGACGGGAAAGGACACCCCTCTGATTCCATAACATTAAGCCAAGGCAGGTCAATCTGCACCTTCGGCATCTTTGCTCATATTTTGCATGGATCAAATGGACCGCTTCATGCAAACCTGCAGTTTTTGGATGTAGGAGCCTTTCTGAAGTTTCTCGGTTTACTCCGTTAAAGAAAACACATCTCTTGTTTGTTTTTGCAAATATGTGTTCATGTTTTGACAAAGAGGCGAAAACATGACTGGGCCGATTCTGCCAAGGATGTGTTTTTCAAATGGGAGGAATAGGCATGGAAAATTCTGAAGGATTGAAAAATTTTAGGCAATACTACCGTGTTTCCCCGAAAGTAAGACAGCGTCTTACTTTCTTTTGACCCCCAAAATCCCCACTACGGCTTACTTTTGGGGTATGGCTTACATTAGCCGAAGGTACCCGAAAGTAAGGCAAAAGTAAGACGTACCTCGGGCGGCATGGCGTGGCTGGCTTGGCTGGGCCCGGAATCCTCCTCGTCGTCTTCCTCCTCTTCTTTCCAGTGGCGCCTTCCATCCTCCTCCTCTTCCTCCCAGCAGCGCCTTCTCCCTCTCGCCGGATCCGCCCCCTCCCTTCACTGAAGGGACGGGGCGAGATCAGCAGCGCCGCCGCCCGTCCCGCCCGCCACGGTGGCCAGGCGCTTTCGCCGCCGCCCGGCTCGCCCATGCGTGGCGGGCGAACTGGCAGCGGCGGTGGCGCCTGGCCGCCAACTTGGCCATCTCAGCGCGCCTTCTCCCTCACGCCCGGATCCGCCCCGTCCCTTCAGTGAAGGGAGGCGATCAGCAGAGAGCGCGCGCCGAAATCCCGCCCCAGAGGCGACTCAGGCGCCGCCGCCCGGCTCCCGTTTGGGCGTGGGCGGCGAGCGGGGGCGGCGAGGAAAAACGCCTGAGCCGCCGTGCGGCGGACTTCCGGCGGCGCCTTCTCCCTCTCGCCGGCGGCGGCTCGCCCTCTTCCCTTCAGTGAAGGGAGGGGCGGATCCGGCGAGGGAGAAGGCTGCTGGGAGGAAGAGGAGGAGGATGAAGCGCTGCTGGAAAGAAGAGGAGGAAGGCGGCGAGGACAGAGGGCCCAGCCAAGCCAGCCACGCCATGCCATCTTACTTTCGAATACGGCTTATATAAGCCGACCCCTCTGACACCCCCGATACGTCTTACAATCGGGGGTGTCATACTTTCGGGGAAACACGGTATCATGTTGGGATAATAGTGCTGTTACACCTTTCCTTTCCTTTCCCTTCCTTTCCCTTCGCTTTCCCTTTCCCTTCCCTTCCTTCTTTTCTTGAGGTCTCTTCCAACTCGATATGAAATTCAATTAATTTCCCTTTCTTTTCCCTTTTCTTCCTTCCTGTTTTCCCTCCCTCCTCTCCCCTCCCCCTCCCTCCCTCCCTCCCTTCCCTGCCTCTTTCTATCCTTTCTTTTCTTGTGGCTCTTGTGGCTCTTGTGGTGTCTTCCAACTATGATTCCATAAAATTCTAGAAATTATCCTTTCTTTTCCTCCCTCCCTTCTTCCTGTCTTCCTTCCTTCCCTTCTTTATTTTCCTTCCTTCCCTGCTTCCATCTTTCTCTTCTTCTTTACTTATGCCTTTTGTGGTCTCTTCCAACTCTATGAGTCCATAAAAGGCTAGAAATTTTGCTTTCTTTTTCTCCTTTATGTCCTGTTGTCCCTCCCTCCCTTCTTCTTGTTTTACTTCCCTTCTTTATTCTCCTCCCTTCCCTGCTTCTTTCTTTCCCTTCTTCTTTTCTTATGGCTCTTGTGGTCTCTTCCAACTCTACATTTCCATGGAATTCTATGAATTTTCTTTTTTCTCTTCCTTCCTTCCTTCCTTTCCCTTCTCCCCCCTCCCCCTTTCCTGCTTCTTTCTTTCCCTTCTTCTTTTCTTATGGTTCTTGTGGTCTCTTCCAACTCTACAATTCCATGGAATTCTATGAATTTTCTTTTTTCCCTTCCTTCCTTCCTTCCTTCCCTTCCCCTTAGCTTCTTTCTTTCTTCCCCTTGTGGTCTCTTCATTCCCTGCTTCTTTCTTTCCCTTCTTCTTTTCTTATGGCTCTTGTGGTCTCTTCCGACTCTACGATTCCATGGAATTCTATGAATTTTCTTTTTTCTTTTTCTTCCTTCCTTCCTTCCTTCCTTCCTTCCTTCCTTTCCCTTCTCCCCCCCTCCCCCTTCCTGCTTCTTTCTTTCCCTTCTTCTTTTCTTATGGCTCTTGTGGTCTCTTCCGACTCTACGATTCCATGGAATTCTATGAATTTTCTTTTTTCTTTTTCTTCCTTCCTTCCTTCCTTCCTTCCTTCCTTTCCCTTCCCCCCCCCTCTTCCTGCTTCTTTCTTTCCCTTCTTCTTTTCTTATGGCTCTTGTGGTCTCTTCTGACTCTACGATTCGATGGAATTCTATTAATTTCCTTTTATCTTTTCCTTCCCTTCCTTTCCCTTCTTTATTCCCCTCCATTCCCTGCTTCTTTCTTTCCCTTCTTCTTTTCTTATGGCTCTTGTGGTCTCTTCTGACTCTACGATTCAATGGAATTCTATTAATTTCCTTTTATCTTTTCCTTCCTTCCCTTCCCTTCTTTATTCCCCTCCATTCCCTGCTTCTTTCTTTCCCTTCTTCTTTTCTTATGGCTCTTGTGGTCTCTTCTGACTCTACGATTCAATGGAATTCAATTAATTTCCTTTTATCTTTTCCTTCCTTCCCTTCTTTATTCCCCTCCATTCCCTGCTTCTTTCTTTCCCTTCTTCTTTTCTTATGGCTCTTGTGGTCTCTTCTGACTCTACGATTCAATGGAATTCTATTAATTTCCTTTTATCTTTTCCTTCCTTCCCTTCCCTTCTTTATTCCCCTCCATTCCCTGCTTCTTTCTTTCCCTTCTTCTTTTCTTATGGCTCTTGTGTTCTCTTCTGACTCTACGATTCAATGGAATTCAATTAATTTCCTTTTATCTTTTCCTTCCTTCCCTTCTTTATTCCCCTCCATTCCCTGCTTCTTTCTTTCCCTTCTTCTTTTCTTATGGCGCTTGTGGTCTCTTCTGACTCTACGATTCAATGGAATTGTATTAATTTCCTTTTTATCTTTTCTTCCTTTCCCTTCCCTTAGCTTCTTTATTCCCCTCCATTCCCTGCTTCTTTCTTTCCCTTCTTCTTTTCTTATGGCTCTTGTGGTCTCTCTTCTGACTTTACAATTCCATGGGATTCTATGCATTTTCTCTTTTTTGCTCCAAGTGCTGCATTTCCCCTGAGAGCATAGAGAGTCCTCCTGTTTTGTTGTAAAACAGAAAAACCCCTCAACCTATATCTCTCGATTCCCGTGAGCGACCCATGAAATAGCTGTGCTTACTTGATGTGGTTTTATTTACAGTGTGGAAGTTGCACTGAAAGTGCTTCAACGTGGGCATTGTATAAACATTATAATCATCT
Source organism: Anolis apletophallus (assembly GCA_030556195.1). Lineage (NCBI taxonomy): Eukaryota > Metazoa > Chordata > Lepidosauria > Squamata > Anolidae > Anolis > Anolis apletophallus. The sequence goes on along the minus strand of JARBWK010000016.1, from coordinate 18,340,781 downwards.
TGGGGAGGGAAGACAACGAGGGAAGTTTATGAGCTGAGGAGGTGATCATCTGGATTCATCGGAAACCTCCATGATGTTCCTCAATGAGGGCAATGATACAATAGCAGCTTCAATGGAAAGCCGTTGAAATGATTAAAACAGGAACACACAGTATAGTCTTTGTATGTGCTTCCCAACCCAAGGCACCAACTATCCAACTCGGCTGGTTCATAGCTTCGAGCTGGAGTGTCACCAGTACGCGGATGACACTCAGCTCGTTCTGGGGATGGAGGGCCGGCCTGAATCCGTACCCGATAATTTCCATCAATGCCTTGAGGCTGTTACTGGATGGCTGTGAGCCAGTAGGTTGAAGGTGAATCCAGCTAAGATGGAGATTCTGTGGCTGGGCCGCCCGGGTGGGGTCGAGATCCGGCTTCCTACCCTGGACGGCGTGACGTTAAGTCCGTTGTCAGCAGTAAAGAGTCTTGGCATCACTCTGGACTCTCAGCTGACAATGGAGATTCACATCTCCGCTGTCAGCAGAGTAGCTTTTTTCCACCTTCGTCAGGCAAGGAAGCTGGCTCCCTACCTTTCCCGTCGCGACCTAGCCACAGTGGTCCAAGCCACGGTCATCTCGAGGCTGGACTACTGTAATGCTCTCTACGTTGCCCTTCCTTTGCTGGTGATCCAGAAACTGAAGCTGGTCCAGAATGCGGCAGCTCGCCTCTTGGCTGGTGCCTCAAGGTCCAGCCACATAACACCTATTTTGCGCGAGCTGCACTGGTTACCACTGGAATGCCGGATCACTTTCAAGGTGCTGGTATTGACCTTTAAGGCCTTGAACGGTCTGGGGCCAGTGTACCTTAGGGACCGCCTCCTCCCATATTGTCCCACTAGGCCATTGCGATCAGAGACTGAATTGCTCCTGGAGGTCCCCTCCTTCAAGAGATACCATCTTACGTCCACAAGGAGGAGGGCCTTCTCGATAGTGCCCCTAGCCTCTGGTATGCACTGTCTCCGGATGTCTGGGCTATCCCTGATCTCCTGGCATTTCGGAAGGCGTGCAAAATGCTTCTCTTTTGGCAGGCTTTTGGGGAATAAGATGGTGGACAGCCTGCCATTGGCCCCGCCATGCTGTATATAACTGTGTTGGGCTGCTTAATCAGCAATTTCCATTTTATTGTGTCTTGTGATTTTATTGCGCTTTTAGGTTATTAGTATGTGTTTTATCCTGTGTATATATTCTGTAAGTCGCCCCAAACCACACCGGGAGTGGCGACTCACAAGCACGAAATAATAATAAAATAAAATAAACTATGAGCTTGTTTGAGATCAAAGTGGTTTGATGGAAGTTGCACGAACTATACTGTTTTCTGTGTAAAACATGGGGGATTTTACTCCACAAAGCCACTGCTTTATTGGCAGAACTCTTCTCTTCTCTAAAAGTTTGAAGGACGCCATTTGTCACCAAAAACGAGACAATCTGGGGGCATTTGCATCTCCAGACTGAACTCAACAGGCTCAATGAGATTTCCCGTATTTGGTTCCTGGCTCCCGTTGCCATGGGCTTTGATGGAGCCGTGTGGCTCTTCTTCCTTCATCTGTCCTCCTCTGAGGACCACGGATCTTTGGAAGAGAGGACTGAGCTTTCTCTTTCATCTTCTCTGATTCCTTCCCTCTCTTTTGCATCCTCAGATGGACATAAACCATCAGGGCATGAAAGACACTCCGGCGCCTGACTACCGAACCTGCCCTTCATGCAGAGTGAGGTCAGAAGTCTTTCTACAGGCAGCTGCTGGGAGGAACCCTACTACGCTCGTAAATTGTACGCAGATGTCTCCCTTCAAAACAGGCCCTCTTTGCCAAGGAATTGTTCTCCTGTCCTCCTCCTCCTCTGGTATCCTCCTGCACTACTCTTTTCTCTACTTTCTCATTCCTCCTCCACCTTATCCTTGTCATTCTCCCTATTCCTTCTCTCTCCTCCTCCTCCTCCTTCTCTTCTTCCTCCAACTCCCTTTCTTCTCCTTTCCTCTCACTCTTACTCTTCTTTCTCCAACTCCTTTTCTTCTCCTTTCCCCCACTCTTCCTTTTCTTCTTCCAACTTATCCGACTTGTTCTTCTTTTCATTCCTCCCCCTCCTCTTCTCCTCCCTTCAACTCATTTTCTTCTTCTTTCCCCCATTTCTTTTTCCTACTCTCTTTTTCTTCTCCCTCTTCCCATTCCTCCCCTTCTCCCTCCTTTTCTTCTTCCACATTATCCTTTCTCCTTTTCTTCATATTCCTCCTCCTCTCCCGTTTTCCTCATCTTTTTTTAGAAAGCTTTATTGAGAAAGTCAAATACAGAAAGTAACATATTAAAAACAATACAAGTATTGAAGACAATAGGGCGACTCCATTGAGAAGCCTGCTACGACTGAAGAGAAAGGGGAAGATTAAAGGGAAAGAGGGGGGAGTAGGTAAAGGGCTACGGGGTTAGGAATGAATAAGAGGAATATGTAGAAAGAAGATGGAGATGACAAAAAGGGGATCCAACACATCAGAATTCCAAAAGAAGTAAAAGAGTAGATAGAAAAGAATATAGTGAAAGTTAAAAAGAGACGTTGACCTCACATCTCATTACTTAAGACAAAGTTTGTGAAAACCGCTTGGAGGGTAAGTATAATTATAGTCTCAAATATTTTGCATTGAAATACTCTTTCTCTTAACTGAAGTTAAATCATATTTTGTTACATAAATACTGATTATAGCCTCAGACCTATTAAATTTAGATTTTCTTTCTCTTTGATAAAATTTACGAAGGGAGTCCAAGTTTTCTCGTAATGTTTATTGCATGTGGATGACTGATACACCTCCCATTGAAAGACCAATGAAGCACAGACACAAGGGTTTTGGATAAAATATGGCCACAACTCATTTATTAACAATAGGAACAGGGGTTGGCGGTCCTGCATGGGTCCTGGATCATGGGTACCACAGCCCATGATATCTGGAGACTCTTGTGTACCTGGGTGCCACCGGCCCAATACCGGTCAACGGGAACTTGGCACCCCAGGGGGGAGCATGGGCGTTATCACCCCTTACGACCAAGGGGCAATAAGCCAGCCCGATCCAGGGCCCATGCCACACGCCATACCTAGAGTTGCGACATAAAGCATAATAAACATACAAGAAGTAATGCACATGCAAAACAAAACGTTGCTACATAAAATGGTGTTACTACAAAGAACCATTGATATACATGAATGAACATGAATGCGCATGCAAAACAAAGAGTTGCTACATAAACATGGAGCTGCTACATGGAACCTGTTAACGGAAAACTTCAACACAATTTGAGCCATGCATGCAGTGATATTCAATAACCCAACTGGCCCTAAAAACCTGTAGGGTGGGCGGGAGGCAATTGCCGCTCAGGCCCCCACGTGTCTGCCGAGCAGCCCGAGCAGTCTTAAATAGGCTGCCTGGGCAGAAGGAGGGGCTCTCTAGCCAGGGTCAAAGGGCAGCCCAGGTTCAGCCTGTTATTGAATACACATACAGTATGTCTCTCAAACAACTAATGATACACAACGCTATCCCATACACTAATTCAAGGGGCAGGCCGGTCTGCTGCAAAAATCACAATACGCTCGATAGCAAACAGTATCAAAATGTATTATTCTCACATAACAAATGGCTCTATGTCGAACCATTATCACTTACAGTGCAATGTGTTAACATATACAATCGAGCGTATTACACGCTTCCCGGGAGGTGATTTGCACGAGCGAATTGTAAAAAGAAGCGCTAACGCGGTATGTACTGATGAACACTGTAACTGTGTATTGTGCTATGTTGACATGTAACTGGAATGTCTATACCCCTTAGCCATGTAGCATTATGTTTACTCTGTGCCATTCCATACCCAGCTACCTTCCGTATAGACCATGAGTCTGAAGTTGATGATCATAATACCGGGGAGGAGCGGCTAAAAGAAACCAGCGCCCTGAGGAAGCGTGTAATACGCGAAACGGCCTTCTGGCGTCGTTACCTCTTGCCGTAGGCGCCTGCCCATCGAGCAGTTGCCAGCTCGCCCTACTCTGAAGGCTCCCCCGACGACTCGGTCCCCAATCCGTGAGTGAATTGCCTCCGGATCACCCACAGGGGTACACAGACTGGATGCTTGCGCCTTAATGCCCATTTATGTGTTGTAAGGGCTTTATAACAAATGTGTGCTCGATTGTATATGTTAACACATTGCACTGTAAGTGATATTGGTTCGACATAGAGCCATTTGTTATGTGAGAATAATACATTTTGATACTGTTTGCTATCGAGCATATTGTGATTTTTGCAGCAGACCGGCCTGCCCCTTGAATTAGTGTATGGGATAGCATTGTGTATCATCAGCCTGTTATTGGCCAGCCCACACGGGTGGCGGCAACCTTCCCGCCACCCAGGGGGCTTCTGGGAGGAAAAAGCCCCCCGCACCCCCTCCCTTTTCCCTGGCAAGATGGCAAGGAGGACAATTCCCCACCACAATGCGTTTGGCCGGTAAGTCGGCCCCAGCCATTTAGTGTTGTTCCGTAGTAAGCAGGTGAGTTTGTCCATCTCTGCTATTTCGAGTGATTTGAGTATCCAGTCTTCTTCTTTCGGGATTTCTGATGATTTCCAGAGTCTGGCGTAGGTGGTTCTTGCTGCAATAATTAAATATGTTAAGAGTTTTTCAGTGGCTTTGTTTTTTAAATGTCCTGTGATATTTAACAAGTAGAGTTCGGGTTTTTTTGCCCATTTTGTACGAAATTTTTTAAAAATATTTTTGTGAATCATATTCCAGAACGTGATGGCAATTTTACATGTCCACCACTGGTGAAAGAAAGTCCCCCTTTCTTCTTGACACTTTCAACAGATGTCATTATTGTTTTTATAAATTTTTGATAGTTGGCGAGGAGTGATATACCATCTGTATATCATCTTATATACATTTTCTTTTAAACAATATGCGTAGGGATATCTCTGTTTTACCCCCCAAACATTTTCCCAATCTTTGGTGGAAATATCAAAACCCAGATTAGCGGACCATTTTTTCATAGAATCTTTTTCCGGATTTTTTCCCATTTTTTATTTTTAACAAAAAATTGTAAATAAGGCTAACCGGGGTTTTTTTCCCCAGAATACAGCCACATTTTTTCACCATTAGAGATTTGTCCTGTCCAGCCTATTTTGGCGTCTTCTTTAAATCTTTTAGATATTTGATTATGTTGAAACCAATTTAGTTTCCAATGAGCCAACTCTTCTTGATTTTTTAATAGGAAGGTTTGGCTATCTTTTTTCAGTAAATCAGCATATTTAGGCCAGTTGTTTTTATTTGGAATGCTTCCAGAGGTGATGTCCAAAGAGGGATTTTAGGGTAAAGTATTTTTTAAAATTTATTCCATATGTTAAATATAGCTGATCTAATAATATGATTAGTAAAAATTTTATCCTGATTAATTTTCTCATATATAAAATACCCATGCCACCCAAATTTATTTTTGAACCCTTCCAGCTTCAGCATTTCTCTATTTTTTAACATAACCCATTCTTTCATCCCCTCTAAACAATTAGCTTCATAATATTTGCACAAATTAGGGAGCCCAAAGCCTCCATTTTCCGGCCTTTCTTGAAGGTGTTTTTGTTTGATTCTGGCCTTTTTTCCTTGCCATATAAATTTTGCGAGATCAGATTGCCACTTCTTTGGGATCTGCATGTTTTTTTAAGATGTGTAACATTTGGAAAAGAAAATTAATTTTCGGGAAGATCTTCATTTTTATGGTTGAGATCCTACCAAGCAGGGGGATAAATTATAGTTTTTCCATTTAATCAAGTTGTTTTTTTATCTCTTTCCAGAGTTTTTCATGATTATTTTTTTACCAGTTGGCAATTATTATTTGTTAAAGTAATACCATTTTCCTCATCTTCTTTTCACTTCCTCTTCTTCCCTTCTTCCTCCATCCTGCAACTCCTCTTTCCCCTTTTCATCCCATTCCTCTTCCTTTTTCTTCCTTTTCCAACCCTCTCAGAGATTAGGGCCAGCATTTGGACAGCCTTTTGCTTTCTTGTTTTCGCATCTCCATCTCAAGAATATGCCAATTCCCTACCCACTGAAACTGGTGTAAACATGTCCCTGCACCCCACCATGTTTCCAAAGCACTCTTCCTTGTCCCTGTTTCTGGTTCCTCTCCTCTTAGGGGTGCCAAACACTGAGCCTTTTTGCCATTTCCATCGGTGCCTTGGCCAGCCATCTGTAGGCTTTGCTTCCTCCTTCCCTTGAGATGCAACAAGCTGCCGACTCCAGCGGGAATTTTCTGGCAGTCACAGAGGCTGAATCAGAGCTTTTGAATAAATCCAAGGAGATGAAACATCTCAACAGACACCTTGGATGGAAGGAGTATGTTGTTGAGCCACTGTAATAATGTCTCCGTCCCCCCAAAGATTTATAGTTCACCAAGGGCTCAGAAATTAATATATGATATTTCTCTTTTTTTAAAAAAAATCAGAAGATTGAGACCGAATCGGCAAACTCCTAAACTCTATCATATCTAAGAGTAAAGCCGTACCAATGTTATGATTTTGTGCAACTTGGATCTTTTGACTGTGCAATCTATCTATTTCCTATATACATTATTTATGAACCACTTTATAAAATTGTACAAAATGTAGCCTCGAGACAACCACCCTCCGCTACCCTGCTAACACAATCCCCTAAGGATAGAAAGGTTGGACAAATCCCTCTGGCTGTTTCCCAAGCCAGATAACCATCATGTTCATTACACACACTTAATCCAGACAAGACAGAGATCCTCCTGGTCAGTCAAAAGGCCGAACAGAGCATAGGGTTACAGCCTGAAGACGCAGGTTCGCAGCTTGGAAATGATCCTGGACTCATCGCTGAGCCTGGAACCCCAGGTCTCGGCGGTGGCCAGGGGAGCTTTTGCACAGTTAAGACTCGTGCGCCAGCTGCGCCCGTACCTTGGAAAGTCTGATCTGGCTACGGTCGTCCACACTCTGGTCACATCCCGAATAGATTACTGCAACGCACTCTACGTGGGGCTGCCTTTGAAGACAGTTCGGAAATTACAACTAGTCCAACGGGTGGCAGCCAGACTACTAACGGGAGCTACATACAGGGAGCATACCACCCCCCTGTTGTGTCAGCTCCACTGGCTGCCTGTCCAATTCCGAGCTCAATTCAAAGTGCTGGTCTTGACCTTTAAATCTCTATACCAGCGGTGCTCATTAGGTAGCTCGGGAGCTACTAGTAGATCTTCGGCCCTCTTCCAGGTGATCTTCGGGCTTCACCAGCCGGATGGGGTGCTCCTGCTATGCGCACGCACACCCTGCGCTCACGTGCGCTCCTGCTGCTGGCTCTCGCTCTCGCGGTGCTTCTTTCACCGCAGGAAGAAGGAAGCACGAGGCAGGGCCTCTGGAGGGAGCGGAAGAAGCACTGCGTGGGCGGAAAACCGCAGCAGGAGCACGCGCAGTGGCAAGAGCGCGCAGCGGTGGAAGCATGCGGCAGCGGGAGCAGATAGATCTTTTGGACTTGATTGCTTTAAGAGTAGCTCGCATGCTGAAAAAGTGTGAGCACCTCTGCTCTATACGGTTCTGGCCCAGCTTACTTGTCCAAACACATCTGCCGCTACATCCCACCTCGTAATTTAAGATCATCCAGGGAGGCCCTGCTCTCGCTCCCGCCAACTTCTCAAATGCGGCTGGTGGGGACGAGGGAGAGGGCCTTCTCAGTGGTAGCTCCCCGTCTGTGGAATGCGCTTCCTAGTGGCATACGATCAATTCCATCCCTCCTGACATTCAGGAAAAAAGTGAAATCCTGGCTATGGGACCAGGCATTTGCACACTAGCACAAGGCAGCATTTTAGATTGGATTTTAATGGAAAGTTGATGAATAGGGCTCAATGCTTTTTATGGACGGAACACTGTTTTTTTTAAACTTAAATGAATGTGTATGATATGTTGATGTAATTGTATTTTAATGTATTTTAATGCGTAATGTTTTGGGGGTTTTTTATACTGTGTTTTACTGCGTTGGCATCAAATGGTGCCTTTTTGGAAGCTACTCGGAGTCCCCCCTCGGGGGTTGAGAAGAGCGGGGTAAAATGTCAGAAATATATAAATAACACACACACACACACACACACACACACACACACAAGGCTGGGTCAAAAGATAGTCCAGTAGTTATGAAAGAAATAAAAGTTAAGAGTGCTGGAGGCATTACTTTTTGACCCATCGTCGCATATTTCCTCCACTGCCAGCTAGCGTTTGTGTGATTTAACTGAGGCTGAGAGCCTGCAGCGTCAACTCTTTTATTGACAGCCCAGGCCTTGAATGCCCAGGATTGGCACCTATGTCCCCCAAGCTCACACCTTTGATTCTGGGCTCCATATCTTTGTCTAACATGGAGCTGGGCAGTTGAGCTAATAAAGAGCTCCCCAGCATTGTCTTCTCCCAGTTCATGTCCTCCCACGGGGCATCCCAACAGCTGGTTGGTCCCTTCCCTGACCAACCCTCAGCCATCATTCTCCCTGCTAAAGGGATCCCCACCTAGAAGCTGTGACGTCAGCTGAGATTTTGGCCAATCCTGGTACAGATTCTAGCCTGCCTCTTTCCTGGCCAATCAGAGGAGGGAGCAAGAGGTTTGAATGTAGAACCAGAACTGTACAAGATGTCTTGCATCTCACTGCATCCTTATGCTTGTACATTTTGAAGCAAAATTGCTATACCTTTGTGGCCAAATTATAATAAAGCTATGTGGCTTGTCTTCAGCCTGGTAAGTTGTTTCTCTGTCCTGGCTCTTCTGGTTTTAGCATATGGTCACCGAGCATGGATCCTTTTATCCATGCTCCTAGCTAAACCACTTCATTAGTGACTCAAGCTGCAGATCTTGGGCTGAAGAACAATGAACATTGTAACATAATACTAATATAGTATATATAATATTAATAATGTTGATATATATATATATATATATATACTACAATTTATGATAAAGTCTCTCTCTCTCTCTCTGCATTACTTCGCAAACGAAGATTCAGGAAGGACTCATCCCACGCTTTTTACAAGCGCGTTGATGACTAAAAAGGCCAATCTGAGATAGGCAAGTTCGGTTGCAGAAAGCACAGCAGAAAGTCTCCTTGGGTGATGTTGTTTCCAGGTTGCGGTTCTTTCTGCGTTGTCGTTTCTCTTTGAGACCTGCTCGGCGTGTCTTCTTGAAAGAAGCCGCAGCATTGTGGATAGTGCGTCTCCATGCCTCCCGATGTGAGGCCAGGGTGGACCATTGTTGGTGATCAATCTGGCCGAGCCTGAGATGTTGTTTCAGGGAGTCCTTATATCTCTTTTTGGGGGGCACCTCTTTTGCGCTGACCTGTGGTGAGTTCACCATAGAGTAGTATCTTTGGGAGGCAGTGGTCCTCCATCCTAGAGACGTGCCCTGCCCAGCACAGCTGTGTTTTGGTGCTTTGTCTCAGGTGCTTGTTGCTCCAGATTCTTTTGTGAAGCCTTCCAAATGCACTATATGCCTTGCTAACCTGTGATCTATCTCTTTGTCAATCTTGGCATCTGAAGAGATGATGCTTCCCAGGTAGGTGAACTGCTGAATGGACTTAAGCACAGATTTTCCTATGCTGATGTAGGGATGATTGTGTTCTTCCTGTGGTGTGGGCTGGTAGAGAACTTCCGTTTTCTTCAGGCTCACTTCCAGCCCAAACAGCTCTGCAGCTGCTGCAAAGCAGGATGTGAGGCACTGCAGGGCTGCTTCTGAATGGGCAACAAGGGCAGCAGCATCAGCAAAGAGCAGCTCACAGACTAATAGTATTATAGTATTATATCCTGATATAGTACAATATATTATATAATACTAATAGTATTATAGTATTATATCCTGGTAGTGTATTATATTGTGGCATAATATATGTTTTTAATGATTTTTTACATGGTCCTTATAATGTGTGCTAAATGTTTTAAATTGGGTTTATGATCGTTGTGGCATTGAATTGCTGCCAATCTGTAAGCCATCTTGAGTCGCCTTCGAGCTGAGAAAGGTGGCATAGAAATACCATAAATTAATAAATAATGTAATACAATATTTTATATACATGTAATATTACTAATAATACTGCAGTATAGTGGTATAGTACCATATAATAATCTATAATACTAACATTGAGCTATGCTAATAATATAATATATTATATATGCATCCCTTAGAGAAAGAAAAGCGCTCCCCGATTATTGGAGGAGTTGTTGTCCATGTAAGTTTTCTATATATATATATTTTAAAAGAAAACAAAGAGAGAATTTAACAAAGAAGGAAGAGACCTTTTGCCATCCTTTTGCTAAACAATATATCTTGGAAATGCCGATTTCGATCTGGAGATTACTTATATTGGAGGCTGAGAGCAGCAAAAGAAAACAACGTCTCCCAGAGCGTCAGGGCTGGGCATCGGCAGATAACTGTTATCAGATTGTTCTGGACCCCTTTGTTTTTTTCTTGTTATCAGAGGAATGCCTTCATTTGTCAAACTTTCCTATGCCTTCCCACAGGACATATAATCTTTTATGGGTACCGTGCACATAGAGAAAACCCTGTATCAGTGAGGAATACATTCCCAACTCAGAGCACAGATATGACCGAATCCCATTTTACTGCCTGACTTCTGGTCACAGAATACCATTAAGTCATCTTGGAAGACCTATGTCGCGGGATGCTGGTTTGTGAAGTGATTTATAGTTCTCAGTTCTCAAATCTGGATGACCCCCACCACAGCAATCTGGATAGGAAGTGTTCCAAAATACAGCAGAGTCTTTTCACGCTTCAGCCCATCTATCAGGAGAAACGACTGCCAGCATCTGACCTTATCTGTACACACTGTTTTTGTAAACTCACAGATTCAGGGTTTTATCCAAAATATCTGGAGGCTTTAATCTTCACTGTTGCAATATATACAAATGTACAATCTGGATTTGCAAATCCACATTCCTTGTATCTCTCTCTCTCTCTCTCTCTCTCGGCATTACTATCTAATTTCTGAACTGAACGAAGATTTTTAGGAAGGACTCATCCCACGCTTTTTACAAGTGCGTTGATGACTAAAAAGGCCAATCTGAGATAGGCAAGTTCGGTTGCAGAAAGCACAGCAGAAAGTCTCCTTGGGTGATGTTGTTTCCAAGTTGCGGTTCTTTCTGCGTTGTCGTTTCTCTTCAAGACTCATTCGGTGTGTCTTCTCGAAAGAAGCCGCAGCATTGTAGATAGTGCGTCTCCATGCCTCCCGATGTGAGGCCGGGGTGGACCATTGTTGGTGATCAATCTGGCTGAGCCTGAGATGTTGTTTCAGGGAGTCCTTATATCTCTTTTTGGCCACGCCTCTCTTGCGCTGACCCGTGGCGAGTTCACCATAGAGTAGTATCTTTGGGAGGCAGTGGTCCTCCATCCTAGAGACGTGCCCTGCCCAGCGCAGCTGTGTTCTCAATAGCATGACCTCAATGAGGGTGATCCCTGCTTGCTCAAGGACAGCAACATTAGCCACATAGTCGGTCCAGTGTATATTTAGGATTGTGCGAAGACAGCGCTGATGAAAGCGTTCGAGGAGTTGTAGGTGTTTGCGATAGGTGACCCATGTTTCAGACTCATAGAGGAGAATAGACAGTACGATAGCTCTGTACACACTGATTTTTGTGCTTTGCCTCAGGTGCTTGTTGCTCCAGACTCTTTGGTAAAGCCTTCCAAATGCACTACAGGTCCTTCTCAAAAAATTAGCATATAGTGCTAAAGTTCATTGTTTTCCATAATGTAATGATACAAATTAAACTTTCATATATTGCACACCTACTGAAATATTTCAGGTCTTTTTTTTGTTTTGTACTGATGATTTTGGAATATAGCTCCTGAAAACCCAAAAATACTGTCTCAAAAAATTAGCATATTTGGTCGGATGGAATATGCTAATTTTTTGATATATGTATGCCAAAATCATCAGTATTAAAACAAAAAAAGACCTGAAATATTTCAGTTGCTGTGCAATGAATCGAAAATATATGAAAGTTTAATTTTATCATTACATTATGGAAAATAATGAACTTTAGCACCATATGCTAATTTTTTGAGAAGGACCTGTATATGCCTTTGATAATCTGTGATCTATCTCTTTATCAATCTTGGCATCTGAAGAGATGATGCTTCCCAGGTAGGTGAACTGCTGAACGGACTTAAGCACAGATTTGCCTATGCTGATGTAGGGATGGTGGTGTTCTTCCTGTGGTGCGGGCTGGTAGAGGACTTCTGTTTTCTTCAGGCTGACTTCCAGCCGAAACAGCTCTGCAGCTGCTGCAAAGCAGGATGTGAGGCGCTGCAGGGCTGCTTCTGAATGGGCAACAAGGGCAGCATCATCAGAAACAGCAGCTCATGGACAAGATAGTTTAGAGTCTTAGTGCGAGCCCTCAGACGGCTTAAGTTGAACAAGCTACCATCAGTGCGATAGCGTATATATATATATATATATATATATATATATATATATATATATATATGCCGTCTTCTTCTTCACGGTCTGCTGTAGCCCTTTGGAGCATCATGCTGAAGAAGATTGTAAATAGGGTTGGTGCAAGAACACAACCTTGTTTCACTCCGTTAGTTATGAGAAAGGGCTCCGAGAGAGCATCACCGTATCTGACTTGGCCGCGCTGGCCCTCATGTAACAGGATAATCATTTTGAGGAATTTGGGGGGACATCCTAGATGTTCCAGGATCTGCCACAGACCTTTTCTGCTCACAGAGTCAAAGGCTTTGGTGAGGTCGACAAATGTTACATAGAGTCCTTTGTTCTGCTCTCTACATTTCTCTTGCAGTTGTCGAAGGGCAAAAACCATATCTGTGGTGCTCCTATTAGCTCTGAAGCCGCATTGGCTTTCAGGGAGAAGTTCTTCTGCAATAACAGGAACTAATCTGTTCAGGAGTATCCTTGCAAGGATTTTTCCTCGATAGTTTGAGCAATCGGATTTTGTTCCTTTTTTCTTATAGAGGGTGATGATAACTGTACTTGTACTTGCAAACAATCATTCCTTGTATTTACAAACAATCAGAGTAATCAGATAGTCACATACAAGACAGGCAGATACTCACACCGAATCACACAGGAGAGAGAAAGATGGGCTCTTTCATCCTCCTTATATTGCCACTTACTTATAGGTCACCATTGCAATATATACAAATATACAATCAGGATACATAGATCCTCATTCCTTGTACTTGCAAACCACCAGAGTTATCAGATAGTCACAGACAACATAAGCAGATACTCACACTGAGTCATGCAGGAGAGGGAAAGATGGATGCTTTAATCCTCCTTATATAGCCACCTGCTGATAGGTCACCTGTAAGGGACACTGACTGATGAAACCCCTTTGCAATTCACCTCATATGGTTGTGACTCAGCCATCATGACACCCCATAGGTATTGCATCATGACATTCACAGTTATAGCTAGGAGCTATCAATATACCACATGTTCATCAAACAGTATTTTTCTATGATTAGAAATGTGGTGCCATTTCTGTCTAACATCCTAGATGTCTTTTCCCTTTTGGAATTTGCAAAGTTCTCCATATCTATGGTAACCTCTGGGAAATGTATAGTATAGTATCACTTAGAGCAGTGTTTCCCAACCTTTTTTGAGCCGCGGCACACTTTTTACATTTATAAAATCCTGGGCACACCACCAACCAAAATGACACAAAATACATATAGTTAATATGTTTTTTAATGTATTTATACACTCAGTGTGAAACCCGGGGCTGTTTTGATGAACACAACATAGATATCCTGGCAGGAATGGCAGAAAGACACACACAAAGATCTTGCTCAATTTATAGTTAACACACAATCAAAGAGCATCCTGAACTCTTGCAACAATGGAATTGAACCAAACTTGGCATATTGAACTCCCATGACCAAGAGAAAATACTGGAGAGCTTTGGGGAAATTGGCCCAGACATTTGGGAGTTATACTTGCATCTGCAATAAAAGAGCACTCTGAACTAAACCAACAAGGGAATTGAACCAAACTTGGCATAGAGAACTCCCATGACCAAGAGAAAATACTGGAGAGCTTTCAAGAAAATTTGGCACCTACCTGGCAGGCAGCCCTGTCCTGGATTGGGTGAGGATCCTGGGAGGTGATGTAGGCCAAGGAGTTGGGCCTAGGTTTGGCACGGAGCCTCTTGCCCGGCTCGCACCACTTTCAAGCCCAGCTCAGGGCCCAGCTCAGGGCCTGAGCCCTGAGAGGAGCCTTTCTCCCGGTTCACAGCTCCGCCAAGCCCGGCGGGAGATGCAATTCAGCTAAACCTGGCCCCCAGGGAGGGTCTGGATCCTGCAAGGAGCCTTTCGCCCAGTTCGCGGCTCCGCTGAGCCTACGGGAGACACAAGCTGGCCCATCCCGGCTCCCAGGCCCTGCCTAGGAGCCGGGTTTGGCAAACTGGGAGAAAGTCTCCTAGGGAGGGCCTGGGCACCTCGGGGAGCCATTCTCCTGGTTTGCGGCTCTGCCGGGCTTGGCGGAGCCACAAACCAGGAGAAAGGCTCCCCACAAGGAACAGGCCCTGCCTGGGAGACGGGTTTGGCCGGCTCGTGTCTCCCAAGGGCCTGGGCACCTCAGGGAGCCTTTCTCCTGGTTTGTGGCTCCGCCGAGCCCGGCGGAAGACGCGAGACGGCCAAACTCGGCTCCCAGGCAGGGCCTGGGCCCTGCGGGGAGCCTTTCTTCCGAGGCTCCCCAAGGTGCCCAGGCCCTGCCTGGCAGCCAGGATGGGTGGGCTTGCATCTCCCGTAGGCTCAGCGGAGCCGCGAAGTGGGCGAAAGGCTACTCGCAGAGCCCATTTCCTCCCTGAGAGCCGGGTTTGGCCGGCTCGCGTCTCCTGCTGTAAAGGGCTGTGGTTCAGGAAGTCTCGTGGCCACAAACAGGAACAATGAGTCCAGGCTGGCTGAGTGGCTGGCTGGCGTGCGGAGGGGAAATGGGTGGCGGTGGCGGCATCCCAGCCCCTTCTTCGCCGCCACCCGGCCCTTCCTCCTCCTCCTCTCTCAAGCAGCAGGCAGGAGGGAGAAGAAAGGGGGGGGGGAAGAGAAGTTTTCTCGCGGCACACCAGGTGATCGCTCACAGAACACTAGTGTGCCACGGAACAGCGGTTGGGAAATGCTGACTTAGAGAACGTGGCAAATTCCTGGAGAATATATTTACTTAGGATTGACTAGGACAGTATGGTGACTTTCAGAAGAAGCATCACTCTGCTGCCCATTGGCTTCTTGCTCTCCTTCTTTCCTCTGGCTCCTTTCACTGAGGTGCTTCATGACTTGGAAAACGCATGGCCAGCCTTTGTGGGAGGAATTATTATCCAAAGCCAGCTGGGCCTCAAGCATTTCCCGTGTGGACAGCCTGCCACTTTGCCATGCTACATTCTTCTTTTAGTTCTTCTGCTGGCAGATCTCCATTATCGGAAGAGCGGCTCTGTTGGCAGATCCTTCCTTTCCAGCCGCAGAAGTCGCCAATGTTCTCGAGGGCATTTCTGGTTGCAGAATGGGCTTGTTGTTGGGTCCCACCCCCTGTGGCGAAGGCATGCTTTTGAGGTCGGGGTGACACCACGCTTCGTAAAACGCCTCAATCGGCTCCTCCTTGCATTTTGCATGCTCCCCGGAGCACAAAAGGCCCATTCTGCTCCCTCTGCTCCAAGACGTGAGTAAATGTCTGTAACAAACCAAATGGCATCCTATGATGCTTTGCTCTCTTTCCGTCTCCATGTAACCCCCAGGAACCGATCCAGACCGTGCCCTGGAGCCTGCAATGCCACTTTGACGGTCTAGTTTCAACTCCAGAACTTGGCGAAAACGGATCTCCTTTTCAGAGCCCAGAATCTAGATGGATGTCTTTCCTCCAAAACAAAAATTCTAAGGACAACTGAAGTCTGGAAACGTGAAAATGGGACTTTGGGTTTCTCTTTATTCAGCCATCTCCATTTTTGTAGAACACAAGCAGACCAGTGCCCTTGGAATTAATAGCAATTTCCCATTGGACTTCGGACCATGCCCAACAATGCAAAGAGGCAGCACATGAAACGACAGGCCCGGATCATGGCCTTTTGGCGCCCTAGGCCAAAGGCTCTGATCCTGCCCCCGGCTCCACCCCCACCCTGGCTCCGCCCCCACCCTGACCCACCCCTGACCCGACCCGGCTCCGCCCCCGCCTACTCACCGGCGCGGCCGAAAAGGCCCTTTTCAGGCCATCATGACGGCTTTAGGAGGGAGGGAGGAGCCATGGGGAGTCTCCCTGCTGCTCCTCCCTCCCTCCTAAATCCACCATGCTGACTTGAAAAGGGCCTTTTCGGCTGCCCTGGCAAGGAGGCGGGGGCGGAGCCGGGGGCGGAGCTGGGGGCGGAGCCGGGGGCAGAGCCTTTGGAGCCAAGCAGGGGGGGGGCAGCCGTGGATGGCGTTTCTGCCACACACACACTTTTTTATTTTTTGGGTTGGGGGGTGTTGAATTTTTTTGAATTAAAAACTTTTGGGGAGGGTCCGGACCTGCTGCCGCGCCATGGCTGCCACCCTAGGCCATGGCCTAGGGTTGCCTCATGGGTAATCTGGGCCTGTGAAACGATGTGGCCCACATAGATTTCATTAAAAAATAATACAAGCATCCACTTTGTCCTCCAAGAAAGATATCAGATCAGTACCAGATCCGTGCCTCCTGACATTTCAAATGGCCAAATTAAGGCAGGATTGAAAGGATACGCCAAGTGAAGATTTGTTTGAAAGACCAGAAAGACCAGAAACGGTTTGATCTGGGGAATAAAAACCCTGACAATGTAATACCGCGGGATCATTAGCCATTTTAATAGCTTATTTGGTGGGATCTGTAGCAGTAGAATGATATATGTATCTGTCTATACCTATACTGATACCTATACCTGCAGGAGGAGGAAGGGAAGCCCGCTGGTGGGCATGCGTGCACATGCATGCATGCCCGCCGGTGAGGCGGGGCTTCCCTTCCTCCTCCTCCTCCTGGCTGCCTCCTTCCTTTACAAGGGGGCGGCCCAGGTGGGCGATGGCAAGGGGAGGGCGCCATTCCCTCCTCCCCACCCCCTCGCAGCGCTCTCCCCCCGCCCTCTCCCGAGGTATAATGACTCTCTCGGGAGAGGGCGGGGGGAAAGCGCTGCGAGGGGGCGATTTGTTTTTTAAAAAAAGTTTTGGGGGGGGGCGAATCTGCTGCCCCCCAAAAGCTGCCACCTGAGGCCGTGGCCTTGGGTGGCCTTATGGGTAATCCAGGCCTGCAAAATCCTTTTTTTTAATATAATTTTTATTAGTTTTTTAAACATATAAAATGAAACAACCATACCACGAACATAACAAAACAAGGTGCACTGTGAAAGTGTCTCCTCCACCCTCACAACCATCCACACCCTCCACCCCTTGAGGGTTTCATCACTATTCTTCTTCTCCTCCTTCAAGCATTTTGGACAGCTTACATTACACGTTAAACAGTAGATCCAACTTTTTGCTCATATCTTGATCTCGGGTTCTCCCAACTATATATTTCCTTACCCGGTCCCATCGCCCCAACAGCTTCTGCAATTTATTCTCATCCAATTCATTAACCCTAATCTCCATAATTTCAAATTGGATGTGTTCTACCAGATATCGCAGCCAATTCTTGATTGTCCATTTGGAAGAATCTTTCCAGCCTAGGACTATAACAGACTGTGCGCTATCAATCATGGTTTCCTTAATTCCCCCATATTCGCCCAGGTCACTCCTTTTCACCAATATCGCGATCTCCTTCGTAATTACCCAATTTATATTCAATGCCCTATTGATCTCCCCTTGTACCTCTTTCCAGAATTTCTGGACTTCTACACATTCCCAAATCAGGTGCATATATACCCCTTTCACTTGGCACCCATGAAAACATCGGCTGCTCACATTCTGAAAGAAGTGTGCCAGTTGGGCCGGCGTCCGATACCACCTATGCAGGAGTTTCCTTCTCATTTCCCTCACTCTTGTATTTTTCATCTTTGCAATACTTCCCATTATCCTTTCCATCTCTAATTCTGATACTTGTATTTCCCTCTCCCACATTTTGGTTAATTCTTGTACAGGGCTTTCCCCTGACGCTGCTAACAACTTATATATCTTTCCCACCTGAACTCTTTCCCCTTCCTTCCTTTCCCTGACCAACTTTTCAAAGGCGGTGTCCTCTCTTTGCATTGCCTCAATAACCTCCCTTTGCATAAAAAATTCACATACTGCCCAAATTTGCAACCACCACCTTAAAAGAATGGGATAGAAAAGTGAACCATTGGGTGGAAGGAGATAAGAAACCACGGATAAGGAAGAAATGGTTGATAGCCAGTGAGAAGGAAGGAGGATGGGGAATCCCAAGTTTAGAGCTTTATAGAGATGAGTTTCAGATAGGAAGGCTGATAGAGCTACAGGCGGAGGGAAAAAAATGGGTGAAATTGGAGAAAGAAGTGAATGCAGTTGGACCTGAGGAACTGATATTCAGGAGATGGGGAAAAGGTGAAGTGGATAAATTGACAGAACCTATGAGAGCCACGTTGGAGGTGTGGAGAAAGTGGCAAGGGAGGATGGCACCGGGCGTCTCGAAGGTAGCCTCGTTAGAGGTAATGAACCCTAAAAGGGAGGAAAATATAAGTAGAGTAATAAGGGAATTGAGAGGGAAGGGGGTCACAAGATTGGAGCAATTAGTGGATGAAGGGGGCAGAACTAGGAGGGACAGATTAGAGAATTGGCTGGGCCTGCAAAATCCTGAGGCACACCACCAACCAAAATGACACAAAATGACACTCTAACACAGTAATACATATAGTTAATATGTTTTTTAAAATGTATTTATACACTCAGTGTGAAAACTGGGCCTGTTTCGATGAACACAATATAGATATCCTGGCAGGAATGGCAGAAAGACACAAACTTCCCACACAGAACTCCCATAACCAAGAGAAAATGCTATAAGAGTTTGGTGGGCATTGACCTTGAGTTTTGGAGTCGTAGTTCACCTATATCCAGAGAGCACTGTGGACTCAAACAATGTTGGATCAGGACCAAACTTGGCATGAATACTCAATATGCCCAAATATGAATGCAGATGGAGTACAGGGGAAATAGACTTTGACATTTGGGAGTTGTAGTTGCTGGGATTTATAGTTCCCCTACAATCAAATAACATTCTGAACCTCACCAATGATAGACCTGGGCCAAACTTCCCACACAGAACCCCCAGGAGGCAAGAGGAGGTCTCTACTTGGGGAAAGGGAGGCGAGCCTTCCCAATGCATGGAGAGGAAGAGACCAAGTAGACAACGGGTGGGGAGGGGGGGTGTTTGTAATTTTGTGCCTTTATTGAGGTAGGTTTCTTAGGGTTTTTATACTTCAACACACTAGACTCTCCCCTCCCCCCCCCCCCAATGGAGGTTCCAATTTCCCACGGCACACCTGATGATCACTCACGGCACACTAGTGTGCCCTGGTACACTGGTTGGGAAACACTGCCTTAAATCGCTTCAAAAAGTCTTCAAAAGTGAATTAATTCCGAAATTAACACGACTTTTGGAGCATTCCGAAAAACCTAACCAGGCTTAGTATATTTATTTATTTATTATTTATTAAGTTCAACTTAATATACCGCTCTCTCTGGCGCCCAGAGCGGTTTACAAGATTAGTGCAAATAAAAACAAGTAAAATACATAAAATACAGTAAAACAGTTAAAACACCCGAATTAAAACACATATACCTATGCCTATACCTATATTTATACATATACCTATATCTTTGCAGTACAGTATTTCCTTCCTTTCTTCTCTTTTTTCTTTTAACATAGCCTTCTTTTCTTGGAACAGTGTATATTAGAACAGGGCTGTCCAACTGGCGGCCCGGGGGCCGTATACGGCCCCCCAGCCCCTTCCCTCCGCCCCCCTAAGCTTTTTAATAAAAAATAAAAAATGCAAAATAAAATAAATAATTTTTTAAAAGAAAAATACCTACTTCCGGGTTTCACGCCGGCGTTGACAGCAAAATCCCGTGTGGATTGCGTATTCTCGCGACACTCTTCGGCTACTCTACTACTGGATCGCTGAGGCCCACAGACGCGGTCGTCGCCTCTCTCATCGTCCAGGTACTCCTGGATCCTGCGCGTTTGGAAAAGGTAGGCCGAAGCAGGGGGCTCCTCATTCCCTCCCCCCATCTCCCCTCATGTATTAAACGTAAAATGAAATATATTTAAAGATGAAATAAGGGGAGATGGGATATATTAAGGGGGAGGGGAGGATGGAATTAAATATATTAAATATTAAATTAAAATAAGGGGGGAGGGGAGGATGGAATTAAATATATTTAATATTAAATTAAAATAAAGGGAGAGGGGAGGATGGAATTAAATATATTTAATATTAAATTAAAATAAGGGGGCCGGGGAGAGGGCAGAGCCGGGGGCTGGGCAGACCCTATGGCCCCCCAGGTCATCAGTGACCGGAATTCAGGCCCCTGGGCCGGTAGAAGTTGGACAGCCCTGTATTAGAACATTGTATATTAGAGCAGAAGTGTCCGAAATGAATCAGTAAAATCTCCTGGTTGAATTCAGGCTTTATTTTTTAAAAAAAACAATCCAAAAACTCTCTGACATTTCAGGTTTGGCTTCTCCGGAGATCATGAAACGCCTCTAGCCTCCAAGAAGGGTTTCTTCTTTTGAGGTTTTTCAGTAACAATGTCTGGAATTGAATGGATGTGGCTTTCCAGATTATGAACCTGGATGGTGGGCCTTGATGCCAAGAAAGAAGGATAGATGGATGACCCGGCAAGGCTTCCAGCATTATTCCTGGCCATGTGTTTAGATTTGCACTCCACATCTCTCTCTAAAGCAAACAAGAGCTTGGAAAGTTCTTTGCAAAAGTCCCGTGGTGCCATGTTTCCTCAAGATCCTGTTGTCTGTATTCATTAGAGTGAGAAAAGCAAGAAACAGGAGCAATTGTGACACAGGCAAATATTGGAAGCACTTTTGCATGCATCCCCCCCCCCCCAAATAATAATAATAATAATTCTTGGCTTGACTTTTCTTTGCGAAAGAAGATTCAGGAAGGACTCGTTCCACGCTTTCTACAAGCGCGTTGATGACTCAAACGGCCAATCTGAGATAGGCAAGTCCAGTTGCAGAAAGCACAGCAGAAACTCTCCTTGGGTGATGATGTTTCTAGGTTGCGGTTCTTTCTGAGTTGTCATTTTTCTTTGAGACTCATTCGGTGTGACTTCTCGAAAGAGGCCACAGCATTGTGGATAGTGCGTCTCCATGCCTCCCGATGTGAGGCCAGGGTGGACCATTGTTGGCGATCAATCTGGCCGAGCCTGAGATATTGTTTCAGGGAGTCCTTATATCTCTTTTTGGGGGTGCCTCTTTTGCGCTGACCCGTGGCGAATTCACCGTAGAGTAGTATCTTTGGGAGGCGGTTGTCCTCCATCCTAGAGATGTGCCCTGCCCAACGCAGCTGTGTTCTCAATAGCATGGCCTCAACACCGATGAGCCCTGCTTGCTCAAGAATAGCAACATTCGTCACATAGTCAGTCCAGTGAGTATTTAGGATTGTGCAAAGACAGCACTGATGAAAGCGTTCGAGGCAGGGCCGTAGCCAGGATTTTGTTTCCGGGGCTGAGTTTGGTTCGGGGCTGAGACTGGGTGGAAGAGGGTCTACCCTAGCAAACCTTTTGTATTGTTATCCCAATAACCCCATTAATGTGGGATATAATGAGCATGGTGATCAGATCATGATATGAATAAGCATAACAGTTTAAATAATGTACCAGTAAGGCCTTTTCGCGGACCACCCTGAGAATTTCGGGGGGCTGAAGCCCCCTTAGCGCCCCCCCCCTGGCTACATGCCTGGTTCAAGGAATCGTAGGTGTACTCCTTCCTACCTGTCACTAAGGAGGCTATCCAGACTTTGAACCGGTGTCCGTCCGCTGTGTCGGACTGGATGAGGGCTAACAAATTGAAACTAAATCCAGACAAGACAGAGGTCCTCCTAGTCAGTCAAAAGGCCGAACAGGGCATAGGGCTACAGCCTGTGTTGGATGGGGTTGCACTCCCCCTGAAGACGCAGATTCACAGCTTGGGAGTGATCCTGGATCCATCGCTGAGCCTGGAACCCCAGGTTTCGACAATGGCCAGGGGAGCTGTTGCACAGTTAAGACTTGTGCGCCAGCTGCGCCCGTACCTTGGGAAGTCTGATCTGGCAATGGTGGTCCACGCTCTTGTCACATCTCAAATCGATTACTGCAACGCACTCTACGTGGGGCTGCCTTTGAAAACAGTTCGGAAACTTCAACTAGTCCAACGGGCGGCAGCCAGATTACTAACTGGAGCAAAACACAGGGAGCATATCACCCACCTGTTACGTCAGCTCCACTGGCTGCCTGTCCACTTCCGGGCTCAATTCAAAGTGCTGGTTTACCTTTAAAGCTCTATACAGTTCTGGCTCAGCTTACATGTCCGAACGCATCTGCCGCTACATCTCACCTCGTACGTTAAGATCATCCGGGGAGGCCTTGCTCTCGCTACCGCCAGCAACTCAATTGCGGCTGGCGGGGACGAGAGACAGGGCCTTCTCAGCTGTGGCCTCCCACCTGTGGAATGCGCTTCCAAGCGAAATACAATCAACCCCATCCCTCCTAGCTTTCAGAAAGAAAGTAAAATCGTGGCTGTGGGACCAGGCCTTTGCGCAGTAACTGCAGTACTTTATTGGAACGGACTGTTTTAACGACGGACATGAAAAACGGCTTCCACCATTGATTGAATGTGGATTGTCTTGATATAATTTTAAATTAATTAGTTAGCTAAGGTTTTAATGCTGATGTTTTAATCCTACTGTATTAGTGTTTTTATATTGTGTATAGTGCCGGCATCTAATTGTGCCTTGTAAGCCGCCCTGAGTCCGCCCTCTTGGGTTGAGAAGGACGGGTTAGAAATACAGTAAGTAAATAAATAAATAAATACTCCTAATAATTCTTAAGCATGTGCAAAAAGATAGGAAGTGTCAGAATCCGTAAAAAAAATGGGAAGTTTGGGAAGTCGGAAGCCATATCCGAAGTGTTTGCATGGCCCACACCAAATATTTTAGAATCAAAACTGACCCTATACTTCTTTGTTTTAGCTTCAGTAAATCTCAGAAGGCTCCCAAAAGAATCAGTTGGCTTTTCCTTTTTATTTTTCACTAGCTTTGGGACCCAGCGGTGCCCGGGTTTTTTGAGAAACATATTAGTTGGTCTGTAGTAGTTATTGATGTGGCTCACAGTGGTGTCAGGAAGTTAGTGAAGGTACTGCGAGTCCCATCGCCCATGGTCCAACATCCTCCAAACAGCACCAGGACGTAGAGTGGGTCATGGAGGCTCTGTCTGCCAAGTGTGGCCTTGATCCCTCATTATTGGGAGTTGCAGTGGTATCATGAAATTACTGAAGGTACTGCAAATCCCATCATCCGTGGTCCACCCACCTCCAAACAGCACGAGGATGTAGAGTGGGTCATGGAAGCTCTGTCTGCCAAGTTTGGACTTGATCCCTCATTATTGGGAGTTGCAGTGGTATCATGAAATTACTGAAGGTACTGCAAGTCCCATCATCCATGGTCTGCCCTCCTCCAAACTGCAGTAGGATGTAGAGTGGGTCACTGGGGTTCTGTGGGCCAAGTGTGGTTTTTATCAGTGGTCTGTGGGAGCAAAGGGTGGTGAAAGTACTACAAATTCCATCATCCATTGTCAGTCCTCCCCCAAACCTCACCATGACGTGAAGGCAGTCATGGGGTTTATGTGTGGCAAGTGTGGTCTCGATCAGTAATCGGATGAGGGTCGCAGCGGACTTGGGAAGTGAGTAGAGGTACTTCAAGTCCCATAATCCGTGGTCCGCCCTCCTCCAAACTGCACCAGGATGTAGAGTGGGTGATGGGGGCTGTGTGTGCCAAGTGTGTTCTGTATTGGTTCTTTTAGGTGACCACAGTGGTCTGTGGGAACCAAAGTGTTGGAAAGTACTACAAATCCCATAATCCGTGGTCCATCTCCCCCAAACCACACCAGGATGTAAAGGGGGTCAGGGGGGTTATGTGTACCAAGTTTGGTGCAGGTCCATCACCCGCGCTGGTCGCTGTGGCCTGTGAAAGTGGCAGCCAATCAGAACGCTGCCACATACAAACATACAAACAAACATTCCGCTTTTATATATAGAGAGATGTCAGAAGTGACTTCAGAAACTGCAAGTTGCTTCTAGTGTGAGAGAATTGGCCATCTGCAAGGACGTTTTACCATCCTGTGGGAAGCTTCTCTCACGTCCCTGCATGGGGAGCTGGGGCTGACCAACGGGAGCTCACCCTGCTCCCCAGATTCAAACCGCCAACCTTCAGGCCAGCAATTCGGCCGGCACAAGGGTTTATCTCATTGTGCCACTGTGGCTCCCCTAAACATTATATAAAACACACATATTCATATGTATTTATAATATATAATACACACACACAAAACAAAGATTAAAACACAAGGCACAACTAGTCTCCTTGTATATAGGTCTTTTTCTAAATAGGTTTCATTGAAATATAATGTAGGCTTGGGTGCATTTTTTTAAAGATGCCAATCAGATTGTGAGGCTGTAAAAAGTGTGCCAATTTCAGTAGTCCTTTCGGGTATTTATTTAAGCCCGAACTGGGTACATTTGCATTCTGTGTAATGCTAGTCTCAATACATTATTATTATTATTATTATTATTATTATTATTATACACACAGATTATAAAAGATTTTTTACGGTCAATGACCAGCATAATAATAATAATAAATATAAGGAGTGTTGCTTCTCCTGTTTGAGGCTTTGCAACCTTCTCCAGGTTGTCCGCATTAGAGACTTGGCCTGCGGCGTTTTCCCTTTGCTCAGCGTTCGTAGCTTTCACATCTATCTCCGTGACATCTCTTTCCTCCATGTTGTGGTTTTTGGATTAAGGAAATGTTCCTTTCTTTAAGGACTTGACAAACCTTGGATTTGAACTCCTTCCAAAACCAGAAGTAGGCCTTAAAGCATAAAGTCGTAAAGCAAAAGAAGAGGGACCATTTGTAAACCGACAGTTGCGGTCAGCAGAAATATCCAAAGTAGTTCAAATCAGCAAGGATTGTCTCTGACAAGGCTCTTCCGTGGGATAAAGGGTTACAACCATGGGCAGAATCCCACTAGGCATGTGCGATCAATAAAAACAATGTTTCAAAAGTCATTACAAATTT
Organism: Anolis apletophallus; assembly: GCA_030556195.1. Classification (NCBI taxonomy): domain Eukaryota; kingdom Metazoa; phylum Chordata; class Lepidosauria; order Squamata; family Anolidae; genus Anolis; species Anolis apletophallus. The sequence continues at coordinate 18,315,480 of JARBWK010000016.1, read as the reverse complement.
GTGGGGTGTCTACATTTCATTTCTAAAGTGTTTCTAAAGCAGTGTTTTCAACCTTTTTTGGGCCGTGGCACATTTTTTACATTTACAAAATCCTGGGGCACACCACCAACCAAAATGACACAAAATGACACTCAAACACAGTAATACATATAGTTAATATGTTTTTTAAATGTATTTATACACTCAGGGTGAAACTTGGGCCTGTTTCGATGAACACAACATACATATCCTGGCAGGAATGGCAGAAAGACACAAACTTTCCACACAGAACTCCCATAACCAAGAGAAAATGCTATAAGAGTTTGGTGGGCATTGATCTTGAGTTTTGGAGATGTAGTTCACCTTTATCCACAGAGCACTGTGGATTGAAACAATGTTGGATCAGGGCCAAACTTGGGATGAATACTCAATATGCCCAAATGTGAACACAGATGGAGTTTGGGGAAAATAGACCTTGACATTTGGGAGTTACAGTTTCTGGGATTTATAGTTAACACACGATCAAAGAGCATCCTGAACTCTTGCAACAATGGAATTGAACCAAACTTGGCAAATTGAACTCTCATTACCAACAGAAAGTACTGAAAGGGTTTGCTTGGGAATTGACCTTGAGTTTGGAAGTTGTAGTTCACCTACACCCAGAGAGCACTGTGGACTCAAACAATGTTATGTTATGTTGTTGTTTGTTTTCTATCCAGAATCACAATGTTGGAAGGAGGTTGGAAGGAGGCTCACCACTTTAAGGTCCCTAAAACAGGCATGGGAAAACTTCGGCCCTCTGGGTGTTTTGGACTCCAACACCCACCATTCCTAACAGCCTGAGGCCCTTTCCTGCTTAATGGCTGAGGGGGAAACGAAAAGGGCATGAGGCTGCTAGGAATGGTGGGAGTTGGAGTCCAAAACACCTGGAAGGTCCAAGTTTGGCCATGCCAGCTTTCGACAGAGACCTCTTTCTCCCCCTTCCCCTTCGTGCCCCTTCTCCCCCCTCCTGCCGAACACTTACTTTTTCTTCTGCACTGCTGCTTCTGCCACCATTTTGATCCGAGGGGCGAGCGTGAGCATGTTCAGGAGGGGAGGGAGGAAGATGTGACCCGTGTGGGCGCTACTGCGCAGACTCGCCCCACGTCTTCCTCCCTCCCCCTCCTCTCTGATCAAAATGGCGGCAGAAGCGAGCAGAGCGAGGCTGGGAAAAAGGGAGCACGAGTGGAGAAGAAAAAGTGTTTGGCAGGAGGGGGAAGAAAGGGTATTGGAGGTTACAATTTCCCATGACACACCTGATGATCACTCACGGCACACTAGCGTGCCACGGCACACTGGTTGGGAAACACTGTTCTAAGGTATTGTTAATGAAAATTTCGTTAATTATAACAAGAGTAACAAAATTTTAGTCCTTTTTCATTACAGGAATTGTGCAAGTGGGCTCCTTTCTCCCTCATTTTTACAGCTATTGGGGTGGAACTTGCTACAATGGGGGAACACATTATCTACCGTTAGCCCATCAAGTTTCAGAATGTTTCGCTCATCTACGTGAATTCCAATGGCTTCTCTGTGTAGTCTGACATGATGGTTGTCAAAGTGGTGCAGCACTAAATGGCTTTCACCCCAGGAGGCCTATCATAGAAGACAGTATGGGAGAAACAAATGGTTAAGTTACGATGTGTTGCTAAAGAAGCAAGGAACGGAATTGGTATTAAAAGACTTAGCAGACCTAAGGGAATTGGATGTTACTCTAGATTGGTTCCAATATAGACAAATTTTCAAGTCGTACCAAAAAGATAAAGCTGGGGGTTTCAAAGATTCTAAACCAGGGGTGCTCAGAATGGTGATCGGGATCACCAGGGTGATCTTTGGGCCTCATCCTGGTGATCTTCAGGCCCCTGACCAGGTTTTTTGCAGTTTGTCCTCTTCACGCGCCCCTGCATGCTGCAAAGAAGTCCTCCGTCGTTGTTCCTCCCCGCTCCCTGCTCGTGCACCGCCTCCAAAAGCTCCAGAGTCCAAGAGGCAGAAAGGGCCCCTTCTTTTGGATTCCTCCTCCTCCCTCCGTCCTTCTCCAGCCACTCAGAGTCGTAGGAGACCGAAGGGGGCGGGCCTGGATGACGTGATGCATGGCTGGCCCCGCGCGCATGCGCAGAAGCACCCATTTTGCCTCTCGTACTTCTCGTGAGCTCTTGGAGGCAGCACGCATGCTGGCGACGTGGAAATAGGAGCAATGACAGAGGAGGAGAAGGACGCTTTGGGGTCATTTCCTTACCGCATCTCAAAGGTCAGTCTTTTTACTTTGGGGTGAGTGCTTGATTGTTCTGTGGTATGTCTCTTTTTAATGTTTAAAAATGGCCTTTTAGCTCCAAAGCCTCTCTGCTTGCTTTGTTCCTTGAGAAATATATGTTGGGGAATATGGAAATGTGGGAGAAATGGGGTGGTTGGATGTATTTTTGCATACCCCTTTGTTTACCTTGCTGCATATTAAATGGCCTTGCAGTTCAAAAGCCTCTCTTCTTACTTTCTGGCTGATAATATGTGTGGTCATATGGCAGTGTGGGAGAAATGGGGTGGTTGGATGTATTTTTGCATACCCCTTTGTTTACCTTGCTGCATATTAAATGGCCTTGCAGTTCAAAAGCCTCTCTTCTTACTTTCTGGCTGATAATATGTGTGGTCATATGGCAGTGTGGGAGAAATGGGGTGGTTGGATGTATTTTTATGCTCTGTTTTATATTGTTTTTATTACATTGAAATGTTGATGTTTTATAACTTCATTTTATGTAAACTGCCCCGAGCCTGCTGGAAGGAGCGGTACATAAAAATGAATAATAAATATAAATAAATAAATAAGAAAATAGTTATACGTTTTACATTTCTGGGCAGGTGATCTTTGGGACTTGGTTTTTTAATCAGTAGCTCCCATGCTGAAAAAGTGTGAGCACCCCTGTTCTAAACAATTTTGCGATGAATTAATCCTAAAAAAGAAAGGGAGAATATCTGTCTTGAATTGCAATGGAGCACAGAGGAAGAAACCATCAAAACCTGTATGGTTAGATGGGCCCAAGATTTGGGCCATGTGATCCCCCTTAGACAATGGGAAAGATTTTGGAAAAAGCACCTTAAGTATACTTACGCCTATGATCTTAAGGAGAACGGCATTAAGATGTTCTACAGGTGGTATCTAACCCCTGATAAGATAGCCAAATATAATTCCAATTACAGCAATAAATGCTGGGAATGTGGCATAGTAGAAGGAAAATTCTTCCATATGTGGTGGGAGTGCAGACGGGTAAAAAGATACTGGAAAAGTGTCTACAGGGAAATGAAGAAAGCATTAAACATTGAGTTCAACTTTAAAGCTGAATATATGTTGTTGGGCCTATTAGATTTTACAATGGATGAGAATAAAGAAAAAAAATTCATTTATTGTATCACAGCAGCCAGATTGGTGATTGCAAAACGCTGGAAGGAAAAGACTGTACCCAGGAAAGACGAATGGGTACTCAGATTGATGGACATTATAAACATGGATTGTCTCTCGATGGCTATGTCACAGAATACGAAACCCACGGACTGGTCACCAATAATCGATTATTTGAAAAGACAAAGAAATATGGAAATTAATGTAGATGTTTATCTATATATATAAAAAGAGAATGGTCGTGGAACGGGGCAAATGGACAGCAAAACTATAAGCCCCAGAACCACAATAACCCCCCAACACATTCCCACATACCACGAGGTACCTAGAGAGCCCAAAAATTCCGCCCTAGGTACCTCGCAACACCTCCAAGCAAGACCCCCCAAAAACCGCCATTGAAACCAAGCGTAGCCGCACTTGGTGAATGCCAATGGCCTCCTTCCCCTGCCAGGGGAGGGGAGGGGAGGGGGAAAGGCCTGATTAACAGCATCACAATCAGACCACCCCACAACCCCAGCCCCTTGCCCTCACCCCTCGTTCACCAATTCCTCCTCCGGTGCCCATCTCCGATATGCCGCGGTTGCGGAAGAGGGAGCTTTGCAACCACAACGGCGGCGCTGTGCCCGCCTCCTCCACCTCCTCCTCGCCCTCTTTCGCCACCTACCACCGGCCCGCATTCCTTCCTTCTGGCCTCTGGCCACCCACCGGAGCAGCTTCTAGGGCTCTGGGTGGCCTCTCCTGTCTCTGCCGCATCTCAGGGTGACCGGAGAAGCAAGAGGCCAAATTGGGAAAAACGGCCAAAAAACTACCAAAAAAATGGCGGCCGAACCACTTCCGGTCTGGCCAAAAAAGCTCCGCCGAAAATAGGACCTACAAGAAAAGGGGTCCCGATGGAAACACGGACAAAAAAACCGGACTGAAACAGGAAGTCCCACCCCTTACTGCCGGAACACCCCCAACTCAAGATGGTGGCCGTCAGGAAGCCCTGGCGGCCGCATGGAGGGCTCCGGAGTGTGGCCGGAGAACAGAGCCTGTACCTGCTCTCCACTGGGAGAGCGGAGCCTCCTCACCACCTAGATACCCTCCACAGTATGGAGGGAAAAGACAAAGGAGGTGTGGGGACGCTGGCCTCCCGCAGCCACGCAGAGGGCCACTGACTGCTGCTGGGAGCAAGGCGACACCGCAAAAACCCCCCTCCCCCCCAGGACGAAAGGGGAAAAAGGAAGGAAGGATGGAAGAAGGAGAAAAGAAGAAAGAAAAAAGAAGGATGGATAGAAGGAGAGGGAAGGAAATGAAACCAGGAAGGAAAGAAAAAGCCACAGCGAAGCGTGGCCAGGTCAGCTAGTTTGTACTAAAATGATACCTGGCTTGGCAAAGAAGGATTTGCTATAAATTATGATTTATGAGAATATCTGTTGACCAATGTGAAGGTCAAGATGGGTGGGAATCAGAGGGGGAAGTTCTAAGGTAGATGGTATGTCAGTGAATGTTGATGTTTGTGTCATGTGATTTGGTGGTTGGGGTGTTATGTGTTTGTCAAGTGACTGTCACAGTCACAGTGGATTGTGGTTGTTTTTATCCTTTTTAAAAACTCAATAAACATATTCTTTTTAAAAAAGTGGTCCAGCATTTTTGTGTTTTCCAATAATATGCTGTGTCCAGGTTGGTTCACCAAGTGTTCTGCTATGGCTGGTTGAATTAGTCTACAGTGCCCTTTGGGTTTTTTGATTCACGTTTGGGCAATGCTGCGTTAGATGGTCCCTATGTAAACTTAGGAATTGCCCCGTGAAATTTTGCCACCTCTACTATCCAGAGGAGGGCCCCCTTCTTTGGAGTGTTGAGCCTGGATTTCAGAAACACATATTCCTGGTCTTTTAGAGTGGCTTTATGGGACCTATCCATGGTGCTGAACCAAGAGTGAGTCTCCCTTTCAGCACCACAGAGAGCTTCCTGGTATAGGGAGATTTGGGCAAATCTTTACATTCTAGACTGGATCTGGATATGTTTGAGCAGTTTGTAAGTGAAAAAGTTACAAGTCAGAGTAAAGCAAGAACAATACATTTGGAGAGTTTGCAGATTTGGGAGCCCTTCAGATGTTACATTTTCAGCCCCCAAGATACAGATCGGTTTACTGCTACAACACTCTTCTTTACGCCAGTACATTGAACTGATTGGTGCCATTTTAACATTGCTAAATGAGAAGGCTTGGGATGGCTGCCCGTTGCAGACCGGAACAGGCCTTGACAAGGTGATACTGCTCTGTGGTTCTCATTATGGTGAATGGTGAGGAATGCTGTGTGTTGGAGTCCACAAACATTCAAAAGACAACTTGCCTGGAAAATGTCAGAGTGAGAAGCCAAGGCTGCCATGAAAGCGACACACATCTAACAAAGGCCAAAGCGAGAACGTCCTTCTATTCAACTGGCCTAAATCTTGGCAACAAACGGAAGAAAGTCTAGACTGCCTCTGAGTGTAGTGGAGTCTCCTTCTCCTTCTTTTCAGCAGAGGCTGTCTATCGAGAGTGCTTTGATTGTGCCTTCTTGCTAGACAGGGGGTTGGCCTGGATGGACCATGGGGGTCTCATCCAGGTCTAGGATTCTAGGATTCTATCTTAGGAGTGGGCAATATGGGGTCTCATGGACACACTTTTCTCTCCCATCCACCATCTCATCCTGACCACGGTCAACCCTTTTGGGATCCAAACATTTCCCGTTTTTTCTTCACTTTCTGCCTCCAAAAGAGAAGAGGAAGGGGCAGGCCCGGATTAACACATTTTTGCGCCCTAGGCCACACTTTGGAATTACTCCCCCTACCGCACCCCCTCCCCCACATCACTCAGACCCACACTCAAAATAAAACCTTATTTTCTCCTCCCTCCCTCCCCGGTGGGCCTGAGCTGATGCTGCTGCAGCCCTGGGGAGTGGGCGAAGGCTTGCCATGGGCAGCAGAAATGGAGCTCAGGACAGGGGCTTTCTTTCCGCTCTGCAAACCTGGCCTGGATCTCTCTCTCTCTCCACTGAGGAGGCAGCAAAAGGTGGGAAAGGAGGCCACTCACCCAGGACGCTGCCCTTTCAATGGAGGCAGGAGAGGAGACGGGGCTGCTGGCGCGTGCCTGGCCTCCGAGGCGGAGGATGCTGGCGGGGCGGCCAAAGCGGGTGCCATTTCCTCAAACCCGCTTTGGCGCCCCACCAGCATCCTCCGCCTACAGCCTTTGCAGCAGGCAAGGAAGGAAAGGCAAAGCACGGAGAGGAGACCCTGCAGATCCCCAGCCTCGCTGCCCACGGCTCCCGCGCCTTCCTCCTCCTTGGATTTTGGCCCAACAGGACAAAGAGTGGCGGCTCGGAGGCCAGGCACACACCAGCAGCCCCGTCTTTTCTCCTGCCTTTGCCGAAAGGGCAGCGTCCTGGGTGAGTGGTCTCCTTTCCCGCCTTTTGCTGCCTCCTCATTGGAGAGAGAGAGAGAGAGATCTCTCTCCTGCCCCAAGCCACCACCAGGCCCTCTCCCCTGCCCAAGGAGGAGGAGGCCTCCCTCTGGGGCAGGCGCCTGCAGCTGGGCACACTCTCCTCCGCCGGCGCCTGTCTGGGAGGGAGGGAGACCTCACTGGAGGTTTCCTCCCAGAAGCACGCTCTCCCCGTTTCCTCCCAGAACCATGCTCTCCTGACGTTTCACCCTCAGGGGCGGGCTGAGACAACATTCTTTTGGGGGGGGGATCCATGACCTGCGCCCCTTTGACTTGCACCCCAGGCCATGGCCTAGGGTGGCCTTATGGGTAATCCGGGCTTGGGAAGGGGGGGAAAGGGCAGGGAGAGAATGGCTTGAGAAGAACCCCCTCCTTTCCAGTCTGTCCACCCCAATCCAGCCCTCCATGCGCCCCCCCAAGTTAGAAAGTTTGCCTGGTATAGAGTCTTTTAAGAGCTCTCTTTCGCCTCTTGCCAAAGAAATAGGAACAGGGTCCGAGACATAAATAGGTTGCTCTTTACCGGCCTTTGGATGATGGATGCCTGGCTCTGAGAGCAAATTGGCAACTGAAGGAATGCTTCTCTGGTTGCAAGAGAAATGGCCCTTGGAGAGTTTGGCTAAAGGCTGGTTGGAAGTCGGATCAAAACGTATGAAAACTAGCTTGTCTTGGCTGACAGCTATGGGATTGATCAACAGAAGACCTGAAAACTTTCTGCAGGACGTAAAAGTGATTTTCCTCTGAATGCTTTCTGGGAAGGCATTTTCCTCCCAGACTGGGAACCCAAACTGAAGGCATTGGACATATTTTGCCCTGAATCAGGATTTGGCCTTCCTTCCAGTCCAGGTAAAAGGCCATCTGAAGAAACCAAGAATCCTATGGAGACCTCCTCAAATGCTGAGATCTTCAAGCAAAACATTAATTTCGGTCCCGTCTGAGATTCCTTTGGTGAGCATGCAAAGGAGAGAGGAAGCATGCAGAACCAATGCAGTTTGACCCCACTTGAATGGCCATGGCTCAATGCTATGGAATGGTGGGGTTTTACATAGCTTTTAGCCTCCTCGGTCCAAGAGTGTATGGGCCTCCCCAAACTACAACTCCCAGGAACCCATAGCATCAAGTCAAGGCAGTTAAAGTGGTAACAAACTGAATTAATTCCACAGTGTAGAACAGGGGTGGGCAATCTACGGCCCGCGGGCCGGAAACCCCCCCCCCCCGCCGCCGGTTCTATCCGCCCCCTGGCAGGCAGGCCGGCGGGCAATGGAGGGGAAGGGAGGGGGGAGAAGAGGAGGAGGTGAGGAGCAAGCGGCGCCGCAGAACATGGCTTCGCTGTCCTCCGCCTCTTCCCTTCCCTTCCCTTTCTCTACTCTGAAGATCTGGCGAAGGTGAGGGCTTTGTCCACCCCTCGTTGGCAGGACTTTTCCGAGGCACGCTGAAAGAGGACGATACCACTATCTCTCTCACACCCCTACCGAGGAGGGGTGTGCACACATGGCGTGAGCGCGCATGGGCAAAACCCTCACCCTCGCCAGCTCTTCGGGCAGGCTCCTCCTCGCCCCCTCCTTTCACCTTCCCCCCTCCCTCCCTCCATGTTCGCTGCCACCCCAGTGCATTGTGGGTGCACTCCCACAATGGACTGGGGTGGACAGAAGGCAGGAAGGAAGGAAGGCAGGAAGGTGCTGTGTTGCCTCTCTCTCTCTTTCTCCCCCTTCCCTCCGCATTTTCGCATCAGAGGGCTGAAGGAGGGCCGAAGTTTGCCCAGGCTTGATGTACAATGTAGTTCAGCCTTTAGGTGCAGCCCTCCATAATATTTTTTGGCTCTCATGTGGCCCCTTCGAAAAAATAATTGCCCACCCCTGGTGTAGAAGCACACAATGCCTTGGCAGCCCCCCGCCCCTCACCACCACTTTGGGGGACTTTTTTCTCTTTGCAATAAAGCAATAGAAAGAATCCATCCTTCTTCGTCACAATGTCTCATGTATTCATTTAGATACTTGCAAACAGTTAAGCATTAATGACCCCAAAAAGACATGAAATCAAGAGTAAGGGAAAAGAAGAAAGCTATTGATTAATTCAGTAGGGATAACCTGTAAGTAAACAGTGGAGAAGGATCTGGTGCATCTGTCACATTAATATGATGTGGAGATTTGATAAATGCGGATTTGGTATGTGTAGGTATGAATGAATTGAATGAATGGTGGATGAATGAGAATGAATAATTCTGGAGACGCCATTCTGAATGTTGAGGCCTGGAAAACAGCAACGCTCAGGAATTGTAACTAACACCTGCTAATGAGAATTGAAATGATTGGCCGGCCATAGCAAACTTCTGTCATTGATAAGAACTGTGACAAATGACTAACTGTTGAGCTTTTGGGGGGAAACAACATGTTTACATTCACCAAAGACAATGGTTCTGTTAAGTTAAGGATGTTAAGAAGGAAGTCAACACAAAGCCAACACCAATCAAGAAGAGTCCGGCTGGACCCCCAGCTGTCTATGGAGGTACATATTGCTTGTGCCTGCAAGACAGCCTTTTATCATCTGCGACAAGCGAAACGCCTGGCTCCCTATCTCTCCCGCCGCGACCTGGCCACGGTGATCCAAGCCACGGTCATCTCAAGGCTCGATTACTGTAACGAGCTGTACATTGGCCTACCTTTGTCGACGATCCGGAAACTCAAACTGGTGCAGAACGCAGCAGCTCATTTGCTGCTGGGAGCCACAAGAACTGCTCATATAACACCTCTTCTGCGCGAGCTGCACTGGTTGCTGGTGTTAGTTAGTTCTGTTAGTTAGTTAGTTCTGTTAGTTCTGACTTTCAAGGCCTTACATGGTTTGGGGCCAGTGTACTTGAGGGAGCGGCTTACCCCATATGTACCCAGAAGATCACTGCGTTCAGAGGGGCTTAACATGCTTGAGGTCCCAGGTCTGAAACTCTGTAGGCTCTCTAGCACGTGGCAGAGAACGTTTTCGGTGGCTGCGTCGGTCTTATGGAATTCGCTGCCAGCGGAGACGCGAACCGTGCGGGACCTAATGGCCTTCCGCAGGTCCTGCAAGACCTGGCTGTTCAGGCAGGTATCCGGTGTTTGACCGGCGCCTGATTAACATCTGCCACCCTGCCGTGCTACCACTATTCTTGTATGAATCAGCTGTGCCCTGATTCGTTATGGTTTTATGGGATTGTAAGGGGTGGGATTGTTAACTGTTTTTATGAGGTTTTATGATGTTTTAAATTTGTGTGTCTTACATGTTGGAAATCGCCCTGAGCTTCGGGAAGGGCGATCCATTAAATCGAAATAATAAATAAATAAATAAATAAACATCTGTCTGGAAACTGAGATGGAATCAACCTGGATGGAAAATGTCTATCATTAATTTACAACTTTGGGACTGCCTGGCCATGTTCTAGAAGCATTCTCTCCTGATGTTTTGCCTGCATCTATGGCAGGCATCTTCAGAGGTTGGGCCTCAACAAACCAACAACAACAACCAACAACAAACCAACCAACTAGCAATATTTTGATGGCCTTTTGCACTTCCATGTGATCTCTATGGCCAGCCCATTGCAGAAAACCAAAAGCTGAGAACGTGCAAATCTAAGTGGAGATTGTGGTTGTTTTTATTATTGAGAGAGACAGCTATTTTGCGAGTATGTATGATTAACTTTGGTGATGCCAAAGTCAAAGCCTCCCAGGAGGCTGAGCAATTTGCCTCATAAAGGCCGCGATGGAAAGGCTGGCTCACCAGTCATGCCCAAATGTTGTTGCTTTCCATCCTACGCCTTTCTTTCCTTGCCTACTAATAAGCCCTTGACTGTTGAACAATCAGAAATAAGGAACAACCGTAGAATAACGCAGGTACGTTCTGCCAGTCTTTGATAGCTGTCGAAAGCCTGGGTTTCGGCTCAAACACTCCCAGCTTTCTCTTTTCACAAATACCTGGAAACTGAGGGGAAAGGGAGGAAAGCATGGACGAATTTCCATAAGAAAGAAAGCACAAAACAGGACCATTCTTTCTTGTGGGAATGTAGCCACACTTTATTTGCTTTTCCTTGAAGGTCCAGGCATTGGGACCTGCAGTTTGGAACCCCCCCTCCTCAAAAAGAAGGCAAAGTTTCACAGATGAGCAAAATGATCTTCCTTGTGATGTGTGACATTAGGCCCGGATTACACGGTTGTGGCACCCTAGGCCACACTCTTGAAGTGCCACCCCCGCTCCGGGGGGCGGGGTCGCTTGTGGAGGGCGGGGCCGCTTACTGGGCACAGGGCCGCTTGCAGGGGTGCCCCCGCTGCTCGCACCGGCCCCGCCCCTCTTCCTTCACTGACTGAAGGAAGAGGGGCGGTGCCAGCGTGAGCAGCAGGGAGGGGGCGGCGCCGGGACTTCCTTCCGCCCCTCCTCTCTCGCGCATCAGGAGGGGGCAGAGGGAAGTCCTAGGCCCCCTCCCCGCTGCTTGCGCCGGCCCCGCCCCTCTTCCTTCACTGACTGAAGGAAGAGGGGAGGGGCCAGCGCGAGCAGCAGGGAGGGGGCGCTTCCGCCGCCGCACGCATGCACACTTTTCCCCCCGAATTTTTAAAAGAATTTTTTAAATTTTTTTAAAAAACTTCTTTGGGGGGTCTGGATCTGCTGCCCCCCCCCCAAAGGTGCCGCCCTAGGCCCTGGCCTAGGGTAGCCTTATGGGTAATCCGGGCCTGTGTGACATTGTGCAATGTAAAATACGTAGTTGGGACTTGCATTCTCAATGGTCAATGCACAATACACAATGCAAAAGATGTAACTGGGACTCGCATGCTCAATGCACAATGCACGATATGCAGCTGGGACTTGCATGCAAAATGTGTAACTGGGAGTTGCATGCACAAGACACAATATGCAATGCAAAATGCATAGCTGGGAGTTGCATGCCCAATGCGCAATGCAAGGTGTGTAACTAGGACTTGCATGCTCAGTGCACAATATACAAAACAAAATGGGATGACATGCAAAGGTCTGCCTCTGCCACCTTGAGCTGAAAGTTCTTCATGGGGCAAACATGTCCAGTTGCTCCCACAGCTGAAGGAAGAATGGTCGGTGTGGAATCGGCCAATTCCCATCATCCCTGTAAATAAATAAATGCTGTAAGTAAATAAATAAATAAGTCCCCAACAACAAAGACCCATCTCTGAAGCAGCAAAAAAGAAAAGAAGGGAGGAAAGAAGGAAGGAAAGCAGGGAGGAAAAAAGGAAGGAAAGCAGGGAAAGTAGAAAGAGGGAGGGAAAGAAGGAAGGTGCTTTGAATGCAATTTTCCTGCTTCTTGGCAGGGGGTTGGACTGGATGGCCCAGGAGGTCTCTTCCAACTCTATGGTTCTATTCTTCTATGATTCTAAGGAAGAAAAGCAGGGAGACAGGGAATGGAAGAAGGAAGGGGGGGGGAGAAGGAAAGAAAAAAGGAAGAAAAAGGGGGAGGATGGAAAGAAGGAAAGCAGGAAGGAAAGAAGGAAAAAGGAGGGAGGGAGGGAAGGAAAGAAGGAAGGAAGAAACACAGGGAGGGAGGGAGCAAGGAAGGAAAGAAGGAAGAGGAAGGAAGAAAAACGGAGGGAGGGGAGGAAGAAGGAAAGAAGGGAGGGAGGGAGGGAACAGATGGGAATAATAATAAAATAATTTTTTTAAACTTTATTTATATTCTGCCCTATCTCCCCTGGGGGCCTCAGGGTGAAAGAAGGAAGAAGGAAAGAAAGGAAGGAAAGAAGGAAGGAAGAAAAGCAGGGGGAAAGAAGGAAGGAAAGAAAGGAGGAAGAAAATCAGGGGTTAGAACAGTGGTTCTCAACCTTCCTTATGTGGTGACCCCTTAATACCGTTCCTCATGTTGTGGTGACCCCCAACCATAAAATTATTTTCGTTGCTACTTCATAACTGTAATTTTGCCACTGTTATGAATCGTAATGTAAATATCTGATATGCCGGATGTATTTTCACTCACTGGACCAAATTTGCCACAAATACCCGATATGCCCAAATTTGAATACTGGTGGGGTTGGTGTGTGTGGGGGGTGGGGGGGGGGGAGAATTGATTTTGTCCTTTGGGAGTTGTAGTTGCTGGGATTTATAGTTCACCTACAATCAAAGAGCATTATGAATGCCACCAATGATGGAATTGACCCAGACTTGGCACACAGAACTCCCATGACCAACAGAAAATACTGGAAGGGTTTGGTGGGCACTGACCTTGAGTTTTGGAGTTGTAGTTCACCTACATCCAGAGAGCACTGTGGACTCAAACAATGTTGGATCAGGACCAAACTTGGCATGAATACTCAATATGCCCAAATATGAACGCAGATGGAGTTCAGGGGAAATAGACTTTGACATTTGAGAGCTGTAGTTGCTGGGATTTATAGTTCCCCAATGATGGATTTAGACCAAACTTGGCAAGAATATTCAATATGCCCAAATATGGAGTTTGGGGAAAGAGGCTTGATATTTGGGAGTTGTCGTTGCTGGGATTTATAGTTCACCTACAATCAAAGATCATTCTGAACCTCACCAATGATAGAATTGGGCCAAATTTCTCACACAGAACCCCCACGACCAACAGAAAATACTGTGAGAGGGCCTGAGAGGCCTTGCGGTCCCTCTTCCTCCTCCTCCTCCTTTTCTATTGCAAGCTCCTTGCCCACCCTCTCCTGGTTTTGTTGAGTCTGTGGTGCTTTTCTCCCCCGAAGGAGCAACCTTCCCTCACTGTCTTGGCCTGGCATGCCATTGCTATCTGGGCATTGAGCCCTGTTGTGCTTTCATGTTTGGTCTGAAGGGAAAGGAAAGGGGGAGTTGACATTGCAAGGGCACCCATGGCCAAGGCTTCCTTATCTAGAGATTTCCTACAAAGAGAAACAAAGCTGGTGGCTTTTGCTTGTGCAGCCCACATCTTGAAACCCTGGGCAACTCTGAAACCTCATGGAAGAAGAAGCCCTGCCTGGCTGAGGCCCAAAGGATCATCAGTGGGAGATGGAAGACTCTTGTGGAGTTCCTCTTGTGCGATTGCAGCCCGTCTTTCCGAGTGCCACGTAACAGAAGTGGAGAGGGCCGTTCTGTCCTTCTCGCAGCTAATGATTTTGTATCGCAGCATAGATTTATTTCCATTTGCAGAGACCCTGCAGCTCTTGTCCAGACACTTGTATGACTCAACTTCCCTAGGATCATAAGAGTTGTGCTGTTGTTGTTTTTTTGAAAGAGAGAGTCTGGAAACGTTCCTGCTATTTCACGACTCGGATTCAGCAAAACAACCCTGAAGTCTCTTTCAAGACTCCTCGGTATACGATTCTATGTTTTATCACAAATTCCATAAATTCCCACCTACTGCACCTCAGAACATGAACCATTTCTGTTATGTTGCTATCTCCATTCTCGCAGGGTGCGCCTACATTGCAGACTTAATGCAGTTTGGCGTCACATTATATGCCATGGCTCAAGGCTATGGAATCCTGGGACTTCAGAAGGTCTTTCAGCACCCCGGCTAAAAAGGGCTGGTCAAATGGGTCAAATGGGTGACCATTGGTGCGACACAACACTTGAACTGCCACGAGGCAACTCTATTGAATCCCGTGAGTTGTAGCTTGACAAGTCCTGCAGCCTTCCTTTGCTGGTACCCCACCAAACTACAACTCTCAGGGTTCTATAACATTGAGCCATGGCAGTTCTATGCAAACTGTGCCATTGGGATTTGAATGGTCAGTGCTCAATCCTCATTATGCAATGCTCAATGCTCAGTACACATGCACAATGCTCAATACGCAATGCTCAATGCTCAGTTCAACAATATCCTGTCTTTTAAAATATATTTTTATACTGATTTCTAGTCTGATTTTAAATAACTGTTTACTGGGGAGTTGTCCTTCTCCTCTTAGGGCGCTTGTGCCTGCTTTGTGCTGGTCTGTGACCGTAATAAAGTTTTGATTGATTGAACAATGCTCAGTCCTCAATATGCAATGCACAATGCTCAATGCTCAATACGCAATGCTAAATGCACAATGCTCAGTTCCATACGCAATGCTCAATGTTCCATACGCAATGCTCAATGCACAATGCTCAGTGCATAATGCTCAATGCTCAATATGCAATGCACAATGCTCAATACGCAATGCTCAATTTACAATGCTCAATATGCAATGCTCAATACACAGTGCTCAGTGCTCTATCCTCAATATGCAATGCTCAATGCACTATGCTCAATATGCAATGCTCAATGCACAGTGCTCAGTGCTCTATTCTCAATATACAATGCTCAATGCTCAATGCTCAATATGCAATGCACAATGCTCAATACGCAATGCTCAATTTACAATGCTCAATATGCAATGCTCAATACACAGTGCTCAGTGCTCTATCCTCAATATGCAATGCTCAATGCACTATGCTCAATATGCAATGCTCAATGCACAGTGCTCAGTGCTCTATTCTCAATATACAATGCTCAATGCACAATGCTCAATATGCAATGTATAATGATCAATGCACAATGCTCAATGCTCAGTCCTCAATATGCAATGCTCAATGCACAATGCTCCATGTTCCATACACAATGCTCAATGCTCAGTGCACAATGCTCAATGTTCAATATGCAATGCACAATGCGCAATATGCAATGCTCAATGCACAATGATCAGTGCTCTATCCTCAATATGCAATGCCCAACAGAATTCTCAATGCTCAGTGCTCAGTCCTCAATATGCAATGCACAATGCTCAGTGCACAATGCTCAATGCTCAATAGGCAATGCACAATGCTCAATATGCAATGCTCAATGCACAATGATCAACGTTCTATCCTCAATATGCAATGCCCAACAGAATTCTCAATGCTCAGTGCTCAATCCTCAATATGCAATGCACAATGCTCAATGCAAAATGCACAATGTACAATAAGAATCACATGCCAAGATTTTCCTCTACCGTCTTAAGCTGAATGTTCTGCATGGGGCAAACCTGCATGGTTGCTTCCATAGCTGAAAGAGGAATGGTCGATGTGGAATCGGCCCCACCAAACTACAACTCCCAGGCTTCCATAACATTGAGATATGGCAGTTCATGGTGCCAAACCGCCTCCATTCTCCAGTGTAAATTCACCCTGAAGTGGTCCAAGATCCCTTTGTGTGCACCAGGTTGGAGTGAGTGCAGAAAATGTGATATGAATAACTCTATTTCCGTGATCTGGAAGCAGTCGCCGCAAACATCTCGGCAATATGTGAAGTGCTTAGCGCATGATCTCTTATCTGATGTCAGCCTCGTCAGCTCAGCGGCTCATGACCTCTGAGGGAATGAAACCCTAGGTTCGGTTTTTCGTTTTCAAGCAAACACTTGTCTGTTTCTGCTGGGTTTGATGGAAAAAACAAATCTTCCTGTTGCATATTCTCTGGGTTCATTAACATTTCACCGTGCGCAAAGCCACTTCTGCAGAACGGACTCTTTTCATCTATGATGTCAACAACACTTGCTTCAATGCTGCGAAGTATACTTTCAAAATAAACTTATCTCCTCCTGCTCCATTGTAAAATGGTCTCAGCCAGGGGCGGTCTAAGGTAATTTTAAATGGTAAGCGAACATTATTTTGGCGCCCCCCCCACCAAAAAACATTATTTTGCCCTCCCCCCATGTAAAACAAATATACAATTATAATATCACAATACCATTAGTAGTATTGTATGGTATCAATGTATATACAATATATTATACCATACTCATACTATATTATATCATAATTATATTATACTACATTACAATATAATTATATTATAATATATTGACATTATAATATAATATAACATTCTATTATATTATTATTATTATTATAAAATAATAAATAAAGTTATTTATTGAAATAAAATTATCCTCTACTAAATATTTTCATTACTCCTATAAAACTCAAATAACCCAAAATAAAGTAAAATAAAATATTATATATTACTATTTTGTACAATACCACTATACTGCAATATTGTTTGTAATATTACATGTAATATAAAATATATCATTATTCTATTGTTATATTGTATGACAATATTAAGCAGAACTGTATAATAATCAACAAGAAATGCAATGTAAATGCATCAAAATCAGAATATATTACCTACCACCTGTCTCATAATTCATAGGAGTCTCCCATAAGTCCAAAATTAGGATCCCAATGGAAATGGAAATGGAAAAACAGCCAAAATGTTCAAATGAGGTCGAATACAGGCCTGGGCAAACTTGGGCCCTCCCTCCCTCTAGGTGTTTTGGACTCCAACTCCCACAACTCCTCATAGCCTCAGGCCCCTCAGGTCTAGACAGAAATAGAGCCGAAGAAAGGAAGGAGGAAGAGAAGAGGTCACAGAGAAGGAGGAGGAAAGCCCTTCATTCATTCCTTCACTTACACTTCCTTCACTGATTCTTTTCTCCTTCCCCGCAAACGCGCATGCGGTGGAGACAAAGGGAGAGGGGAAGCACTCCCTGCCTGCCCGATAGGGAGTTCTTTGCTTACAGGCTTCTGCGCAAGGGAGCTACTGGGCATGCGCGGAGGTTTTCGCACATGTGCAGTTACTCCTGCGCTCAACTTCAGCTCCGGAGCAACTGCACCTGCACGAAAACCTCCACGCGTGCCCAGAAGTGGTGTTGGCGCGCTCAAAAGCAGGCAGCTGCGGTGCTGCCTGAGGAACATCGGCAGGGCCAGGATGGCGCCCCATGCGGCCAGGATGGCGTCCCTTTCCCAGATGGCGCCCTATGCGGCCGCTTACTTGGCCTACCTGCAGGACCGCCCCTGGTCTCAGCACTGCCCTCTGCTATGGTTACAACATTATGGTTATGACATTTGAAATATGGTTGGAAATAAGTTTCTTGAATGTCAACAAAGCCCAATGAGGAAACTCCTAGAACAGCGAGAATGTTCACAATTTGAGACTTATTCCTCTTCACAACAAAACACCACATTTCTGCAGATTGACTGTGCAGCATTTTGACAAGGAGCAAATGCCATTTAATGACCTACTTGCCATGGATTAGTCTTTGAGGATAATTACATTTTTGCAAGCTGGGATACATCTTCGCTGTAGTGTTAATGCAGTTTGATGCCACTTTCATTGCCATGGCTCAATACAAAAGTTGTAGTTTGACACGGTCTTATCCTTCTCATCCAAAGAGTACTGAAGCCTCACAAAGAGTGGTTTCAAGTGGGTTCAAACTGTATTAATTCTACAGTGGAGATGCACCCCATGAAAATAATAGCAGGTGATTTCTACTTTGCCTTCATGAACAAGGCTTGGGGATCCCTCTGTGGTGGATTCCTGCAAGACTGCAACACTAAAAGTACATGAAATTGCAAAATAACAATAATAACAGCAATAATAGTAATGGTAATAGTAATCATAATCATAAAAAATATGTATTTGGATGCATATCATCTTTGATGCATCGACAGCGATTTGCAAAAATTACTTTTTGGTTCAGTGCCATAAAACACCATGTGGTACTTCATCCGAGAAAAGCAAATGTAGGAATCCTGGCTTCCAAAACCCATATTTTAAAAGAAAAGATGTCTCTTTAAGCTTTATTAACAGTTGAAATGATTATAAGTGGAATGAAAGGCACAAAAATGCACTTGCTTTCCAGTCACTGGGTGCTCCGCCCACACTGTAGAATGGATGCTGTTTGGCACTGTGACAAATTGCCTATATTTTGGGCCAGAAGAAGCCCAGGAGGAAAAGCCCTTTTTGGTGGGTTGGCCATTTCATGGTCTGTTTGGATGAACGGCCATTTTAAGGTTAGGTTTCCCAGTTAGGCTGAGTTGGAGACAGCCTAGAAAAGGGATTAGAACCTTAGAGAGCCAGTAGGCAGTTAAGCCAGGCACCAGGGGTGAAATGTCGGTTGGAATTTTGAAAACTGACAGTTGGTGAGCAGTTAGGCAGTTAGGGAGGCCACGGAACTCTGGATGGGAGTTGATGGTTGGTCTCTGACAGAGAAGGTCAAAGTGAGTTAGGCTCTTGAGAGAGTTAGCACCTTTGTGCTGGGTTTTGTAGGATTCTGAGAGGAGTCAGAGTCAGGTAGTTGTAGGCAGCAGATAATACCTTAGCACAGTATTAACTGGGGTGCTACGTCGTTTGTAACTTGTTTCAAGCTTTGTGCAAGTTGTTAAGTAACCACACGCGCCAACATTTCATTGTAACCATTACGCTAAAGTGCCTGTGAATCTCTCACAAGTTGTTTAAATAAACTTTGTTCCTTCGTTCATCTTCATCCTTGCCTCCCGGTGTCTCAATCCTCCCTGGGCTAAATGGTGGCAGCGTGTCTTTAAATCTAAAAGTTCCCTGACACTGTGCCCCAGCCTAGAGACTAAGGCGAGCCCTCACCACAATCCTTGGTGGCAGCCAGGTATTAAAACAGCCTTTCGCTATCACAGGCACCATTTGCACTCAGTGCTATCCAAGCCCTGGAGATGTTGTTTCGCAAGGTCTATAGCAAGGTCTATGGTTCTATGGTTCTATCATTCAGACAGTGGTACAAGATCCATTTGTATGTTCCAAGTTGGAGTCGGTGAAGGAAACAGCAACATGTGATGGAAACAATGAACACAAGCATTTGTTTTGCATGCCACATTGATATGAAAACCTTTGCAAAAGTTTTCCTACCTGAAATGCATTAAAGGGAGATCATTGACTTACAAAGTCTTGTTTTTTCCCCTCCCAAAAACAGCCAAATCCCTTTGTCTCCCCAATCTGGTTGAGACTATATATATTTTTGGCATGCAAACTGTTCTTTGAGATCCTTTCCAGGCCAATGGCTCACATGAAAGGCTGTCTTTTGGAACAAGCGTGCGCTGGAATACCGTTCAGGAATTAAGAGAGTAGGCTTCACGTGACTGTTCTCCATTCAAAGGTCAGTTGCATTGCCTTCCCTATCTGTGTTCTTTTTCCCTGAGTCTGAACCTAATCAAAAAGAAACCACGTCTGATCGTTGGGCTTTTTCCAAGAGACCAAAACTGGAGCCCAAAGCTTCGTTCAACATCTCATGAGGTCCGTGTGATGTGTTCCAGTAAATAAATATTAGAGATCTGCACCGAAAACAATCCGGAGACCTCTGTTAAATTCACTATGTTATACATTTAGTGCCCTCCTGCAAGCAATAAATGTCATGGATATTTATGAACTACACCGACAGGTTGCAATGCCTTCCTTCCCCAACTACCGTTTCCATGCCATTGTTTGCTTTCAGTAGCTGAGTGCCTCCAAGCCATTGCTGATGGATGTTGGCCTTAAAGGTCTTCCTTTGCAAGATATCTTCAGGGGGAGTTGCCCTCGCTTTCCTCCAAGGCTGAGACATTGTGACTTTTGGAGGTCACCCACCTGACGGTGGTGAAGTTCTTCTCCTTTTGCCTTTTGGGCTGAGAACACCCTTAGAACTTGATCACAAACTACCGCTGTGTTTTGAATGAGCGTTGAAGGCTTTCATGGTCAGAAACATTGCGGTGAGGTGTGTTTTCTGGGCTGGATGGCCAACGTATTCAAGCAACATTTTCTTTCTTGAAAATTGGTCTGACGTTGAGCTCATCAAAATGCTCATGGTGTCTTATGCTACTGAGGGAAAACTAAGCAGAGGATGTATCTACACCTTAGGCTTGTGCATTCAGGGGCAGGGGCGGTCTAAGGTAATTTTATATGGTAAGCGAACATTATTTTGGCACCCCAAATTATTTTTGCCCCCATGTAAAACAAATGTACAATTATAATATCACAATACCATGGTAGTATTATATTGTATCAATGTATATACAATATATTATAGTACATACTCATACTATATTATATCATAATTATATTATACTACATTACAATATAATTATATTATAATATATTGACATTATAATATAATAGAACATTCTATTATATTATTATTATAAAATAATAAATAAAATTATTTATTTAAATAAAATTATCCTCTACTAAATATTTTCATTACTCCTATAAAACTCAAATAACCCAAAATAAAGTAAAATAAAATATTATATATTACTATTTGCCTGCGCAGTTGCGCCTGTCTCTCCTTGATGCTCCCGGCCAGCGCGCACATGGGGAGGTGGACAGGTATGGTAGGGTTCACACGTGATTGGGCCTGGTGAGGGAGTTTGCCTCAGCACGCTGCGGCTACTTCCGGTGGCGGCTGTCAGGAGGCAATATGTCGCCAATACCCCTTTGGCTCCCCTCCCCTCTCCCTTTGTCTCTGCCCCCTGCCTGCCCAATTGGGTCACCGTATTCGGCGGCAGGGCGAAGACAAAGGGAGAGGGGAAGCACTCCCTGCCTGCCCGATAGGGAGTGCTTTGCTTACAGGCTCCTGTGCACAGGAGCAACTTCAGCTCCGGAGCAACTCCGCCTGCGCGAAAACCTCCACGCATGCCCAGAAGTGGCGTCGGAGCGCACAAGTCCGGGGCCCAAAAGCAGGCAGCTGCGGCGCTGCCTGAGGAACATCGGCAGGGCCAGGAAGCCGTCTGGCACCGGCGTCCGGCGGGCAGGGGAATTCGCCCCTTCCCAGATGGCGCCCCATGTGGCCGCTTCCTTGGCCTACCTGTAGGGCCGCCCCTGTTCAGGGGTAACCTTGACCCATTTCATGTCCTGGCTTTCGGTAGGGAGGCTGATCCATTTTTTTGGGGAGCCTCCTGAAATCAGGAGGGCAGATATCTGTTTTTGATCTGGAGTGCTGAAAGATCTGTTTTCTATTGGCCCATTATGGGGGAGGTCTTCCCAGGCTTCCCTTCCCATCATAGGCATTTAAGCTGTTTCTACTCTAGAGGAAGAGAAATGCGGGAAACTCGACTGCATAATTTGTGGTAGTAACCCAAAAAAAGGCAGCTGCAAAGGACTCTATGTAACGTTTGTCGATCTCACCAAAGCCTTTGACACTGTGAGCAGAAAAGGTCTGCGGCAGATCCTGGAACGTCTAGGATGTCCCCCCAAACTCCTCAAAATGATTATCCTGTTACATGAAGGCCAGCGCGGTCAAGTCAGATATGGCGATGCGCTCTTGGAGCCTTTTCTAATAACTAATGGAGTGAAACAAGGTTGTGTTCTTGCACCAACCCTATTTACAATCTTCTTCAGCATGATGCTCCAAAGGGCTACGGCAGACCTCTAAGAAGTCGGCATATATATACGCTATCGTACTGATGGTAGCTTGTTCAACTTAAGCCGTCTGAGGGCTCGCACTAAGACTCTAAACTATCTAGTCCGTTAGCTGCTTTTTGCTGATGATGCTGCCCTTGTCACCCATTCAGAAGCAGACCTGCAGCGCCTAACATCTTGCTTTGCAGCAGCTGCAGAGCTGTTTGGGCTGGAAGTCAGCCTGAAGAAAACGGAAGTCCTCTACCAGCCCGCACCACAGGAAGAACACCATAATCCCCACGTCAGCATAGGCACATCTGTGCTCAAGTCCGTTCAGCAGTTCACCTACCTGGGAAGCATCGTCTCTTCAGACGCCAAGATTGACAAAGAGATAGATCACAGATTATCAAAGGCATATAGTGCATTTGGAAGGCTTCACAAAAGAGTCTGGAGCAACAAGAACCTGAGGCAAAGCACCAAAATCAGTGTGTACAGAGCTATCATACTGTCTGTTCTCCTCTATGGGTCTGAAACATGGGTCACCTATCGCCAACACCTACGACTCCTCGAACGCTTTCATCAGCGCTGTCTTCGCACAATCCTAAATATACACTGGACCGACTATGTGACGAATATTGCTGTCCTTGAGCAAGCAGGGATCACCCTCATTGAGGTCATGCTATTGAGAACACAGCTGCGCTGGGCAGGACACGTCTCTAGGATGGAGGACCACCGCCTCCCAAAGATACTACTCTATGGTGAACTCACCACGGGTTAGCGCAAGAGAGGTGCCCCCAAAAAGAGATATAAGGACTCCCTGAAACAACATCTCAGGCTCGGCCAGATTGATCACCAACAATGGTCCACCCTGGCCTCACATCGGGAGGCATGGAGATGCACTATCCACAATGCTGCAGCCTCTTTCGAGAAGACACGCCGAATGAGTCTTGAAGAGAAACGACAACGCAGAAAGAACTGCAACTTGGAAACAACATCACCCAAGGAGACTTTCTGCTGTACTTTCTACAACCGAACTTGCCTATCTCAGATTGGCCTTTTTAGTCATCAACGCGCTTGTAAAAAGCGTGGGATGAGTCCTTCCTGAATCTTCGTTCACGAAGTAATGCCGAGAGAGAGAGAGAGAGAGACTCTAGAGGAGAGGTGCTCAGCTGCAAGCAGGCATGTGCTTTAAGGATGCTTCTTACCTGCTTCTCCACTGTAGAGGAGAGGGCTGAGTGCCAGCAGGCACACACACTTTCTAGGTCTGCATGCCCCACACAAACTCTTTCTAAGGAAAGGAGGCAAGTTTTGTTTCTTACTCAAGAAGAGGCACTCGATTGCAGGCAAGCATGTGTGCTTTCTGGGCCTGCACACAACACACACACTCTTTCCAAGGCAAGGAGGCAAGTTCTGTTTCTTACTCTACAGGAGGCACTCGATTGCAGGCAGACACGTGTACTTTCTGGGCTTGCATGCCACACAGTTGCTTTCCAAGACAAGGTGGCTGCTCACACTTGCTTTTGTGTTCAGCTGATTTTAATACCGGGAGGGGGCTTCCCGTTACGTGCTCCCGAAGGTAACGAAAGTAACGAAAGAATGGACACAACGAAGGAAAATGGATCTGCGCACAACTCTATTACACTGTAGAGTTAATACATTTTGACACCACTTGAATGGCCATGGCTGAATGTGATGAGTGTTGTTATGGAAATTAAAGGGGGTTATAAATAGACATAGTAATAAACATAATAAACATAACCG
Organism: Anolis apletophallus; assembly: GCA_030556195.1. Classification (NCBI taxonomy): domain Eukaryota; kingdom Metazoa; phylum Chordata; class Lepidosauria; order Squamata; family Anolidae; genus Anolis; species Anolis apletophallus. The sequence continues at coordinate 18,291,765 of JARBWK010000016.1, read as the reverse complement.
GAAGAACAACAAGTATGGTCATTGTGTCGGTGCCTAATGTAAGGCATCGAATTTTGCCATCTATGTGACAGCGAGTAGAGAGGGGAGGGTTGGTTTCCGAGAGGCTCCCCTTAAGCTGTGGGGTGCCTCAGGGAGCCATTCTCTCCCCTTTGTTGTTCAACATCTACATGCAACCCCTTGCCAAACTGGTACGGAGTTTTGGTCTGGAGTGCCATCAGTACGCTGATGACACCCAGCTTGAGCTGAGGATGGATGGCTGCCCAGACTCTGTACCTGATTGTTTCCAACAATGCCTTGAAGCCGTGACTGGTTGGCTGCGAGCCAGTCAGTTGAGAGTGAATCCATCGAAGACGGAGATCCTTTAGCTGGGCTAACTGGGGGGGTGAGCTCCGGCTGCCTACTCTGGACAGCGAGGCACTACGCCCGTCGTCTGTAGTAAAGAGTCTGGGGGTCCAGCTAGACCCGCTGCTGACAATGGAGGCTCAGGTCTCCGCTGTCAGCAGATCCGTCTTCTACCACCTATGGCAGGCTAGGCGGCTGGCGCCCTACTCTCCGGAAATGACCTAGCCACGGTAATCCAAGCGACGGTCATCTCGAGGTTAGACTACTGTAACGGCCTCTACATTAGCCTTCCTTTGTTGGTCATCTGGAAGCTCAAGCTGGTGCAGAACGCTGCAGCACGACTCCTGGCTGGAGTGCCGGCCAGGGCTCATATTACACCAACCTTGCAGCGCCTGCACTGGCTACCAATTGAGCACCGGGTCATCTTCAAAGTGCTGGTTCTGACCTTCAAGGCCTTGTATGGTCTGGGACCGGTGTATCTGAGGGACTGTCTACTCCCATATGTTCCACAGAGATCCCTTCGATCTGAAGTTCTCAATCTTCTACAGATTCCCTCCCTACGAACTGTACATCTAGGCAGAGAGCCTTTTCCGTGGTTGCCCCATACCTGTGGACCAATTTACCGCCAGAAGTACGATCAATTAATGAGCTACCGGCCTTCCGGAAAGCTTGTAAAACGGCGTTATTCCGGCAAGCATGCAACCTGTAACCCTCTCCGGTTGTAGTGGAAAGTTGTTATTCTGTCTGAAATTTTACTGTGATATGTCTTTATGCTCCATTGTTTAGTTCGATATGTTGTAAACCGTTCTGAGCCAACATGGAAAGGACGGTATACAAATCGAAATAATAAATAAATAAATAAATAAACCGCTTTGAGTCCCCCCCAAGGGTGAGAAAAGCGATATGTAAATACTGTAAATAAATAAATAAATAAATAAGGAGGACATAACAACAACAAAATATTAATAATAATAATCACTGCAAAAATACCTCTAATATCCTAGGCCCTTGGGAAGAGCTTGATATTCAGAGAAGAATCCCCGACACTTGGACCTAATATGCATGTTTGCTGTGTTGTTCTGTACAAATAAATCTATTATTATTATTATTCCTGAGAGTTGTCATTTCATAAAGTGTTTAGCTTTCTCTGCCAAAGAGGGTTGGTGTCCCACCAAACTACAACTTCCAGAAACCTATAACTTGGAGGTAAAAGTGGTGTCAAACTGCTTTAACTCTACAGTGTAGATGCACCCAAACTGGAAGTTAACTATTCCTCAGCTGAAGTTCTTTTTCCATCTCAGTTCCTCTCTCCCTTTTTCTCTCTGTAGGTCATCTTGCCAAGAGGATTTACCATATTTATTGCCATTTAACTCGAGGGAGAACTCGCCTCACCTTTCATGAAGCCCCAAAAGTTCCTTATAATATAATGAAGGCACCAAAGGTGCCTTTTATGCAAGAAAGGACACCTTTAATTCAAATATTTCCCACCTTTTCCCACCTTGGTATTAAATATTCAAGGAGTCTTCATTGGGATGGCCCGTCTGGAATGAGAGATCAAGGCCTGCCTAGAAATGGGGGGGTTCCGGTTCAAGAAATGCAACCCGAGGAATAATTCTGGGCCCAGGAGTTCTATTCTTTGACTTCTATAATGCCACACTTTAAAGATTTGTATCCTTTGAACTCTCCACCTCAAATTTGCAAAGATGAGCGCGTGTCCATTACAAAGGAAAGAAGCCCAAGAAAGATAATGCTGCTTTAATGAAATATCGATGTGATGGGCATAACTTTTCAAAAAGCATCTTTGGTGAGTGCTTATATAGTGCAAGAGGAAAATCCAATCAGACCCAGGGAAAAGTTGTTGCTGCTGCTGCTGTTTTGTTGTTGCTTGTTGATGCTGTTGTTGTCGTTGTCGACACGGGGTTCAAGTAAAAACAGACAAAATACCTGTTCCTGGTATATACATGAATCAAACCTCTCACGTCCCTTTCCAGCTGCGCATGGGACTTAATGTCTCTCAAGGCAAGCGGTTAGGATTCAATCCAAAACACTGCAGAGTCCTGATCACAGTGAGCAGAGATTTATAGTCCGGCCCCTCACCTTGTTTTCTAGCTCACCACTTTGATAAGCACACTTGAGCTCTGACTTTCATCCAAACGCCTTTGGAGGTTTAAAAATTCTTCAGTCGTTGCTCTATACCGGGCCTGTCCAACAGGCGACCCGCGTCCCGCACACGGCCCGCCAGCCCCTTGGATGCGGCCCTCCTACCCTCCTGCAAAATATATATCTTTAAAAAATTCCGAAAAAGTGCGCATGTGCGCAGTCTCGCCCGCTTCTGAGGCTGGCGTGATGCTTTGGGAGGGCGGAGCCAAGGGGAGCCCCCCGTGGCTCTGCCCTGTCTCCCAAAGCGTCACGTCAGCCACTTCTGAGGCTGCCGTTATGCTTTGGGAGGGAGGGCGGAGCCATGGGGAGCCTCCTGTGGCTCCGCCCTCTCCCCAAAGCGTCACGCCAGCCTCAGAAGCGGCAGTTTTGCCCGCTTCTGAGGCTGGCGTGACACTTTGGGAGGGGAGGGCGGAGCCATGGGAGCCCGTGGCTCCGCCCTCCCTCCCAAAGTGTCACGCCAGCCTCAGAAGCGGGCGAAACCGGAGGAGGAGGGGGCGGGGGTGTGGCTGGGGGCGAGCCCGGGGGCTTGGCCGGGGTGGCCCCCCAGGTGATCAGTGACCGGAATTCCGGCCCTTGGGTCGGTAGAAGTTGGACAGCCCTGCTCTATATACAGCTATGTGCAGGTCTGCTATCAGTATATACAGAGATATACTCACAACCATATCAAGATGACCATAGCAAGATACGCACATGGCACTAGGGCAATGGATCACAGATGCCATTCTTATCATGCCTGTCACCTAGCCATGACGCAGCTGTCCCTCTAGGTTCCACATCTCCACTCTTAACCCTTTCAGTAGAATGTGCTGTGACCACATGTCCATTAGAACTGTATTTTTAACTCCACGGAGTTGCATGCAATGCATTTCTATCTAGTACAGAATTTTCTACCTGACAGTTGTTTGCGTTCAGAGTATGGCAACCCTGTTGGGTTTTCTTGGCAAGGTTTCTTCAGAGGTGTTTTGCCCTCATAGCATCCTCTATGCGACTGAGATAGTGAGATTGGGCCATTGGGTGACATTGGATAAATCACACTCTCTCAGCCTCGGAGGATAGCATTGGTGACAAACCTCACGCTCTGAAGAAACCTGACCAAGAAGCACTCTGAGAAGCAATGCAATGTTGTTGAACTAAAACTATAGGGTGTTGCGACCCTTGGACCTGAAAGTCCCCTCAGTAATCCGCTTGACACTGGCCACGTTTAAATGCTTTATTTAGAATATGATATATAGTAAAGAGACTAGGATAAAGTCTAAAGATGGTTCAAACATCAATAGATAGCAGCAATTGTCCAAAAGGCAGGAGGCAAGATTATAGTCCTTTGGTATATGCAGGAACAAGCAAAGAGAATCTTCATGCCCCAAACGGGCTAAATCCAGGAAAGGTAAATACTTGGTTTAAAGCAGAGCAAACAAAGTCCTTGGCAAGGAATTTCTTAACAGGGCCCCCACGGCCTGGCGAGGTTTCGTGGAGCTTGGCTTGAAAAGTTGCAAAGTTGACGAAAGATACCCATGGTCTCTTGAGATGAACCTATATAGCCCTTACAGCTTTGATCCCCTTCGACGCAACTGCGTCGAACATCAGTTCTCATAACAGATCCCAGCTGGCTTCTCTAGGCCTTTCACATGAGAATGGTATGCGGTGCCAATTAGCAAAAGCACCTGGGAGTAAATCAGGGAGTTGTACCATCTCCGCTTATCGAAGGGAGATGAGCTACACTTAGCCTTGAACAAGGAATGACTGAGGAGTCTTTACAAACACAGCCTGGCCGCTGCCTGACCCCAGGCCTAGCAGGCCTCTCAGAATTAACATGGCTATAGTCTGACTTGACCAAAGAAACATGCTGGGGTGCGACATAGGGCTGGCTTTAGCACAGCAGGTTAATCACCAAACAAAAGGTTGACAGTTCAAAGCTGGGTCAGGGTAAGCTCCTAACCTTCAGCTCAGCTCCAAGCCCACCTAGCGGTTCGAAAACAGCAGTGTGAGTAGATGAATAGGAACCGCATTGAGCGGAGAGGTTTCAGTCAGAAAAAGGAGGAAAGTTTATGAACAACAAAAGCTCTTTAGCAAGGAGATGGAGCAACAGCACCCCCTGTGGCCGGAACTGAGCACAGCCTCCAAAAGATACCGAATGATGAGAAAAAGCCTAAATATACCTCTATCTTGTTGTCTGTCTTGTCATTGTATCATCAACATTTAATGTTTGCCGTAGATGTGTTCTGTGATCTGCCCTGAGTCCCCTTTGGGGTGATGAAGGTGGAATATAAATACTGTAAATAAAAATAGTAAATAAATAAATAGAAACTCATTGAGTGACCTTGGGCAAGTCACACTCTCTCAGCCTCCAAGGAAAGCAAAGGCAGACCCTTTTTGAACAAATCTTGCCAGGATCAAAACAGAGATCGCACTATCTTGGGGTTGCCATCCGTTGGGAATAACTTGAAGGAATCAAGCAACCTTTGAAAAAAGCCACTTCCTCCTGTGTTTTTCACTTTCAGAATTGCACCTCTGTTTGAACCCGGAAGAGGTTTTTTTGTCATCGAATGGTCCATCCTGCAAACAAAGAGTTTATTTTGAAAATGTGCTGGAGGAAATTTACCCAGTCGGAGCCCTTGGCAGATTTATGGCCCCTTAAGGTTGTTGGCACAAGGGGAACCCCAGCTCCCGATTTCGAAATCCTTTATTTATGGCTCCAACTTGGGGATTGTTCTCCTCATTCTTTCAGGTCTATTAAGCTGTCAAGACTTTTCTCCCATGCTTTTGGGAGCAAACACATTCATTCTCACTGCTTTGCTTGTCTTCTCATTTCTAAGAAATTGGGGTGGGTTTACTATTGTTATTATTATATTGAGATAAGTGAGGCTTCCTCAGGGGCAAAACATCTTACACTGGTACATGTCCTGGGCTTTGCTCAAAACCTCAGTTACTCAGGAGAAGGCGTCATTTGGTGGTTAAATCCACAAAAATATCATCAGACACAACTGTGAATCCATGTTTTATTATTCCCTATCCCGACAATGTACAGTATTGTCACTGTATTGAACACAAACAACCCCACGGCCCTAATAAAAAGGGAGACATAGCCCAACCTTGAAGTAAAGTTGTAGTTTCATTAGGGCACAGAGTCAGGATGAATTACATTGACACCCACACACTGGTGAAATTTCCTCAATCATCCCCGGAACATTTGCGGTTAGTGGAACTTGCCAGGCATCCCTTGGTATCCATGGGTCTTCGCAAACTCAAATTTTCAGCTTCAGAAACTTTCCTTTTCTCTCTTCTTCTTCTTCTTCTTCTTTTCCTTCTCCTTACTTTCCCTCCTGTCCACATTTCCTTATTTCCTCCTCCGTCATCTCCATCTCCTCCACCACCTCTTCCTTCTCTTTCCTTATTTTTCCTCCTTTCCTTTGTCTACATCCTTATTTTCCTCCCCCATCTTCCTGCATCCTCCTTCATTCTCTACCTCTTTCTCCTCCTGCAGATCCACTTCCACTGCCTCAATCTTCTGTCATTTCTTCCACTCCTAATTTTTCATTCTCGTCTTAGATATGCAGATGATACCACTTTGATGGTTGAAAGTGAGGAGGAGCTGAAGAGCCTTCTAACCAAGGTGAAAGAAGAAAGTCCAAAACATTTTTAAAAACCAAGACTATGGTGTGACGAATTGCCTATATTTTGGGCCAGAAGAAGCCCAGTAGGAAAAGCCTTTTTGGTGGTCTGTTTTGGAGGAATGGCCATTGTAAGGTTAGGGGTCCCAGGTTAGGCTGAGTTAGCCTAGGAAAAGGGGACATGGAACCTTAGGGAGCCAGTAGGCAGTTGGGCACCAGGGGAAGATTGTCAGTTAGAATTTTAAAAACTGACAGTTGGTGAGCAGTTTAGGCAGTGGGGAGGCTCGGAACTCTGGAGAGGGAGTTGATGGTGAGTCTCTGACAGAGAAGGTCAGAGTGAGTTAGGCTCCTGAGAGAGCTAGCAACTTTGTGCTGGGTTTTGAGGACTCTGGCTGAGAATAAGCAGAGTCAGGTAGTTGTAGGCAGCAGATAATACCTTAGCACAGTATTATCTGGGGTGCTACATTGAAAGTAACTGGTTTTAAGTTTGTACAAGTTTTCTAAAGTAACCACACGCTCCAACGCTTCACTGTAACTATTACGCTCCTGTGCCTGTGAATCTCTCGCAAGTTGTTATAAATAAACACTGTTCTTTGTTCACATTTATCCTGCCTCCCGGTGCCTCAATTCCTCTCGAGATTTAAATGGTGGCAGCGTGTTTGTTTTAAAAAAGAAAAATTCCCTGGAGTTCTGCCCAGCCTTGAGACTAAGGCGAGCCCTCACCACGTTACTCGGTGGCAGCCAAGGTGTTAAAACAGCCATCCAACCACCACATATGGCAACCAGACTGATTGATAACTGGCAAAAAGAGGGAGAAAATGTGGAGGCAGTGACAGACATTGTATTTCTAAGTGCAAAGATTACTGCAGATGCAGAGTGCAGCCAGGAAATCAGAAGATGTTTCCTTCTTGGGAGGAGATCAATGACCAATCTCGATAAAATAGTGGATAGTAGAGACATCACACTGGCAATGAAGGTCCACATAGTTAAAGCAATGGTCTCCCCCAAAGTAACCTATAGATGTGAGAGCTGGACCATAAGGAAGAGAGATGCTTTAGGACTGTGGTGTTGGAGGAAAATGCTGAGAGTGTCTTGGACCGCAAGAAGATCCAACCAGTCCACCCTCCAGGAAATAAAGCCCAGCTGCTCACTGGAGGGAAGGATATGAGAAGCAAAAAAGAAGTACTTTAGCCACATCATGAGAAGAAAGGAAAGCTTAGAGAAGATAGTGATGCTGGGGGAAATGGAAGGAAAAAGAAAGAGGGGCCGACCAAGGGCAAGATGGATGGATGGGCTGGTCCAGGAAGTCATGGAGAGTTGGAAGTGACAACTTCTTTGTCTTCATTTTCTTTAGTTCCCTCCTCCTCCTGTCCCTCTGTCTTTTCCCCTTCTCTTCTCCTCTTTTGTTTCCTCCTCTTCCTCCCATCCTCCGTCTTCTACTCCCGCTTCATATTTTCCTCCTTCTCTGCCTCCTTGACTTCAGCATCCTTATTTTCCTCTTCCTTTGCCTCCATCACCCCCTTAGCTTCCTCTTCTCCTCCATTCCCATCATCCTCTCCTTCAATTCCTGTGTCCATTCCTCCTAAAACCCATCTATCTTGATTGAGATGTGTTTTGGAGCAATTGCTGCCTCTTTCCTGGTCCTGCGACACTTCTCTCCCTCCCTTCCACGAGTCTCATCAACCACCCAAACATCATCAAAGTCTTCTTATTGAAATACTCAATGCTGTGTGCCATGATTTTGGCATCTTTAGGGAATACACACACAAACACACACACTAGCTTGGGGACCCAGCGGTGCTCGGGTTATTTGAGAAAGGCATTGTGTGCCAAGGTTGGTCTTTGGTACTTCTGTTACCGAACGACAGAATTTAGGGGACCCTTCCCATAGGGGGACAGAGCCCAGGCCACCCCTAAAATGCAAGGATCAAGGCCCAAATCTGGATGATCTTCCCAGAACTACAAATCCCAAGGTAACCCAGATCAATGCTCACCCAGATTGGAAGAACGCCAAAAACCGAGAGAAGAGTCTTATTCAGCTGATAAGGATGAAATGTCAGACGCCAGGCTCCAAAGGCAAAACATAGTCTTTAATGGGAATACAGGCAAATATATAGAAAAGCAGTCATTTACATTTGAATTGAGCGCCCTCCCTGCCCACGTGCGGCTCCAGCTGATAGGCTCAGATGTCAAAGTCAGCTGGGCCAGGGGGCGGCCGGCGCGCCTGAGCCAATCAGAGAAAGCACACTTAGATTTGAATGGGCTAATCATGGCTGGCTGTGCAGGGCGGGAAAGGACACAAAGGAAAAACGGCTGGGTGAAGGAAGTAACCTAGTGCTAAAGAATGCTTTGCGGCCGGTGAGCGTCCGATGTGGGGCCCAAGCCTTCCTGTCTATTGTTTGGTTTGAATACCTTAATGGCTGTCTTTGTCCATGCCGAAACTTCCTTTGTCTGGGAGTTTTGGCTAAGTGGGAAGCATGGTTTCTCAGTTCAAAATGGCAAAATCATAACTTATTGCAGCCGGTAAGCGGGGGTCCGAAGCCCACTTTGGTCCAACTATAGGTGTGGATGAGTGACTTGGGGGTTGCCAGAGCCCATGGGTCCCCCATAGTGGGGGCCAAACACCTGCCTCACCCAATTATTATTTGTGCAAAGCATCGCCAGAAAATGTATTAGTTGTTTGTCAGAACTCTCCGCAAAGGGAGTCTTGGCTGAGCATGTCCCTTATTTGGGCTGGCTGCGATCCATGGCAGACACATGTCCCTCCGTGCGGTTAGATCCTTTGGATTTTGGATTTCCTGGTTCGGCCTCACTTCAAGTCCCATCATCCATGGTCCACCCTCCTGTAAACTGTAGAAGGATGGAGACTGGGTCATGGGGGCACAGGGTGCCAAGTGTAGTCTTTTTAGGCCTTTGTTCAGGGCTGTGGTGGTCTGTGGGAAATGAAGGCTTCGAATGTACTACAAATCCCATAATACATGGAAGCACCTCAAGTCCCACTCTTCTCCATATGGCAGTAGAATGTAGAGTGGGTCATAGGGGCACTGTGTGTCAAGCTTGGTATTGCATTGGGCCTCTGTGTGGCAAGTGTGGTCCTGATCCATCATTGGTGTGGGCCACTGTGCTCTAAGCAAGTGAGTTAAAGTCCTGCAATTTCCGTCATCCATGGTGCATCCTACCTCAAACTGCACCAAGATTTAGAGTGTATCTTGGGGGGTCTGTGGGCCAAGTTTGTTCTGTCATTGTTGTGGACCTTGTCAGGAAAATGAAGTTGAGGAAGCCTTACTGGCAAATCAGGTTGTGGCCTAGTCTGGAAAATCAAGTAGAGGAAGCCTTACTGCCAAATCAGGCTAAGGCCTAGTTTGTTAAATCAGCTGAAGGAAGCCTTTTTTTAAAGTGCACTTCTCTGGCACCTTTGAGATTTTGGATGTTGGAATGTTGGCCATGCAGAGTCCGTTATGCAAATTTTCCCTCAGTGGCAACCAATCTCCTCTGTCTGGTGCCTTAGAGCATTGTTTCCCAACCTTTATTGAGCCGCGGCACACTTTTAACATTAAAAAAATCCGGGGGCACACCACCAACCAAAATGACACTCTAACACAGTAAAGAATGGCTGGGGGATGGTGGCCTGCTGGGAGCAGCTGCTGGGAGTGCCAAAGCCGGGGGAGGGGCGGAGCCAGGCCATGCCATGCCCCCCGCTTCAGCTCTCCCAGCAGCTGCTCCCAACTTGAGGGGGCAGTGCCAAGCCCGCGGTGGCAGAGCCAGCACAATGCTGGCTTGGCACTGTCCCCTCAAGGCTGGAGCAGCTGCTGGGAGTGCCGAAGCTGGAGGGAGGGGTGGAGCCAGACTGCGCCATGCCCTGCCCCCTCCCTCCAGCTTCAGCTCTCCCACAAAGGAGGACCATGAGCGGTGGACAGGCTTTAGTGGGCAGGGCTCCTCCTTTGCGCGGCTTCAGCGAGCGAGGGGTGAGAGTCATGGCGGGAGTCATAGCAGATTGGAGGCTGGCTGGGGAAATGGCTGAAGGAGCAACACCCCGGCCCTTTCTTCTTTTTCTTCGCTGCCGCCCGGCCTTTCCTCCTCCCCCCCCCCCCAAGCAGCAGGAATTCGGCATGAGGATGGGGGAAAGGAAGGGGGGGCAGAGAGCTTTTCTTGCAGCACAGCAGGAGGTCCGTCATGGCACACTGGTTGGGAAACACTGCCTTAGAGGGTTGGAGTTCTGAGGCTAGCCAGTCAGAGCCATTTATGCAAATAATTCCGGAGTGGCAGCCAATCGAAACGCTGGCACATATTCCTCCCATCGCTCGGCCCACCCGTCCACCACACTGCCTTATTACACTGATTTTTATTATATGTTTTATATAATAAAATGAAATGATGTGTGTGTGTTGTGTGTGTATATATATGTGTATGCTTGTGTGTAGGTATGGCTGTATGTGTGTGTAATATTTGTGTGTGTGTTTGTATTTGTGTCTGTGTGTCTGTGGGGGTGTTTGTGTGTCTGTGGGTTTGGGTGTGAATGTATGGGTTTGTGTATATATGTGTATGTGTGTATATTTGTGTTTGTTGTTTTGTGTGTGTATATATTTGTGTGTGTGTATATATGTATGTGTGTTTGTGGTAATGTTTTTGTGTGTGTATTCATGTTTATGTATATATACAGTATATGTGTGTCTATGTATGTGTATATTTGTGTAGGTTTGTGTTCTTTTGTGCAGTATGTTGTGTTTTTTATCCATTTGTGTTTGTGTTTTTTGTTAGCTTGCCTGTGTCTTCCTTGTCCATCTGTTCTGGTTCCTGTTGGCCTCCTTCTCGCTGTCCTCAGGTGCCTCTCTTCCGTTCCCAGAAGAGGAGGGGAAGGGAGAGAGACCGTGCGGGCCCCTTTCGTAGGAGGAGGTGGAGGACGTGGGCCCGACCACAGCCCTCCTCCCTGCGAAGGTCGCTGTTTGGCCCACCCTGTGGCAGGGAAGTGGCGAAGGGGGGGGGGGCGATGGCAGCGGCGACATGGCCGCTCTACGGGGCCCTTTGCGCTCTCCTCCGCCCGTTCCGTGGTGCTTCTAAAGCGGTGTTGGGACTTTCCAACAGGAGTACAGTCAGAGAGTGATGCTGCACACGTGTAGAGCTTAGAAAAGTGGGTTTCTGTGCCAAGAATCAGGCAGGCACTTGCTCCGTGAATGTAACACTATGATTGGTGCTTCTAGCACAGGCAGTGATTTGCCAAAGTACACCCCGTGCCCAGCGTAAGATAACGTAGGCTCAGATTGGTCTAACAGTACAAGGCGTGCTGCTTGTTGACATCAGTGCCAAAGGGAGAAGAACTGCGCATGTACAGAGGGATTCTGCCCCCTCCGTTGCTGGCAAGGAGAGGCAGAAGCGAAATGTTGCTACTTGGGAACATGAGAGTCCCAGCCACTGATAGTGTACTGTGGGAAAGACCAACTTAGAAATGTTCGTTGTTCTAACACATAGGAGGGGTTTGAAGTGTGATGCTAATGAAAATGTAATGTTTTATTGGATCAATGAAATGCTATGTAACACCAGCCAATGATGTTTGTGAAAAATCCATGAAGGAGGGCGGGCTTTTGGAGATGCCGCCATGAGGGATATAAAAGCTTTGTGTTAAGAATGACCGGGGCCGTTTGCCCCTGATAGCAGCTTGTTCTGCTGGCAACCCCACCAGCTGGTGTTAAGCAATAAATCTCTTTGATTTCACATTGAGCAGTGAAGTTGTTGCGTGATTCCTCATCCTTGCGCCCGCACATCTACGCGCCGTTTTGGTAAGAAGTCAACTTGCCACCCGGAGTTCCATAACTCCCAAATTTGCTGCTTCACTTCCTGAAGAGGAGGACGAAAGGGGGCCCCGCGCGCTCACTCTCCCTTCGCCCTCATCTTCTAGGAGTGGAAGGGAGGCGGTGGAGGAGAGCGAGAAGGGAGTGGAAGAGGCAGCCAGGGCGCCGGCAGTATCGCTCCCTCTGCGTCGCTTCCCTGTCGAAGGGTGCACTCTCCTCTGCCGCCTCTCTTCCGCTCCCAGGAGAAAAGGGCGAAGAGAGAGAGATCGCGCGGGGGCCCCTTTCGTCCTCCTCTTCAGGGAGCAGCACGGAGGCGGCGGAGGAGAGCGCAAAGGGGCCGGAAGAACGGCCATGGCGCCGCCGTCTTCGCTCCCCCTTCGTCACTTCCCTGCCACAGGGTGGGCCGAAGAGCGACCCTCGCAGGGAGGAGTGCTGCGTTGGAGAACGTTGCTGTGGTCGGGCCCACGTCCTCCACCTCCTCCTGTGAAAGGGGCCCGCACGGTCCCTCTCCCTTCCCCTCCTGTGCTGGGAGCGGAAGAGAAGCAGCGGAGGAGAGCGAGAAGGCTATGAACTTCCTGTTAGTGTGTGAGGTATGTGTTTCCTGCCGGGTTTGGTTTTTGTGAGGGACAACTTCCGGGGAGTGTTTTTTAAGGGACAGGAAGTGGTTTTAGCGCCATTTTGTTTGTAGTTTTTTAGGGTTCCGGATGCCTCCATAGGTTTCCATGGGGTTTTTTGGGGGCCGGTTTTAGGGGTCTTCGGAGGTATGTTTTGGTGTTTTTTTGTGCCACGATTGTTGGTGTTGGTTCGTTGAAATGTGTGGGGTGGGTTTTGAGGGTCTGGGTGTTATGGTGTGTCCGTGCATAAGTGTCAAAAACGGACTCTCTCTTTATATATATATACTAGCTGATCCCGGCACGCGTTGCTGTGCCCTATTTAGGAGATGTGAGTATGTATGTGTGTGTGTATGTATGTGTGTCTGAGTATGTATATGTGTGTGTATGTATGTGTGTGTGTCTGAGTATGTATATGTGTTTGTGTGTGTATGTATGTGTGTGTCTGAGTATGTATATGTGTTTGTGTATGTATGTGTGTGTCTGTGTATGTATGTGTGTGTGTGTATGTATATGTGTGTGTGTATGTATGTGTGTATATGTGTGTATGTATGTGTAGGTATATGTGTGTGTATGTATGTGTGTCTGTGTATGTATGTGTGTATGTATGTGTTTGTGTCTGTGTATGTATATGTGTGTGTGTGTATGTGTGTGTGTATGTATGTGTGTGTATGTATGTATGTGTAGGTATATGTGTGTTTATGTGTGTGTGTGTCTGTGTATGTATGTATGTGTGTTTGTGTATGTATGTGTGTGTGTCTGTATATGTGTGTATGTATGTGTGTGTCTGTGTATGTATATGTGTGTATGTACGTGTAGGTATATGTGTGTGTATGTATGTGTGTGTCTGTATATGTGTTTGTGTATGTGTGTGTGTGTCTGTGTATGTATATGTGTGTATGTATGTGTAGGTACATGTGTGTATGTATGTGTGTCTGTGTATGTATGTGTGTGTATGTATGTATGTGTGTGTCTGTGTATGTATGTGTGGGTATGAAGCCGGCAAGGAGGAGGAGGAGAGGGAGCAATCAGTTCCTGCGCCTCCTCCTCCTCGCCAGCTCCGTGATCGCCAGGCCTTCTCCTCCGGCCGGTTCTTTCTGTATCCCGACAGGGGGGTTGCCCTTTTCCCGGGCACCTCTCTCTCCTCTTCGCCCCGCCGTCCTCCCTTGATTTAAGGCAGGAGGGCAGGGATAGGAGGAGAAAGAGATGCCCGGGAAAAGGGCAACATCCCTCCCTCCTTGCCGGGGTGCAGAAAGAACCGGCCGGAGGAGGAGGCCTGGCGATCACGGAGCTGGCGAGGAGGAGGAGGCGCAGGAAAGTGCAGCGAGGGACGGATGATCGCTCCCTCTTCTCCTCCTCCTTGCTGGCTTCGTGGTTGCCAGGGCCTTCCTCTTCCGGCCGGTTCTTTCTACATCCCGGCAGAGGGGGGGGGGAAGGTTGCCCTTTTCCCGGGCACCTCTCTCTCCTCTTCGCCCCACCGTCCTCCCTTGATTTAAGGAAGGAGGGCAGGGAGAGGAGAGGTGCCCGTGAAGAGGGCAACCCTCCCCCCTCTTCTGCCGGGATGAAGAAAAAACCGGCCGGAGCGAGGAAGGCCCTGGCAACCACGAAGCAGGTAAGGAGGAGGCGGAGAGGGAGCGATCGTCCGTTCCTCGCTGCACTTTCCTGCGCCTCCTCCTCCTCGCCAGGAGCTGCAGGAAGTGGAGAAGGAGGGCGAAGCCAGCGGAGTAGGCGGGAATGGCGCCGCCTGCGCGACCCTCTCCCGTGAAGCGGCGGAGGAGGCGGGTAGGCGCCGCCGGTGTGGCGTGAAGGTGCCGGTGTGTGGGGAGAAAGGGGACGGGATGGGTTGGGGGAGTCGGAGTGCGCAGTGTGCGTGTGTGATTGCTTTCCTCTGTCCTGCGTTGTGGGGGGGGGGAGTGCGCCTGCGCGATGGCTCTCCCTCTGTCCTGCACTCGTGGCCAGCACAGAACGGGGAGCCAATGGGTGGTTTTTGGGGCTGATTTTGGGGGTTGGAAGGTAGGAGGTGGGTTTTTTGTGCCACGATTGTACCCTGTGGCCTGGGAATGTGTTGGGTGGGTTTTGTGGTTGGGGGCCTTCAGTTTTCCCGTCCATAAGCGTCAAAAACGGACCTTTTCTTTATATATATATATATATATATATATATATATATATATAGAGAGAGAGAGAGAGAGAGAGAGAGAGAGAGAGAGAGAGAGAGTGTCACGGCTCTTTCTTCCAGCTTTATAAATGCAATTGTGGCTTCATAATTTACGACCTCTCTTCTCCCACGTTCAAGCCTTTTCCAGCAGAAACCATGTCAAATTGTGATATTGCAATTATTAAATCATAAACGACCACTTATGTGGAACTGATTCATTTAGAGGGAAGGCCGGCACATTACTAAGCACCTGCGTTTGAGACATTTTTGTTGTAATTAGGAGGAGATCAAATTAGGACTGGGCTGTCTGAAGAAATTGGTCCGACTTCCCTCCCAATAAAGATGCAAACCCAGCCGTAAACAACCGCCTCTCTCATTATGCACATACTTCCAATGCAGGCGAGACGTGGGGAAACACACACACAACACACTCGTTGGGAAGTTTATTTTTCCCCAGGTCACCAATTACTCTCACTTATTTTTAAGTTTCAGGTTGCTGGGATGGATGTTATTGTAAAACCTGGCCATTTGAGAACTTTTTGCCAGGATCCTCAAAAGAGATGCTGATCCGCTGGCTGTCTGCGAATCATAACACCTTTTAAATGAAACAAGGCAGACTTGGAGAGGACTGTATTTGCACATTTGGTGTGCAGATGCAAGGAACAAAGACAATTGTCAGACTTCCACCCAAACTTTCAGAAAAGTTGCCTGAGAGCTTTGTTTAAGCCAAGGGTGCAAAAAACACCCTCTTGTAGCACTCTCATTCCCTGCATTTGTTGTATTAACTAATAGCTTGGGGACCCAGTGGTGCCTGGGTTATTTGAGGAAGGCATTGGGTGCCATAGTTCGTCATTGGTGTGGGCCACAGTGCTCTAAGGAAGTGAACTAAAGTACTGCAAGTCCCATAATCCATGGTCCATCCTCCCTCAAACTGCACCAGGATGTAGGGTGCACCTTGGGGGGTCTGTGTGCCAAGTTTGGTCTTGGTCTGTCATTGTTGGGGGCCTAGTCAGGAAAATCAAGTTGAGGAAGCCTAACAGTATCCCATGAGCTGAGGCCTAGTCAGGCAAATCAAGTTAAGGAAGCCTTGCTGTCAATTTTGGGCGTGGTCTGTGATGTATAGGGGCGACAGTGTTGTTTGGGAAGTGAATGAGGTGAAGGTACTGCAAATCCCATCATTCGTGGCCCATCCTGCCCTAAACCGCACCAGGTTGTGAAGTGGGCCATTGGGCCCCTGTTTGGCAAGTTTGGTCCTGATCCGTCATTGCTGTGGGCCGCAGTGGCTGACTGCCTGAGGCCTTTCATTTTCCCTCTATGTATAAGGGCTGCAGTGTTGTTTGGGAAGTGAATGAGGCGAAGTTACTGCAAATCCCATCATTCGTGGCCCATCCTGCCCTAAACCGCACCAGGTTGTGAAGTGGGCCATTGGGTCCCTGTTTGGCAAGTTTGGTCCTGATCCGTCATTGCTGTGGGCCACAGTGGCTGACTGCCTGAGGCCTTTCATTTTCCCTCTATGTATAAGGGCTGCAGTGTTGTTTGGGAAGTGAATGAGGGGAAGTTACTGCAAATCCCGTCATTCGTGGCCCATCCTGCCCTAAACCGCACCAGGTTGTGAAGTGGGCCATTGGGTCCCTGTTTGGCAAGTTTGGTTCTGATCCGTCATTGCTGCGGGCCGCAGTGGCTGACTGCCCGAGGCCTTTCATTTCCCCCTCTATGTATAGGGGCTGCAGTGTTGGTGAAGGTACTGAACATTCCATTTCCAACAGAAAAACCTGTCAACTGGCTAACTTCAACTCCAGCCATTTCTGTCTGCCTCAGGACCTTTCCTTCCTCTCTATGCTGCCTAGGAGTGTTGGAATGTTGTGTGGCTGGCCAGTCAGAGCCATTTATGCAAATAATCCCGGAGTGGCAGCCAGTCAAAACGCTGGCACATATTCCTCACACTGCTCGGCCGCAAACACTGACTTTTATTATATACATAGATATCTATACAAGTGAATGTTTGTGTGTGAAAATATGTTTCCAAAATACTTCCTGTTGGTTTCCACTTCCAGAGACCACTGCAACCTCCACCAATGATGGACCAGGACCAAATTTGATATACAGACCACCCACGACTCATTTTATGTCCTGGTGAAGTTTGGAGGAAGATGGACCATGGATGAAGGGATTAGCTGTACCTTCACCCACATTCAGAGACTACTGCTAACCCCATCAGGCATGGATCTGCACCAAACTTGGGTTGCAGACCACCCATCAGGCCTGGATTACCCATAAGGCCACCCTAGGCCATGGCCTAGGGGTGCAAGCCAAGGGGGGGGGGGCGCAATTCACATGGACCCCCCAAAAATGTTGAAATAAAACCATAACGCGTTGCTAAGGCCAAGTTCTCCCACCATCTAAAGAACCAGCTGGATGGCCAGGTGTTCGACGAATTGATAATCGCGGGGGATTTTAACGGGGTCATGGACCCAGAGATGGATAAATCAAAGAGGAAAAAAACAAGAGGCAAGGGACCTAATAGGGGGCAAATTCCACAATGCCTCAGCAAAGTTAAAGAGGAATACAATTTGACAGATATCTGGAGGAGCAAGAACCCAAGTGTAAGGGATTATACTTTTTACTCCCACCGCCACCAATCGTGGTCCCGAATTGATATGCTATGGGTTTCTAAGGCACTTGCCATTCAGGTTGAAAAGACAAAAATCTGGCCGAGGCTACACTCGGACCACGGCCCCCTCACTATGACGATGGGGATTAGGAGAAGGGGAAGGAGTTGGAAATTAAATGAAACTCTGTTGAGAGAAGAAAAGGATATTGAGACTAATCAAAAGTTGATCAGAGAATATTTCGAACTCAATGAAAAAGGTCAAACCTCGGAGGAGACTCGTTGGGATGCGAGTAAAGCCGTCATCTTGCGGACATTTTATACAACAGGGAGCACTGAAAAATCGACAGAGAAATGAGAAAGAGTCCTATTTGCAAGAGGAACTAAGGAAGAAGGAGCTTCTGCTAAAATCTCAACCGAATAACAAACTATCATTTGGGAGATAGAAATGTTAAAAAGAGAGGTGAACTCCATGATAACAGAACGGATGGCGAGAAATCTGAAAAGGATGAAAATGACATACTTAGTCAACGCAAACAGACCAGGGAAGATATTGGCGAGGAAACTCAACCAGAAGAGACAGAAACAGTGCATAGCGCAACTCATCTGTGACAATAGAGTGCTCTCAGCTCAAGAAGAGAATGCAGACTGTTTCAAAACATACTATAGTGGACTATACCGAAAAGACACAATTGAGCTGAAGGAGGTCACTCAATATATATCAAGTCAAAAAATCAGTGATTTACAACGAGAGGAGTTAAATAGACCTATTACAGAACAAGAAATCAGAAGGGCGATAAAGAACCTTCCTAGTAACAAGGCGCCTGGCCCGGACGGGCTAACTGCTCATTACTATAAAGTGCTACAGGAGGAGGTGAGCCCGCACTTAAAATCACTGATGAATAATGCATTGATCAATGGAAAGATTCCCGAGTCTTGGAAGAGGGCAAATATAATTGTTATACATAAGGAAGGGTCGGACCCGAGCCTGGTCAAAAAAGCCATGATTGACACCATTGAATATTATGAGAAGCACCCTCAAAAAGAGCTTGGCCTACTCTTTGTCGACGTTCCAACGAAAAAAGGGACGTTCAGCAAATGTTGTATTACCTCTCTACAAATCGATGGTAAGGCATTTGATACAGAAAGGTCTCTGCACCTTAAGAAGGATATGGAAAATAGGTCAGCAAAAGAATGATCCAAGGGATGGAGCAGCTCCCTTATGAAACCAGGTTGCAAGGCCTTGGTCTTTTCAGCCTTGAAAGACGGCGTTTAAGAGGTGACTTGATCGAAGTGTATAAAATCATGCATGGGATAGAAAAGGTGAATAAAGAAAAAATATTTTCTTTGTCACAAAACACTAGGACTAGAGGGCACTCCCTGAAGCTCCAAGGTAGGAAAAATTAGGACTAATAAAGGGAAACATTTCTTCACCCAGAGGGTATTTGGGTTATGGAACTCACTTCCAGAAGAGGTCGTGACAGCTGTCCGCCTGAACAACTTCAAGGCAGGATTAGACAGATTCATGGATACCAAGTGTATCGGTAGTTACTGAAAAGGACATTCAAGTGCCACCTTGGAGTTGGTTGAGGTAGGCAGGATTTCCCTGGGTACTGGTTGTGGGGGGTCGGGAGCAGGTGAGGGTTCTGCCCTCCTTTCTGCTAGAGATCCCTGTGTACAACTAGTGGGCCACTGTGTGATACAGAATGCTGGACTAGATGGGCTGAGGTCCGATTCAGCATGGCTCTTCTTATGTTCCTATGTAACTGGGACTTCTTAAGCTTTGTGATAAGAGAGCTAGACATGGGCTTCGCCTTTGAGAGCGTGATCAAGGCCATTTACTCCAACCAAAAGGCGACCCTACTCATCAATGGAGAAGTGGCGGGCTCCTTAGCCATCGAGAAAGGGACCCGGCAGGGGTGCCCGCTCTCACCGCTGTTATTTATCTTGCTATTGGAACCTCTCCAATATCCATCATTATCCATTATCCATCAGGAAGGATAAGACTTTAAGAGGCCTAAGGGTGAGGAATGCACACTGGAAGGTAAGGGCCTACGCGGACGATGTGGCTTGTATCATAGAGAACCCGCTAGAAAATATAACAAACTGGCTGAAGAAGATAACGGAGTTTGGCGCGGTAGCGGGTCTAAAGATCAACACAGACAAAACAAAAATTTTGACCAAAAACATTGCGCCGGCAAGGAGAAACCTTCTACAAGAAATCGCTAAATGCGAAACAGCACGGAGAATAAGATATTTGGGAATTTTCTTTACAGCGAAGAACAACCAACTTCTTCAAAATAATTACATTCCGGCCTGGGCAGAGATAAAAAAGAAATTGGAGAGATGGAAATATTTAAACCTGAACCTCTTAGGTAGAATCTCGGCGATTAAGATGGACGTACTTCCCAAGCTGATGTTCTTGTTCCAGAACCTCCGGTGGTAAGGTCGAGGCAATGGTTTAGAGTATGGAGATCGGACATCTTAAAGTTTGTATGGAGCTCGAAAAAAGCGAGAATCAAGTACAAAATTCTCTGTGATAGCGTTGACAGAGGTGGGTTAGCCCTCCCCAACTTTGAATTGTACCATGACGCTGCTGCGCTGAGCTGACTGGGCCACTCTTAAGGATGACAACTTGTTAGCAGTGGAGGGTTTCGATTTGCGCCGGGGGTGGCATGCCTACCTCTGGCATGACAAGGCGCAAATTGAAAGAAACTTCACTAACCATTTTGTTAGAGCACCCCTTTTAAAAGCTTGGAATAAATACAAAGACCGGTTTTATCAAGCAACACCCCAATGGATCTCACCACAAGAAGCGCAACAGATGAGAGAGATACCAGCTAGTAGGTGGTACACATACAAACAACTGATAACTAGGACCGGATCCCAGTGGTCACTTAAACCATTAGAGACGCTACGAGGTCAAGCCATGGAACTCTCATGGTTTCAGTACGCTCAGTGCAAAGAAGTCTTCAAAAGGGATGCGAGAAAGAACTTCAACATACACCCCACAGTTTGGGAGAAGGTGATGAAAGCGGATAGAAAGGTGATAAGTCTTCTGTATAATAAGCTCCTGGAGTGGGAGACCGAAACAGAAGGGGTGAAAGAAACGATGATAAGATGGGCCCAAGAATTGGGCCACACTATTCTGTTACAAGAGTGGGAGACTTTATAGAAGGGGAAAGTGAAGGGCATGGGCTTTTCTCACATGACGGAAAACTGGTATAAAATGTTTTACCACTGGTATCACACACCGGTGAGTTTAGCAAGGTGCTACCCCTCCATGAATGACCAATGCTGGAAGTGCAAGGAGGCAAAAGGATGTTTCATGCACTGCTGGTGGCAATGTAAGATACTTAAGAAATTTTGGAAAACAATCCACCTACATGTGGAAAATATTTTAGGAAAAAAACTGGAAATGAAACCGGAGTTTTATTTGCTCCATCTTACGGACAGTGACTGGGAGAGAGATGACGATAAGATTTTTTTTCATCTAGCCACAGCTGCCAGGATGGAAATTGCAAAACACTGGAAGAGTGAGGATCCCTTATCGATAAGGAATTGGCTACTAAGGATTAGGGAAATAATGGACCTTGATGTACTGAGAAGTATGGCCACGACCCAAAGCAACAAGAATAAGACGGACTGGGGGAAAGTCAGCCGATACTTAAAAGAACTTAGTCCAAAAAGGTTAGGTAACTTTTAAGTAACTCCGTAAAGACTTAGTACGAACAGAAAGGGGACTTGCGGGCATGCAAGGTATGGGTATTCATGGAAAGTAAAGTCTGATGGAGCAGGCCGTCTGGACGGGAGTTTACTGTATACCCTCATTCCCTTATGTATTACCCTCCCCTCCCCTCCCCTTTCCCAGACCCCTTCCTGGTTTTTTTTACCCCATGTCCAAGAAACGCAATAAAAATTATATATACAAAAAAAAACCATAACGCGCGACATGGAGATGACTCTCTCTCTCTCTCTCTCTCTCTCTCTCTCTCTCTCTCTCTCGGGGGAGGGCAGGGGAGAGCGCTGCAAGGGGGTGGGGGAGGAGGGAATGGCGCCCTCGCCATCGCCCCCACCCCCTTGTCAAGGGAGGAGGGTGCGAGGAGGTGGAGAGAAGCCCCCGGGGCCGCTGCCGGTCATGCGCGGCACCCAGGAACATGGCGGAAGAGGCAGAGGCGCTCGTGCCCTCCTGCTGCGCATGCCCGACAGCGGCCTCGGGGGTTGGGCTTCCCTCCGCCTCCTTGCACCCTCCTTTCTTGAGTCAAGGAAGGAGGACGCACTGTGAGGGCCCGGGGACTTTCCTTCCTTCCTCCTCCTCGTGGTGCGCTCTCCTTCCTTGACTCAAGAAAGGAGGGTGCACCGCAAGGAGGAGGAGGCGGAAGGAAACCCCACCCCCAGTGCCGGCAGAGGCCCCGGGGGCGGGGCTTCCCTCCGCCTCCTCCTCACGCCCTCCTTCCTTGACTCAAGAAAGGAGGGCGCGCCACGAGGAGGAGGATGCGGAGCTGCCGGCACCCGCTGCCAGCACCGGGGGCGAGGCTTCCCTCCGCCTCCTCCTCCTCGTGTCCTTCGTTGATTCAAGGAAGGAGGGCGCGCGGCACCGCAAGGAGGAAGAAGAGGAAGAGGTGGGCGGGTTGCGGTAGAGGTTGGTTTGGGGGCGTAATTCCAAAGTGTGGCGTAGGGCACCAAAAGGGGTTAATCCGGGCCTGTCACCCATGATCCACTCTACATCCGGATTATGTTTGGGGGATGATGGACTATGGACGACCGGATTTGCAGTACTTTCACTCACATCTAGAGACTACTGCTAACCCCATCAGCCATGGATCTGCACCAAACTTGGGGCACAGACACCTCCTCCCAATTCATAATACTGTTAGAGGGTGTTTTTGCTGGGGGGGGGGGGAGGTTGACAGTGATGATGAGAGTTGTTGTCAACCTACATTCAGAGAGCCATGTAACTGATGATGTGTGTGTGTGTGTGTGTGTGTTTATTTGCATGTTTGCTTGGGTCACAAAGACTTAATGGATCTAGGGAAGGGTGGGGGGTTTGGGTTGCACTGATATGATTGTCTATCTATCTATATATTTTTCTTCACGTCGTGCAACTCAGCAAATAGACAACCAAACTATAAGCCGCAGAAGCACTGAAATCATCAACCCATGCAAACATACCACAAGGTATGTCTTCGGCCAAAAAAACCGGACCTAAGTCCCTGGCAATACCCCCAAACAGAACCCCGCAAAAACGGCCAACGGAACCAGACAAACCCTACCTCTCCGCTGCCAGCGCATGTTTGGAACGTTCGTGCATGTATGGCAGCCAGAGCGCTCTCCTCCCCCCCTACCAAACATTAAAAAACTCACCACAGGCCAAGCCAGAGGCGGGGAAGGAGAGAAGCCGTTAGAGCCAGGAAGGCCCTGGTAGAACCAGGCCGAGCCGGGGGCCGAGAAGGCCAGCGCGGCAACGGAGTCGCCGAGAAGAAGAAAGCGGAGGAGGGAGCAGGCGGGGGCTGGCCTGGAGGCAGAGGACGCGGCCGCGGCGGCGCCGCCGTCGCAGGCAGGGAAGGGGGCCCAAAGGGGGGCTTTGCTACGACGACGGCGCCGCTGCGCCCCCTCCGCCACCGCCTCCACACCCTCCTCCAAGCCGCTCCCGGACCCGGCTCGCACAGTCTCTCTCCCTCGCGGTCTGTATGTGTCTCTCGCTCTCACAGGCAACGCGAGAGCGACAGCGGGAAACACACAAAGACCGAGAGACAGAGAGGAAGACAGACCGCACGGGCCGGCTGGGAGGTGGCGGAGGAGGCCGAGGAGCCGGCGGAGGAGACGGCCGCGGCGGCGCTGTCCTCGCAGGCAGGGAGGGGGGCCCAAAGGAGGGGTTTCCCTACGCTGGAGGGTGAAGAAGGGAGGGAGGGGGCGGGCCAGGGAGAAGGAAGTGGCTTCTTTCCTCCTCCCTAGGGCCGCCTCCTCCTTTTGGCACCGCCTCCGCCATTCCCAATCTAAGCGGCGGGGGCGGTGCCGGAAGGAGGAGGCGGGCCTAGGGAGGAGGAAAGAAGCCGCTTCCTTCTCCCTCGCCCGCCTCCTCCTTCCGCAACCGCCTCCGCCGCTCCGAACGGGCACGGTGGAGACAGAGGAAGAAAAGAAGGAGGGAGGGCCGGCCAGAGAGAAGGACGCGGCTCCTTTTCTCCTCCTTAGGCCCGCCTCCTCCTTCCAGCACCGCTCCCGCCGCTCCGATCGGGGGGGGGGGAATAAGGAAGGAAATCGGGAAGGAAACACAGAGAAAGAAAGAGAGAGAGACAAGAGAGAGAGATAGAAAGATAGAGAGAAAAAGACAAGAGAGAGAGAAAGAAAGATAGGGAGAGAGAGACAAGAGACAGAGAGAAAGACAGAGAAAGAGACAGAGAGAAAGAAAGACAGACACAGATAGAGATAGAGATACACAGAGAGAGATACAGGGGAGAGAAAGAGGAGAGAAAGACAAAGAGGAGAGAGAGGAAAAAGTGAGAAAGAGGGAGAGACAGAAAGAGAGAACACATACACAAACATATACATTGGAATTGTTTTAATGTATTTTAATGTATTTTAATGTTTTTATGTGTTTTATGTTTATTTTGCCATTTCTGTGACAAACATCAGAACTTAATAAATAATAATAAATAATAAATAATATACACACAAACATCAGCACACACCACACACATACACACACATATACATGAAAACATACACACATACACACATATGTACATGCACATATACATAAGAACACACACACACATTATACACATATATACACACAAACATCACCACACATACACACATATACATAAAGACATGCACACATACACACATACACATATACATACAAGCACATATACATAAGAACACACACATAATACACATACACACATATAAACACAAATTGGCACAGCAACGCGTGCAGGGTACAGCTAGTATTATATAGATATGCATTTCCTAATGAAAAATGGAAAAGCAAGGGGGTATTTCTAATAAGTAGGCAATGCCTTTGAGTATGATTTTCCTGCTTCTTGGCGGAACGAGATTGGACTGAATGGCCCACGCGGTCTCCTCCAACTCTATGATTGTGAAGACGCGCCTGGGGTCTTTGGCTTAGAATAGGAACAAGGACGTGACATCTCTTCCCAGGGGACTTCTTCTTGCCTTCCCATAGAGAACTGGAACTCCCAAGGACCAAACCAGTCACCTTAGATAACTCAAACAGGCTTTATTGTTCACAAAAGGAGTTATCTTATAGAGGTACTAAAATTGGTTCTCCAAACAGGGGTAAAATAAAATATACATTACAGTTCTTTAGTTGTTTGAGTCCAGGAAGCTTTCAGCCGGATGGCTTTCCAAATTCTCTCTCTCTCAATGGCTTTGAGGTGAGAACTCTCTTAGCCCCAGTCAAATGGCCTATATTGAAGGCACAGAGCCTTCCTCTTGGTGCCAAATGACTAGTTGAAGGCGCTTGAGATTCCACAGTCCCATCCAGGTGTGCTGGATATGCAGAATGAATCCAAGATATGAAGAATTGGTGCTAGAGAATGCCTGACTGAGGCCTGGCTGGCAAACCCTCTAACACATCCTCGTCAGTAGAGATGCAGGCAAAATCTAAAGAGAAAGCTAGAATTCCAAAGTCTCAAGGGGAGAAAAACAAACTTAACGATGATTGACAGCTCTAAAGAACCAATCAATGCAACCAAAACTTAACAACACTAAACAGACTAGCTGAAACATAATCCAATAGTTTAAACCTTGCAACTTAAAGTCTTATACACAGGTGGCATCAGCCGCGCCTTCACAATGATTCTATGACTCTATGATTCTAGATGTCAGTTGGCTTACAAAGATGAGCTTTTGAAAGCATCCTCTTTCAGAGTATTTTCAGTGCAAGGAGACGAGAAGTTGGCCTTCCAAACAATTCGGTAAATGCATCCTTTAATTCTGATAGGAAACCCCTCAAGGAATTTCTCTGTGGCTCCAAAGCCTATGGAAAAGAGGAAAAATTAGCTAATTCATCCATGGTCTTCCCAATTTCTTTTCATCCTAATTGATGGAGAAGTTTAGAGAAGCCAGGGTCCTCTCCTTTGGGTTGGTCCTATGATTTTCCTTAATTCCGATTGGAATCCCCTCCAGGGATCTCTTTGGAAGGGGGGGGGGTGAAGTCTGTTCAGTCATAGTCTCCCCATTTCCCTTCCATCCTAATTGATGGGTGAGTCTAGAGGAGCCAGAGTCCTCTCCTTTGGATCAGTACCACATTTTGCTCACAGGTTTGTTCCTTGCATCCTTTAATTCTGATAGGAATCCCTTCCAGCATCCCCTGTGGATCCTGGAGTCTGAAGAACAAGCCCTTTGAGGAGCGGCTTCAAGAGAAGACTGAGAGGAGACATGATGAGGGCCATGGATCAATATGTGAGGGGAAGTCCTAGGGAGGAGGGAGCAAGCTTGTTTTCTGCTGCCCTGGAGACTAGGACGCAAGGGAGCAATGGCTTCTAACTACAAGAAAGGAGATTCCATCTGAACATGAGGAAGAACTTCCTGCCTGTGAGAGCTGTTCAGCAGTGGAACTCTCTGCCCTGGAGGGAGTGTGGTAGAGGCTCCTTCTTTGGAGGCATTTAAACAGAGGCTGGATGCAGGCCCGGATTACCCATAAGGCCACCCTAGGCCAGGGTCTAGAGCCGCGGCCTTGGAGTGGCAGCAGATCCGGACCCCCGAAAACTAACAAAATTAAATTTTAACACCCCCCCCTTGCTGCGCTTTCATCATACCTCGAGAGAGGGCGGGAGGAGAGCGCTGCAAGGGGGCGGGGAGGAGGGAATGGCGCCATCGCCCGCCTGGCCCGACCCCTTGCAAAGGAAGGAGGTGGCGAAGAGGAGGAAGGGAAGCCCCCCCTCCTTCCTTTGCAAGGGGGCGGGCCAGGCGGTGAGGAGGAGGAGGCGGACAGAAGCCGCACGGCCGGGGCAGCAGCGCCCTGGGGGCGGGACTTCCCTTCCTCCTCCTCTCACCCTCCTTTCGGTCGCGGGAGGAGGAGGCGACGGAAGCCACATGGCGTCGGCCGTGGGGCTTCCGCCCGCCTCCTCCTCCCGCAACTGAAAGGAGGGCGCGAGGAGGTGGACAGAAGCCCCGGGGCCATGTGGCTTCCGTCGTCACCTCCTCGCACCCTCCTTTCGGTCGCAGGAGGAGGAGGCGACAGAAGCCGCATGGCACCGGCCTCCTCCTCCTCCCACGACTGGAAGGAGGGCGCGAGGAGGAGGCAGACGCACGGTCGCCTCCTCCTCCTGCGACCAACTTCCGGTCACGGGAAGAGGCGGATTGAAGCCCCATGCCCAAGGTTGCTGCCGCACACGCGCAGCAGCGCCCTGGGGGCAGGGCTTTCCGCGCACTGGGGGCGCCAGGCGTCTTTTGGCCTAGGGCGCCAAAAGACGCTAATCCGGGCCTGGCTGGATGGCCATCTGTCGGGGGTGCTTTGAACACAATTGTCCTGCTTCTTGGCAGAATGGGGTTGGACTGGATGGCCCACGAGGTCTCTTCCAACTCTATGATTCTATGATTCTATGAAAGCCTTTGGAAAGGGGGGAAATTAGCCAGTGAATCCATAGTCTCCCCATTTCCCTTCCAGCCTAATGGATGGATGAGTCTCAAGAAGCTTGGTGCTCCGTTTTTGCTCAAGAGTGCATTCCTTGAAAGTTGCCACACTCCTCCTCCTCTCCATCCCTCATTCCTCGACAAAGTCTGTCTGCCTGGAACTGATTAAGGAACTCCTCCGGAGCGTCTCCCGCCCATAAACTTCCAAGAGGACAGGGTGAACTACAGTTAGCTTCCTGCCCTTTAGGCCCGGGCTTGAATTTCATTGACTCGACAAGTCGATGCACTTACTATAAAACACCAATAATGACTCGGCTCTGAGGACAATGGCAACGGAGAGGAATGCCACTCTGCTTGGAGCCTGCAAAATCCTCATTGTGACGCCAGTTTGGGGAAGGACTCCTTGGGGATGCTTTTGGAAACCCTTTGGGCCCCAAATGCTTCTTCTTTGGTCTGCTCCTTGCAGAAAGACAAGAACTAATTGGGATTTTGCAAGAGCTATCTTTCCTCGAAATCTCTTAGAAGTTGGTTCAAGTTTAGGTAGCAGGAGGTCTCCGCAGACCACACAGAAAGTGAGCGGAAATGGGCCTGCGGCTGCCTTTTTGAAGCAGCTGTTGAACAGAAGAAACACAGAGGCACCCCTTCGTTTGGATTCTCTGACCATTTGGGCACGTTTCAGCTAATTCACCAAGTTCGAAATGCATCACTGCCTTGCCAGATGAATGACTACTGACAAAAACAAAACAGAAGCATGGCTTCTCTCTGGCCTTTGCCAGCAAGCTTTGTGTGCGAAGGGGCACAAGTCACACCTCAAAAGGAAGGCCTTTCCAGACCGTGCCCTGAAGAAACCTTGCCAAGAAAAACCCAGCAGGAGTCACATGAAAAGGGAGCCAATGAGTCCGTCTGCAGTGTTCAAGGAATGCGTTTTGACACCGCCTTAGCTGCCCTGGCTCAATGCTGTGGAATGATGGGAGCTGTAGTTTAGTCAGGGGCGGTCTTACATATAAGCGAACTACGCGGCAGCGTAGGGCGCCATCTTGGATGGGGAGCGCCGCTGTGGCCGCGCTGCCCGTGCCGCCGCTGTGTCGGCTTCAGTGCCTGCAGCAGCTTCTGGGCGTGTGCGGAGATTTTCGCGCATGGCCAGTGGCTCCGGAGCTCAACTTGAGCTCCGGAGCCACTGCGCATGCGCGGAAACCTTCATGCATGCCCAGAAGCTGCTGCAGGTGCTGAAGCCTGTTAAGCCTTCGGCTTCAGCGCCTGCAGCAGCTTCTGGGCATGCGCGGAGGTTTTCGCGCATGCGCAGTGGTTCCGGAGCTCAAGCTGCGCCCCGGAGCCACTGCGCATGCGCAAAAATTTCTGCGCATGCCCAGAAGCTGCTGCAGGTGCTGGAGCCTGTTAAGCCTTCGGCTCCAGTGCCCGCAGCAGCTTCTCGGCATGCACAGAGATTTTCGTGCATGCGCAGTGGCTCCGGAGCGCAACTTAAGCTTCTGGGCATGCGCGAAGGTTTTCGTGCATGCGCAGTGGCTCCAGAGCTCAAGTTGAGCTCCGGAGCCACTGGGCATGCGTGAAAATCTCTGCGCATGTCCAGAAGCTGCTCCAGGCGCTGAAGCCGATGCAGTGGCTGTGCGAATGGTGATGCCGCGCCGGCGCCCCCCATCCAAGATGGCGGCCTACGTGGCCGCGTAGTTCGCTTATATGCAAGACCGCCCCTGCTTGGTTCTCTCTTGTCTGGGAGGGATGGCATCGGGTTTTGAGATGTTATCAGCACAGGGTCAGCGAGGGTGAAAGATCACAGCAAACATCTGTAAAAGATTAACAGCAGCAGACAGTGCGTGAAATAAGAGAAACTATTAAAAGATGGGCCCTGCCTTGCTAAAAGCCTTGATGTTTTAAGAACCACTTTCCCTCCCAGGCAATTTAGTTGTTTGTGAGAGAAATCCCCGCTTCAAGCTGACGGTGAAGGACTTCTCTGCCTCCGAGGTGGCCTCTTCTATTCTCGTCTCCATCTCCTTTATGTTGTGTCCCTTTTCTCAAGGCAGAAAGCTTATCTCTCCCTCCATTTCCAGCTCTCCTCCAACTCTCTTGGGGCCCAGAGGCGAACTAATCAGTTTTAATGTCAGGGAGATGTTTTCCCCGGCGCTGAGTAATATCCCATAAAGCGGGAGAGCATTGTGTTTCAAGTATTTTTATTGATTCTCAATTGCAGCGTGGCGTGGCGAACACAAAGGTTGTCTTCGCGAGAAACCAAAGCCAAGTAAAGTAGGGATGCGGCACTGCTTTCTGGCTTGGAGACGTCTCCTTTCTTTCTTTCTTTCTTCCTTGGAGAAGAGAAGTGAAGAGAAGAGGGGTTGTTGTGGGAATCACAAAGAGCCTGCCTTTCGGGATCAGGCTGTTGATTAACGCCATGGGCATCGTCAAGGGACTTCTTGCATCACTTCGCTCGAACTGTCCAGGCTTTTTGGCCCAACTCAGAGAGTTATCACAATCAAAGGGAGGCCAACTGGGCAGGAGTTTGTCCCACGGAGAGACCAAAGGGTCATTTGCCAATTTGGCCCATGGAGAGACCAACGATTCAGTGGGCTTTCTTTAGGCATATTGTCAAAGGCTTTCATGTCCAGAATCACATGTGAGTTTCTGTGAGTTTTCAGGGCTGTATCACCGGGAGCACCGGGAATGTGGCACAGCTGGCTGGGTATCAGCTGCATAAGATCTCTACTGACCAGAAGGTCATGAGTTCGAGGCCTACCCGGGTCGAGGTGGGCTCTCAACCTATTGTGTAGCTTGTTGTCAACCTTTGCAACCCGAAAGACAGTTGCATCTGTCTAGTAGGAAATTAAGGTACCGCTTAGTGGGGAGGCTAATTTAACTAATTTACGAGGCCATAAAAAGATCTCCAGAAAACACGTTGAGGGATGAAAGAGTGCAACAGCTCCCCCTGGTGGCCAGATGTTAAATTGCCTCGGTCTGTCTTGTGTGTTTGTGTGTCTAAATGTAATGTGTACACTGTGTTCCGCCCTGAGTCCCCTGCGGGGTGAGAAGGGCAGAATAGAAACAAAGTAAATAAATATCACCATGTTCCAGCAGCATTCTCTCCTGATGGTTCACCTGCATCTGTGGCTAATGGCATCTTCAGCAATTCCATTGGCATGGAAGCAAGCAGAGTGTATATATACCTGTGGAATAATGTCCAGGGTGGGAGAAAGAACCCTCGCCTGTTTGAAGTGAGTGTGAACGTTGCAATTGGCAAGTATGAGGACTCGCCCATTGTAATGCTGGGCCGAGACCAGCATAGCAGTTTGGCATCCAGGAAAAGCCAGGAAAAGGGGGAGTGGCTTGGAGCCTTCTCTGGGAGGGAGTTAGAGAGAGAACTGCCTGGGAGGAGCCCAGAGCTGAGGGGAGGAGCCGAGCTACTTGAGTGGGAAAGAGTGTAACTTTTTAGTCAGTCTCTGGTTAACACTCAAAGAGAGAAGTGAGTCTCTTGTCAGGACTCAAAGAGTGAAGCGCTTTTTGTCAGAGCTCTGAGAGAGATCAGTTTGTGGTCAGAGCTGTGAGTCTAAAGCAGTCTCTTGACACAGCTGTGTGAGCTAGCAGTGAAAGCTCTGTGTGATCGCTGGCAGGTAGTCAGTCACAGGCTTTCAGAAATCCCTAGGGTTTAGGGATTAGCTCATCTCTCTGAAGAAGCCAGCTATAGGAACACTCTAAGACAGTGTTTTTCAACCTTTTTTGAGCCACGGCACATTTTTTACATTTACAAAATCCTGGGGCACTCCACCAACCAAAATGACACAAAATGACACTCTAGCACAGTAATACATAGAGTTAATATGTTTTTAAATGTATTTATACACTCAGTGTGAAATCTGGGCCTGTTTCAATGAACAGAACATAGATATCCTGGCAGGAATGGCAGAAAGACACACACGAAGGTCTTGCTCAACAGCTGTCAGTCATGGGAAAACATCAGCCCTCTGGGTGCTTTGGACTTCAACTCCCACCATTCCTAACAGCCTGAGGCTCTTTCCTGCTTAAGTGGCTGAGGGGGGAAAAGGAAAAGGGCCTGAGGCTGCTAGGAATGGTGGGAGTTGGAGTCCAAAACACCTGGAAGGTCCAAGTTTGCCCATGCCAGCTTTCGATTCCATCGCCACATCTATCTTCAGCCTCTGGCGGTTTGAATATATGTGATTATCTATGTGATTTTCTACCTCGTCGCTATGATTATGGTGCTGCTTCTTTAAATTGTCCGCAAACAGACTGTGTTATTGTGCGGATCCCAGAACTCACATTGGATAACATCGTGAGGATACACTTTGTTTTTTGCACTCACTTCCGTGATTTCATCAAATATCGTGAGTTTTCCGTAGAGGAGCGCTTCGTGAACTCACTACTTCCTGGTTCGCAACTCCTCTGCTCTCTGTGGCGACCACGCCGAACTACCTTATGTAAGACTTTTGGTTTTCTTCAGCAGGAATGGGTACTTTGAATGTGTTTTTTGAGTATGATTATGTATGATTTATTGTGCATTTTGTACTGTGATGTAGCGGCGCTCCTTTAATAAGTAAGGGTATTGGAGGTTCCAATTTCCCATGGCACACCTGATGATAGCTCACGGCACACTAGTGTGCCCCGGCACACTGGTTGGGAAACACTGCTCTAAGAGATAGAGTTATAGCTAGGTGGGCTTCTGGTAGACTGAGAGTTAGCTCAGTGAACTAACTAGGATAGTTAGTTGGTAGACTGCTCACCACTACTTTAAATATTAGGGTGAGGGAGTTTTAGTAAGACAAGTTTTTACACTGTCTGTTTTTAAGATCTAAGATTTAAGAATACATCTTCTGTAACCAATACGCTAATGAACAGTAATTGATAACCAGTACGCTATTGTGCCTCACCTATAAACCATTACGCTCTGTGTCTTTTAAAAGCCTTTTAAGTTAATAAACAATATCTTTGTTAACTGTTAAGAAAAGCATGCCTCAATCGTGCATCTTTACATTTTAGTGTGCCAGTTCCCGCCTTCCCACCGTTCCAGTCAAAGGGGGAAGAATTTTTACCTCAGAATCCTCTCAGTTGGTGGTTTAATAGGAGCCTAGCTAGAAATATTATTTTAACAGAAAATCCTAAAGAGAACTTTAGGTTGGGGGTAGCGTTTTTAATAATTTGATAGCCCAAGTCGTCACAGCGAGCTTGAATAGCATTGAGTAGCTTTGCAGCTGCAAAATCAATCAGTGAAAGTATCTGCATAGAAGTAGCCTGGCCTCTGTAGCTTAAATCAGTGATTTTCAACCAATGTGCCACGGAACACTAGTGTGCCGTGAGAGATCATCAGTTGTGCCGTGGAAAATTATTTTCGAATTTAATTCATATATAAACTATAAGGTGCATCTGTCCCTTTAAGAAATGGAACCATAGCACTCTCGCGTCACCTAAGAAGTGACGCGAGAGTGCTATGGTCGTGCCATCTTGGATTTGCTCAGACGCAGCTAAGTAAACAAAGTTAGAATTAGTGCTGCAGCTGCGAGTCAAGAGACAGTGGCAATTTGGGATCACAGCACCAGGTTTCACACTAAGTGAGTGTATAAATACATTTAAAAACATATTAACTATATGTATTACTGTGTTAGAGTGTCATTTTGTGTCATTTTGGTTGGTGGTGTGCCCCAGGATTTTGTAAATGTAAAAAATGTGCCGCGGCTCAAAAAAAGTTGAAAATCACTGGCTTAAATAGCATTGAGTAGCCATGAAGCTGCAGAGTCAATCAGGGAGGATATCTGCATGGAGGTAGCAAGTGGTGTACATATATATATATATATATATATATATATATATATGGAATAATGTCCAGGATGGGAGGAAGAACCCTTGTCTATTTAGAGGAAGTGTAAATGTTGCCATTAGCAAGCTTGAATTAGCATCGAGTAGACAAGAAGTTTGCAAAGTCAATCAGTGAAGGTATCTGCATAGAAGTAGCCTGGCCTCTGTTGCCTGTAGGCACCCCCTGTTTGGGAGGTGTTCACTGGCACTTGGTTGTTTGCTGTCTGAAGTTCTCCTGTTTCTGACTGGTGTTCCTTATTCACTGTCTTGAGTCTGGTGTTTTTTAATACTGGTAATTCGATTTTGTTCATTTTGTTCTGGTTGAAAAAAAATGTTTTCCTGCATGGCAGTGGGCTGGATTCCATGGCTCATGTGGACTCGATCCAGCCTCAGGAAGTAGAATTAATACCATTTGATGCCACTTGAGCTGCCATGGATCCTGGGAGTTGCAGTTTGGTCAGGCACCTGCAAAGAAGGCTAAAGCGCACGGGAAACTACAACTCCAGTATCCCATGGCCTTGAGCCACGGCAATCCAAGAGGAGGCAAACTACAGTGTAGATGCGTCGATAATAGCACCCCTGTTCCACAATGGACATGATCCTAGATTGTGTGATGTCAAGCTTTACTTGACGGAACCTGGATGTGCTATCTTTGGGGTACATCTACATCACTGATTCTCAAAGTGGGAAGTACCGCCCCCTGGTGGGCGGTGAGGGGATCCAAGAGGGCGGTGGGAGGCTCAGGCGAATTTGGGGGTGGTGAACCCCTTTAAGGGGGCGGTGAATGATTGGCCATTTAGGAGGGGTCACGCAGCCCTCTTCTTTGGCCCCGCCCCTTTGCTTTGACCTGCATATTAGATATTTGGATTAGAATTCGTAAGAGTAGCAAAATTATTTATGAAGTAGCAACGAAAATATGGTTGGGGGTGACCACAACATGGGGAATTTTATTTAGGGGTCATGGCATTAGAAAGGTTGAGAACCACTGCATTAATACATATATCTTTCTATTTAATTGCTATTAATTTTTTAAAAAAAATAATTTCTAGGGGGGCAGTGAGTAAATTTTTTTCTGGAAAGGGGGCAGTAGGCCAAAAAAGTTTGGGAACCACTGATCTACATGGTAAAATTAATCCAGTTGGATGACCCTTGCTACGGATTCATAGTTAGTTGAGGCACCAACCTAAAGGCATTGTCAAACTCCAGCGATTCCATTAGCTTGATCTATGGCTGTTGAAGGGCATCCATTCCACAATGTAAACACACCTTAATCTGAGTTCAGGCACCCAGAACAAAAAGGAGGCTGTGTTTTTATTTGTGTTCATTTCTTCGTCTCTCCAATTGTCCGAGACCCAGGAACTGACAGTCAAGGCGGGGCCCATTTGACGCTTTGGAATGTACCAGGAAAGGCCTCTTAAATCAATATCACCTTAAAGCACCTTCCCACAACCTTTTTTAAAACCTTGGAGGAGGGTTCGAGTCTCAAGGAATTCCTGGAATATAATAATTACAGATGCAAAGAGGATTTGCAGAAATATTCATAAAAATGTCTGCAGAAAAGTCATGAACTATCTGCAGGAAGAATTATTTTTTAAAATCTGCAGAAATATTCATAAAATTTAATTACATTAAAATATCTGCAGAAATATTCATAGAAAGATCTGCAGAAATATTCATTATATATATAATATACATAAAAGTAATGTAAAAATAGTCATAAAATATACATAAAGTATCTGCAGAAATAATCAGAAAATAGCTTCATTGACACAAGGGCCATAATAATAATAATAATAATAATAATAATAATTGTGCAAGGAAGTGGATGAAACCATGGACCATCTCCTCAGCTGCTGCAAGAAAATCGCACAGATGGACTACAAGCAGAGGCACAACTCTGTGGCCCAAATGATTCATTGGAACTTATGTCACAAAGACAACCTGGC
Organism: Anolis apletophallus; assembly: GCA_030556195.1. Classification (NCBI taxonomy): domain Eukaryota; kingdom Metazoa; phylum Chordata; class Lepidosauria; order Squamata; family Anolidae; genus Anolis; species Anolis apletophallus. The sequence continues at coordinate 18,257,135 of JARBWK010000016.1, read as the reverse complement.
AGTAGTCAAGAACTGATAAAGTGATCATAAACCTGCAAAGGGAGTGGAAAAGGAACACGCAAAAATCCTGTGGGACTTTCAAATCCAACCTGATAAAGTTTTGGAACACAATACACCAGACATCACAACTGTGGAAAAGAAAAAGTCTGGGTCATTGATGTCACCATTCCAGGTGACAGACGCATTGGGGAAAAACAACAGGAAAAATTCAGCCATTATCAAGGCCTCAAAATCGAACTGCAAAGCCTCTGGTATAAACCAATCCAGGTGGTCCCAGTGGTCATTGGCACACTGGGTGCCATTTATAATGTAGACAGGGGAGTGCCAATTATCTAGTAAACAGCAAAGGAAACTGGGGTCCCCAATGCATACAATTCAATACAACATAAATCAAGTCCTTAAATAGGAAAAACCGTCAGTGGTAAATAAACAATAACAGTCCAATCCACGATCCAATTGGTAAGTGTAACTCAAAGTTTATATATCAGTCCGGTGCCTGGATACTTCACAAACATACAGTTCTCCGCCAATGCGGTTTAAAACGGCACTGGTCTGTAATGTTGAACAATTCAGAGTTCCAAAATAATTCTTGCATCAAATTATAAACATTTCTTCAGGAAACAAACATGTCCCATCCAGAATCCTTATATCACCAATCTCCCGATAATCCGGTTTATCAGGGGCAGTTTGGATATGACGAATGGCTAGATGGGTATGGGTCTCCAAACGAGAGTTTGCAATGGGATGATGAATGGCTAGAGGGATATAGGACTGCAGATGAGTTTACTGAGGATTCCATGGAAGCGGATTCTGCATCAGACTATGAGAGGCCCGGTGGCCTTGGTTCCCAAGAGAGAGTTTCTACTCCCTTTCCAGATGAGCATGCCGGAGAAGGGGAGTTTCCTGCCTTCTCACTCTGATAGTGATGCAGCTGGGCCTGCTAACGAGCTGGTGTTTGATAGAAGGGCGAGCATCAGAGATTCTAGGAAATTGTGGAATCTAAGGAAGGGGGTGAGATGGGCCCATCGAAACTAGCTTCCTTATTAGTCTGTGCTCCCGGGCTTCTAGTCAGACCTGAAGCCACGTTCAGCTTGATCAAGTCTCACGTTCAAGTCTCCAAGCTCACGCTGACTGCCGGAGAGGTTCAGATTCAAGTTCATGTTGACCGCTGTTGCGGTTTGCCTTAAGTACCACGTTTGACCGCCGGAGCGGTTTGCCTTGCTTTGGAACTTTGCTTTCCTTGGGATTTAAGCCGCTTGGGCTTGCAGCTACAGAACTTAATTGGACTATTTTGGATTGCTTTATTCTTACTTCCTTGGACTATTCTTTATCCTTTATTCTAAATAAAAGAACATTTGTTGCATCTGGCTGTGTGTGTGTGATCTAGGGGGGACTGTCCGAGTTCTGAGGTGCAACACATCTAGCGCCAACTCTTCTACACTGTCGAGTTAATCCAGTTTGGCACCCAGTTTGGTCTGCTGTGGCTCGATGCTATGGGAGGTGCAATTTTTATATAAGATCTTGGGTGCAAAGAGTGCAAAAGTACAACTCCATGGGTTCCACAGCCTGGCGTCAAACTGCATCAATTCTACAGTGTAGACACTTGAAATGAGCAAGCGAATCCTCTTCAAATGCACACCTTCCTCTTTACATGCATTTGAAGAGGACCAGCCTTTCTTTCTGTTATTATTATTCAGAGGGCCTTGACTTTGTATGGAGAAGCATCATTTACTTCCTTGAAAGTGGACTCCGCTTTTGAAGGAAAGCCCGCAAGCGGGGCTGCGCGTCTCCCTTTTCCGAGCAGGCAAAAGTAAGTATGCCTTGGGATTTAATTTAATTTCTCTCTCCAATACCGGTGCTTTAAGGAAATGGCCCCAAAGTTAATGGATGACTTTGCAAGCAAGAGATAATAATAATAGTAATAATAATAGGGGAAAATACCAGTTTTTCCAGTTTTTTCCAAATGGAGCAAAGAGAAGAAGGGCTCTACACAATTTTGAATGATTGTAAACGGCAACTTGGAGAGAGAGATCGGCGCAACACACACACACACACAAAGGATGCCACTTATGTGCAAGAGTAAATCAAACAGATGATGGAGATATATATCTATCTATCACAGGACAATGAGCCGTAATCATCTGAGGAAGGTGTAGAAAAATGACAAGGAGAAACATAATGAAAAATCGACAGCTATTTGGGCCACACTCCATCACAGATGATAATGGAAGCTTTTTGGAGTGCTTTTGAAGCTGGAATTTGCTTTCTTTGTGCCATATATATATATATATATATATATATATATATATATATATATATATATGAGAGAAAGGATCTTTTCTTTTCTGCCTTTTTTCTTGGAAAGTGGTCTAAGTCCTGGCATTCAAAGTATTTGCAATGCTATGCATTACATACATCCAAAGAAAGGCCATGAGTCTCTTTTATAGAAGGCACCATCAGAAATGTCTCCAAAGCATTAACTTACATGGGCTTGACTCCACTTAGCCTCAATCTGCTTAAGATGGATAAATCCAGATCTAGGCTTTGGAAGGTGCATCTACACTGCAGAAATAATACAGTCCTTTACCACTTGCACTGCCATGGCTCAATGGTACAGGATCATGGGATTTGTAGTTTGCCGAGGCATCTCTTTATCCAGAGAAGGCCAATGACCTTGTTGATATTTCCAGGCTTCAAGTTTTATTTATTTATTATTTTGATTTATATACCACCCTTCCCAAAGAAGCTCAGGGTGGTTCACACCAGTGAACAACACAATCACAACATAGTTAAAAACATAATAAAACAGATTGAGGCAAGAGTGGAATTTAACAGCCTTAAAGGTTAAACGCCTGTCTGATAGGATTGGTCTTGCAGGCCCTCCGGAAGGCCTGAAGGTCAGTTATTGCTCGAGCCTCCTCTGGGAGGGTGTTCCAAAGGGTAGGCACTACTACAGAGAAAGTATGCTGCTGCGTCGAGCAGATCTTAAGTGATGGAACCTCCAATAGGTTTTGATCCATGGATCGTAGTGGTCTCCGGGGAATGTGCAGGGATAGGTGGTCCTTCAGGTACACTGGCCCCAGGCCATGCAAGGCCTTAAAGGTTAACACCAGCACTTTGAAGGCAATCTGGTACTCCATGGGGAGCCAGTGCAATCGCTGTAGGACTGGAGTGATGTGGCACAATAGTGCCGCACCAACCAGTAGTCGAGTCGCAGCGTTTTGCACCAGCTTAAGTTTCCGGATTACTGTCAGAGGAAGGCCAATGTAAAGAGTGTTACAGTAGTCCGGTCTCGAGATGACCGTGGCCTGGATTATCGTGGCTAGGTCGCCACGGGAAAGGTAGGGCGCCAGCCGCCTCGCCTGGCACAGATGGAAAAACGCTGCTCTGCTCACGGTGGAGACCTGAGCCTCCATCGTCAGCAGAGGGTCCAGTTGGACCCCCAGGCTTTTAACCAGGGCCGATGGGCTAACCACTAGGCTTGGTTGATCCATAAAATAATGGTTCTAAACTTCAAATGGGGGGGGGTTTGATTAGTAATAGAAATACTTACAAAAAAATCCAAAAAATTATTTATTGATATGTAATTAATAACAAAATTCGTCATTAGTTCTTATTCTAGCGCAGGGCTGTCCAACTTCTACGGGCCCAAGGGCCGGAATTCCGGTCACTGATCACCTGGGGGGCCGAAGGGTCTGCCTCCGCCCCCTCCGCAGCTCCGCCCCCTCCCCGGCTCTGCCCCCTCCCCCGACGCCAATTTACTTACAATTGACCTTGAGTTGTGGAGTTGTAGTTCACCTCCATCCAGAGAGCACTGTGGACTCAAATAATGATGGATCTGGACCAAACTTAGCATGAATACTCAATATACCCAAATGGGAACACTGGTGGATTTGGGGGAATGTTTCCTAATACCTTTGAGTTATTTGAGTCCACACTCAAATTGGGACACACCAAAAAAAACCCATACACCTCAATGCCATCGCCTTTCCCAGAGGCGAGTGGAGGAGGCCCAAAGAGCTCCCTCCCTCCCTGAAGGGAAAACAAGCTGCGGGGGCCGGCGCAAAGGAAGCCACGTTGCGCCCTGCACGCGGGGGAAGGCAGCACAACAAGGGGGCCACCGCCGTCCCCGAAGAGCCCCACTGGAGTCGAGGCCAAGCTCAGGCCGGGCGCGGCAGCTCTCCGAACCGCAGGGCGGGAAGCGAGGGCCCTCCACAGGAAGAGGACGGAGCCAGGAGGGGCTTTCCCTGCCTCACTCCCCTCTTCCCTCTCTCTGAGGGAATGGGGGCTGGCCTGGAAGCAGCCGTGAGGGAGGAGGAGGCGCGCGCACAGGCCGGCCGCAAATCCCACGGGACCCGAGATTTCGGCAGCTATTGCGAGACTACGCAGCCACAGACGGGATTTCGACCTCCCTCCAAATCCCGTCTGTGGCTGGCGTAGTCTTGCGATGCTTGCCTAAACCCGGAAGTAGGTATTTTTTTAAAAATTTGTATTTTATTAAAACAAATTAGGGGGCCGTAGGGAAGGGGCTCAACAAACAATCAATTAATGCAAATGAAATGCACAGATAGATACAGTATGAGATTCTTGTAACAGGAATATCAACCTTCTCCAAAATTGCTTTTCAGGGTGACTTACAGAGTATCACAGTGCTGTGCGGCCCTTCTGCTTGGTCGGAGAAAAAGCGCGCAAAGGCTTTCCCCCCTTCAGTCCTCCAAGGAGCTCTAGGAGTCCCGGTTCTTCTCTATGGTTCCCCTTGCTTCTGTAGTTTTTCCTTCTTCACTCTGTGGTCTTGTCACTCCCTCCTCCTCTTCTTTCAGCCTTTCTTCTCTCATTCTCCTCCTTTCCTTCTATCTACCCCGATTATCTGGGTGTTTAAACTGCTTTTTTCCCTTCTGTCCTCCAAGGCGCTCTAGGAGCCCCCGTTTTTTCTCTATGGTTCCCCTTGCTTCTGTAGTTTTTCCTTCCTCACTCCGTGGTCTTGCCACTCCCTCCTCCTCTTCTTTCAGCCTTTCTTCTCTCATTCTCCTCCTTTCCTTCTATCTACCCTGATTTTTTGGGTGTTTAAACTGCTTTTTCCCCTTCATTCCTCCAAGGTGCTCTAGGAGCCCCGGTTCTTCTCTAGGGTTCCCCTTGCTTCTTCACTTCCTCCAGGAGGCCTTTTACTTTAATTATCCTCCGACCAGGCAAAGGGCCGTGATATGTCTGTAAGTATCCTGAAAAGCTATTTTGGAGGAGATAAATATTCCTGTTAGAAGAACTGAGAGGGGAAGATACGATCTATTACAAAAATTTAACAAAAACTGCCATCCCAGATTCGGTAAAGAAATTATACTTCCGGGTTGGAGCACATGGTTCAAAAAACAATTAAATTAACTTTTTATACGAATGTAATCCGATTTCAAATAATTTTTAAACCGCAGAGACCAACCCTACTAACCACCTCGTCGTTCATTGGTTTTACTATAAGTTTTACTATAAGTTGGATTAGTTTTACTGTAAGTTGAATTGAGTCTCTTTTAACAACAACAAAAGCAGCAGCAGCAGCATTATATAACACAATTTTGTTCCTGGGTTATAAATGTCATTTCCTAATTGATTCTATCATTAAAAACATAGTTCACCTACATCTAGAGAAACTGTAACACAATATGGAGTGTTATAATATGTCATAATATAATAAGGTCAAGGGGCCTTCCTGAAGGTGGAGTGTTATAATATGCCATTATATATAATATAAAATATATACACATAGTAAAAGTGAAAATCTGTATGTGTGTATGTAGCAGGGGTGTCCACGTACATAGACAGCATCCCACCACCACAAACAGCCATAAGCCACAATGCTGAGGAGCCACCAAAAGCACTCCCTCCAAGGTTATAGTGAGCGCAAACAGTCCCAGTGTTCCTTTCTCTCTCCATTGGTGTAGAATTTGCAATTTGCATGACCCTGCCCAATGCCTCTCCCTTAACCCTTTCCTACCCTTTCCTATGGTGCAAGGCAAACAGAGAATAATTCATCAGCAGCTGAACATACTGAAGAGGGTTGGGCGACTGACTCCATATGATGGAAGTTGTAGTTCACCTTGCATCAAGACATAGCACTGTGACCCCCAACAATAATAGACCACATTTGGCCCATGACCACGTTTGGGGGAAATTCATCTTTATTTATAGGAGTTGGATCCTTAATCAGAGAGCACTGATCCTTAATCAGAGAGCACTGAACACAGCCGACGATGGATCTGGACCAAATTTGGCCCGCAGAACCTTGGTGAACAACATAACATACTGGAGAAGTTAGGGGGGAATGAGCCACCTGTGCGGGAGTTGTAGTTCACCCTGCATCCAGATATATTACCAAACTTCCCAAAACAAACAATGCCTTTTTCAAATCACCCGGCACTGTCGGGTCCCCAGAATATAATATAATATAATTAATATAATATAATAATACATCCTGCCTGTTGTAAGGCCGCACTGAGTCCCCTCCAGGGTGAGAAGGGTGAGGTATAATTATGGTAAATAATATATAATGTCAAGGGGACCTTTATGACGGTGAAGTGTTATAATATGCAATACTATATAATATGATCTATAATAAACTATATGGTCAAGGGGACTTTCATACACCTGGTGTGTTGTGATTGAGCCTTCAGCTACTGCTACTACTATTATTGGGGAAGATGCTGGGTCAATAGCATCAAGCAATAGTATGGAATGGGGTAAGGCTCTGGGTGATCAAGAGTCTGCAGCTGGAAGGAAAAGGGCTGCTAGTGATTCTAGTGTGGAAGGATTGGAACAGAGAAAAAGGATCCAGCAGACACTTAGAGCACTTTCTGATTCAGACACCTTCCAAGGTTTTCCTGGGGAAGAAGAAATGGGGTCAGAGGAAAGTGATACGGATTTAGACTCAACATTGGTTCAGGAAGTAAGGGATGTGTGTATCGAAGAGTCTAATTCTGACACCTTCTGTGGCTTTGACAGTGACTTAGACTGGCCTTCTGAGGGTTCAGAAACAGATTGGGACACTCTTAAGTTTTCAACAGCGTTGGCAAGATTGGAGGTCTGCACAGAGCACAGCAGGTGTAGGAGATGCAGCACCTGGTGCTCAATGATCAAGGAGAGTCTTCAGAAGACAGTGATGTTTAAGTGCTATATAAGAAATGGGTTTTTGGGGTTGCATTTGATGCGGTCAGAGTTGATGTCTGGTTCTTGTCTCTGACTTTCCTGTGTTCCTGATATCAAATGCCTTGTTCCTGTTTCCTGATACTCATGAGTTATGGGCTATTTCTCCACTTTGCTCTTGGGGTGAGCTGCCGTGGCAGCTCTAGCTGATGTTTGGGAAAAGGTGGGGGGTTTGGATTTCAATGTATGCTTTTCTGTTTAGTTACCTGCCGTGTGTCCCTGAGGGGGGGCTTGGTCTCCGCTGAGTTTACGTGAGTTCCCGCTACAGAACCTGGTATTGTATGAAATGGAGGGAGGCTGGCATTGTGTTTTATGGGGACTATGATTTGTGCTATTCATGTATACTCAGCTCCTGATTGCCTTGGAAGGTCTCCTCCTTTTCATCTGGCTTTCTCCTGCCTTGGATTTCTGGACCGGATTTGTGACCACTCTTCTGGATTCTCCCTTTGGACTTCACAGATGGACGTCTGGTGTTTGTTTTGGGCTGTTTTGCTGTTTTATTTTGTGGGACTCTTTCCTGGGATTTTTGAGGGTTTTTGAGCCGAGTTGGCTATTTTTTTGTTCGTCCTTTTTCCAGTTATTGTTCAATAAACCTTTTGTTATTCCCTTTTACTCCTGGGTCTGGCTTCCTTGGTCTCTGCACTATGACATGGTGTGTTATGTCATAATCTATAATATAATATATGGTCAAGAGGACCTTCATGAAGATGGAGTGCTATAATATGTAATAATATATAATATGATCTATAATATGGTCAAGGGGACATTCATGATGGTGGAGTGTTATAATATGTCATAATATATCATATCATATATAATATATGGTCAAGGGGGTCCTTCATGAAGGTGGAGTGTTATAATATGTCATAATCTATAATACAATACATGGTCAAGGGGACCTTTCTAAAGGGGAGGAGTTATGGTATGCTATACTATGTGTCGAGTGCCAGGAAACCATGGTGTCTCTGATGAAACCCTTGTCAATGGACTGGGACTGATGGCTAACTTCCACTTGTGCCGTTCCTCCTTTTAGGACTTGAAGAGCCGGGGTCTTCCTGGATCTCTGCAAAGGCCTGACCTTGGCCGCGTCAGGCCTTGGTTGTATTTTTCCCTGGCTTGCATTAAGGGCCGCTTTCTTATTATTCAAGGAAGGAGCCGTCCTCTCCAGAGCGTTCTTCTCCTCTTCCGCTGAATAAAGAGCGGCCAATGATGCCTGGAGTAGGAAAAAGGAATAACAATATCATTAATCCGTCCGCCGACGTGAGAGAAAGGTTTAAAAAAGGAAACATTCTGCATCTCGCGCACAAATTGCTGCAATTGGAGGCTGAAGTCCTCCCCGAGAATCCTATTAACGCTGTGAGAGAGAGAGCGCTATTAGCACTCACAAAAAAGATGGGAAAAGGCTGATTTGGATTTTTAGCTCACCCAACGCAGTTCAAATGGCCATTTCTGAATGTGCTGTGCATTTGCCATCGGGGATGCCTTTGCGCACAAGCTTTTCACTATTAAAATGGTATCACACTCTATAGTGCAGTCTGCGTCCGCACTGTAGAGTTAAAGCGGTTTGGTGCCGCTTTCACAGGAATGGCTCACTTACAAGGTCTTTCGCCTTCTCTGCTAAAAAAAAGTGAGGGCGTCTCTCCAATGCAACTTCCAGGATGCATAGCCTCGAGCCATGGCAGTAAAGTGGTATTAAACTGCGTTAACTCTACAATGTAGACACAGGGCCCACATCCATAGAGCATTCCTTTCTTGGGAAACATTGGGCTTTCCTTGCAGATTGGAAAGGATAAGGCAATATGGGTTTTATAGTCCAAATGATCTAGAAGATGAGATGGACATGGTGTTACCATAAGCAGGGGCGGTCCGACCGTATACGCGAACTTCGTGGCTGCATAGGGTGCCATCTTGGATGGGGCGCTGCCGCGCTGGCCGCACCACCGCAAACCTCCCTGCTGCTGCGTCAGCTTCAGCGCCTGCAGGAGCTTCTGGGCATGCGCAGAGATTTTCGCGCATGCACAGTGGCTCCGGAGCTGAAGTTGAGCTCCAGAGCCACTGCGCATGCCCAGAAGCTCCTGCAGGCAGTGAAGGCGAAGCCTGTAAACACGTCAGCACTCCGTATTTGGCACGCAGGGGCGGAGGCAAAGGGAGAGCTTTACCTCTCCCTTTGCCTCTGCCCACTGCGTGCCGATACGGACTACTGACGTGATGTGTTTACAGGTTTCGCCTTCACTGCCTACAGGAGCTTCTGGGCATGCCCAGAAGCTCCTGCGGGCGGTGAAGGTGAAGCCTGTAAACACCACTCCATATTCGGCACGCAGGGGGTGGAGGCAAAGGGAGAGGTAAAGCCTCTCCCTTTGCCTCCGCCCCCGGCATGCCGAATACGGACTGCTGACGTGACGTGTTTACAGGCTTCGCCTTCACCGCCTGCAGGAGCTTCTGGGCATGCCCAGAAGCTCCTGCAGGCGGTGGAGCCGAAGCCTGTAAACACGTCACGTGGCACAATTGGGCAGGTAGGGGGCGGAGGCAAAGGGAGAGGGGGCGGAGACAAGGGGGGTGCCAAAGTAATGCTCGCTTACCATATAAAATAACCTTAGACTGCCCCTGACCATAAGGCCTTATTGTAGACCTTCTTATGAAGTGGGAAGGGAGCTGCAGAGAATGGCTCGTTTGGATAGACAAGACAGATGGCCATCCTTCCTTGGACTGGTGGGTTGGCCCCCTTCCTTGCTCTCCTTTGCAACCTGATCTGGTTGCAAATACGGCTGTAAGTACCAGAGCCATACTTGTCCTCACTGGCTACCATTATTTCCCGGAAACTCTCCAATTGATGACTATGGGCCGACCCTAGTTTTGAGTAGCCCTTTCCCATCTAAACGTCATTTCAGTTCTGCCAATGGTACCGTTGGTCTTCTCTCCTCAAAGAGCCGAGTTAATCATCATCCACATCACTTGCGTGGGTTTGGTGTTGCTTTTTTAAAATCTTCTTTGACATTTGGCCTGAAAAGATATGGAACGAGATTAGAGCTTGTTTGTGTTTTAACCCGCACTCCTACGTCCACGACTTTGGCATAGTTTTCATGCCAAAGCTCAAAGGAAGTGAATGGCATTTTGGGGAGATCAAAGGTGGCGGCCGGCTGCCTTCTTCCTCCTCTTCCTCCCACCTAGAATCATAAAATCATAGAGTTGGAAGAGACCACATGGGCCATCTAGTCCAACCCCCTTCTTCCAGACAGGAAAAGCACAATAAACCCCCCTTCCCAACAGATGGCCATCCAGCCTCTGTTTAAAAGTTTCCAAGGAAGGAGTTTCCACCAGTTTCTTAGGCAGAGAGTCAGGGGCGGTCCTACAGGTAGGCCAAGGAAGCAGCCGCATGGGGCGCCATCTGGGAAGGGGCGAATTCGGGCAGGCGGGGAGTGCTTCCCCTCTCCCCTTGTCTCCGCCCTACTGCCGAATACAGTGACCCAATTGGGCAGGCAGGGGGCGGAGACAAAGGGAGAGGGGAGGGGAGCCAAAGGGGTATTGGCGACGTATTGCCTCCTGACAGCCGCCACCGGAAGTAGCCGCCGAGCTCCCTCGCCAGGCCCAATCACGTGTGAACCCTACCACAAGCGCCCACCTCCCTGCGCATGCGCGCGAGCCGGCTGGGAGCGTCAAGGAGAGACAGGCGCAACTGCGCAGGCAAATAGTAATATATAATATTTTATTTTACTTTATTTTGGGTTATTTGAGTTTTATAGGAGTAATGAAAATGTTTAGTAGAGGATAATTTTATTTAAATAAATTATTTTATTTTTTATTTTATAATAATAATATAATAGAATGTTATATTATATTATAATGTCAATATATTATAATATAATTGTATTATAATGTAGTATAATATTATTATGATATAATATAGTATGAGTATGTACTATAATATATTGTATATACATTGATACAATATAATACTACTAATGGTATTGTGGTACTATAATTGTATATTTGTTTTACATGGGGGGGGGCGCCAAAATAATGTTGGGGGGACGCCAAAATAATGTTCGCTTACCACATACAATTACCTTAGACCACCCCTGCAGAGAGTTCCACTGCTGAACCGCTCTTCTTACAGTCAGGAAGTTCTTCCTAATGTTCAGTGGAATCTCCTCCCCTGTAATTTGAATCCCTTTTTCCTACTCCTAGTTTCAAGGGCAGCAGAAAACAATGCCTACTCCCTTTTCCTTGTGACACCCTTTCAGATATTTGAACATGGCTCCTCTCCGTCTCTCAACCTCCTCTCCTGGAGGCTAAACAGACCCAGCTCTTTAAGACGCTCCTCAGAGGGATTCTTCATGGTCTCCAGGCCTTTGATCCTTTTTGTCGCCCTCTTCCTCTGGACTCCTTCCAGCTTACATGTAACTCACATGTAACTCTGTTTTCAAGCCAGGCATCGCCCATCCTGTAGCTGTGCTTTTCATTTGTTTCTGCCTTGGTGTCGTATCTTACATTTGTCCTTGTTGAAATGCATTGGGTTTGTTTTGGCCAATCGGCTCTCTAATCTGTGAAGGTCCATTTGAATTCTGATCCTGTCTTCTGGAGTATTGTCTGTCCCTCGCCATTTGGTCCCACCTGCAAATGTAATAAGCATTCCCTCCAAACCTTCATTCAAGTCATTCATTAAAAAAAAATACTGACCAGAACCGAGCCCAGAACAGTCCCTTCTTTCCAGGATGAAGAAGGGGAACCATTGGGGAGAAGCACCCTTTGGGTTTGGTTGCTTAACCAATTCCAGATCCACCTAATAGTAGCCTTGCCTGGCCCACATTGGGCTAATTCACTTGCCAGAAGGTCCTGGGGGACTCCGTTGAAGTAGTACAAACAACGAGCAGGGCTGGTTGAAAAGAGGTAGCCTGATGTTTCTTTTGAGCACAATGGGAATAGAATGCAGAGCATTGCTCTAAAATAAATCGAAACTGTGTGGACTCTGCATTCTATTCCCATTGTGCTCAAAAGAAACATCAGGCTACCTCTTTTCAACCAGCCAGGGGCGGACCTGCCTGTTCCCAAGGGGTACGCGGGAAAAATGTTTGCGCCCCCCCGTTGCTCCTGAGGGGAGCCAAGTGCGCATGCGCCAATCTGTGCGCACGCGCACTGGCTCCAGAGCGCGCCTCCCGCTTTGGAGCACAGTGCGCATGTGCGAAACTTTGCCGTGCTGCCACGCCGGCCGGGCCTTTGTTAGGCTGGCCGCGCCTCCGCATGTGCAGAAGCTTCTACAGGCGCTACAGCGCCTGTAGGAGCTTTTGCGCATGCGCGAAAAAGCTCTGCGCATGTGTACTGGCTCTAGAGCGCACCTCCCGCTTTGGAGCCAGTGTGCATGTGCGCAGTTTCGCACATGCGCACTGGGCTCCAAAGCGGGAGGCGCGCTCTGGAGCCAGTGCGCGTGCTTGCTGACAGATTGGCGCATGCGCGCTGGGCTCCCCTCTCGCAACGGGGCGCAAAAAATTTTCGCGTACCCCCCGGGAACAGGTAGGTCCGCCCCTGGCTGGTTGAGAAGAGGTAGCCTGATGTTTCTTTTGAGCACAATGGGAATAGAATGCAGAGTCCACACAGTTTCGATTTATTTTAGAGCGATGCTCTGCATTCTATTCCCATTGTGCTCAAAAGAAACATCAGGCTACCTCTTCTCAACCAGCCCTGCTCGTTGTTTGTACTACTTCAATGGAGTCCCCCAGGACCTTCTGGCAAGTCAACTAGCCCAATGTGGGCCAGGCAAGGTTACTATTAGGTGGATCTGGAATTGGTTAAGCAACCAAACCCAAAAGGTCCAGGGAAAAATAATCCCCAACTCTCAACAAGATGTAACAGATCAATTAAATAGGCTCGAAAATCAGTGGATTCTCCGCCTTGATACAGAGTGGCCACATGGTCTCAATGACCCCATCTGTATCAACTCAATCCTTCTATAAAATCCCATCCAGTGACATTACTCAGCACCTTTGGGTCACCCTTATCCTACACGATGAGGGTTATGCTTGTATCATCACTCCATTAGGTATGTATTACTTTTATTGGGCAATGGTTTTAGTGTTGTTCCATATGATACTGTATGTTTACCCTTTATTTTTACTTAACTTCAGAATCTGTGATGCTTTTACATGGGATAAAGAACCTTGAGAAAGGAATAATCCGAAACGGTTTAATATGTGGCCGCTAAAACTGAGCATCTGCCTGCCGTCGGCTCCAGGTCCAGCCTAATCCACAGAGGGAGATGCTCTTTTCGCCTCTCCCCCCTGCGTCTTGAGGAATTGCTCCTCAGTCGAGCATTTGGCTCCTTCCAGATTTTACACAAGGATCCTACTTTCCCTCTGGAGAACCCCACCACTCCTCCCTTCAATGCTACTTTCTTGTTTGGATTTATCCCTTTGAATTTGATCCAGCATTGCTCAGAGACGATGCCCAAACCGCGCGTCCCTTTGAAGGCTTGGTTTCTGGCTTGAATTCCGTCCACCTTCGGCGCCCCGGAGTCCCTACAACACAGGGAATTATATCAATTTACCTGAAACTCTCTGCAGCCTCATCCTTTTGCTTGACTCTGGGCTCACAGCAGACTTCCATTAACCCTTCTTTGGGACTATAATGGATTATTGCCAGCACCGCTGTGGGACTAAAGCGGACTTTCGCCAGCCCCTGCCTGGGACTCAAACGCAAGTTTGTCTGCATTTTCTATTGTATTTTCTATGGTGTTCTCCTTTTGCTGTGTGTATATCCACAATATATTTTGATATCAACTAAGACATATGTAAGGTCCTTTCTATATGTGCATGGTTACTTTTCATACTATATCTGGTTATTATTCTCTCCTTTCACACTGTTGTTGTTTGGACTCCATTGAAGGCCTTCCTGAAATCAAGACCTGCTCCATCACCCACAGCATTCCCTACATCTACCAAGCTTGTGACTCTATCAGAAAGAAGAGATGAGTCTGCCATGACTTGTTTTTGAGGAATCCATGCTGACTTTTGGTAATCACATCAGTCCCAAAGGCCAATAGGATCGTTGATGGCGGTCTAGCATATGTGGGTGTTACTTTTGGTTGGCTTGAAAAATAACCGCAACAAGGTTGGGGCTTTTGGGGGGGGGGGAGTAAAAGGCTTCTGAACTTGGAGGCTATGGATAGCAGCTAACTTCCCCAAGTTTGGCCACTTTCAAAGCTTATGACGATCAGAACATCTCACTGGGAGCAGATCATCTGCTGTTGTCTTGTGTGTGTTTGTGTTTATTTATTTATACCCCACTTTATCTCTCCCGAAGGAGACTCAAAGCAGCTCAAGAAGTAGCACTACTCTTCCACTTCTTCTTCTTGTCCTCTTCCTTTTTTTCTTTTTCTACTACTATTTATTTATTTATTTATTTATTTCAGGATTTTACCCCGCTCTTCTCAACCCCCAAGGGGGGACTCAGAGCAGCTTACAGTAAGGCACAATTCGATGCCCACACAGTAACAATATAAAACTCCAGAACTCTTCAACAATTAAAATTCATTAAAATACATTAAAATACAATTATATTAGCATCATACGCATTCATTCCAGATTAAAACAATGTTCTGTCCATAAAAGCATTGACCCTATTCATCCACTTTCCATTAAAATCCCATCTAAAATGCTGCCTTGTGCAAACGCCTGGTCCCACAGCCAGGATTTTACTTTTTTCCTGAATGCCAGGAGGGATGGGGTTGATCGTACATCGATAGGGAGCGCATTCCACAGGCGGGGAGCCACCACCGAGAAGGCCCTCTCCCTTGCCCCCACCAGCAGCATTTGAGAAGTAGGCGGGAGCGAGAGCGGGCCTCCCCGGATGATCTTAGATTACAAGGTGGGACGTAGCGGCTGATGCGTTCGGACAAGTAAGCTGGGCCAGAACCGTATAGAGCTTTAAAGGTCAAAACCAGCACTTTGAATTGAGCTCGGAATTGGACAGGCAGCCAGTGGAGCTGACACAACAGGGGGTGGTATGCTTCCTGTATGTAGCTCCCGTTAGTAATCTGGCTGCCGCCTGCTGGACTAATTGCAATTTCTGAACTGTCTTCAAAGGCAGCCCCACGTAGAGTGCGTTGCAGTAATCTATTCGGGATGTGACCAGAGCGTGGACGACCGTAGCCAGATCAGACTTCCCAAGGTACGGGCGCAGCTGGCGCACGAGTCTTAACTGTGCAAAAGCTCCCCTGGCCACCGCCGAGACCTGGGGTTCCAGGCTCAGCTATGAGTCCAGGATCACTCCCTGTCATTCTTCTTATTTTTCTACTACTACTACTACTACTACTACTTGTCCTCCTCCTTTTTCTGCTACTACTACTATGCCTTGCCATTCTTCTTCTTTTTATATTTATATTATATTATTTTATGTCCTCTCCCTCCTTTTTCTAACTACTACTTCTTATCATTCTTCTTCTACTACTGATATGACTTATCCTCCTCCTTTTTCTTCTACCACTACTACTACTACTACTTGTCATTCTTCTTCTACTACTACTTGTCCTCATAGTTAAAGCAATGGTATATAATAAAGGTTTGCATAGTTAAAGCAGTGGTATTCCCCGTAGTAACCTATAAATGTGAGAGCTGGACCATAAGGGATGCTGAGCGAAGGAAAATAGATGCTTCTGATCTGTGGTGTTGGAGGAAATTTCTGAGAGTGCCTTGGACCACAAGAAGATCCAACCAGTCCATACTTCAGGAAATAAAGCCCGACTACTCATTGGACGGAAGGAGATTAGAGGCAAAGATGAAGTAGGTACTTTGGCCACATAATGAGAAGACAGGAAAGATTGGCAAAGACAATGAAAAAGGAAGGAAAAAGGAAGAGGGGCCGACCAAGGGCAAAGTGGGGGGGATGGTATCCTTGAAGTGACTGGCTTGATTCTGAAGGACCCCTGGGGGTGGTGATGGTCGGCAGGGAGCTTTGGCCAGGGCTGGTCCATGAGGTCATCAAGAGTTGGAAGCGATTGAACGAAGAAACAACAACAAACAACTTGTCTCCCTCCTCCTCCTTTTTCTACCCTTACTTCTTCGTCTTCTTCTTCTTGTCTTCCTCCTCCTCTTTTTACCTCTTCTTTTGCAAATAAAATTATAACACATAGCAATGGTTTCCAGTTTGTATATCCTTGGAGGGGTACAGGCTCGGATCAGGCCCTTTTGGCACCCTAGGCCAAAGGCTCTGCCCCGGCTCCGCCCCCGGCTCCTCCCCGCTCTGCCCCCAGCTCCGCCCCAGCCTCCTCGCCGGCTCCTCCCTCCCTCCCTCCTAAAGCCACTATGCCGGCCTGAGAAGTGGCCGAAATCGTGGCTTTAGGAGGGAGGGAGCCGTGGGGAGGCCCCGCGTCGGCTCCGGGGGTGGGGCTTTCCTTTTTCCTCCTCGCACCAGCAAGGAGGTGGGGGCGGAGGTGGGGGCGGGGCGGAGCCAAGGGCGGTGGCAGAGCCAAGGGGAGCAGAGCAAAGGAGGGGGCGGCCATGGATGGCACTTACGCCACCGCGCGCAAGTGCCCTTTTTATAATTTTTTTGAATTTTTTTGAATTTTTAAAAAAACTTTTTTGGGAGGGTCCAGACCTGCTGCCCCCCCCCCTAAGGTGCCGCCCTAGGCCCTGGCCTAGGGTGGCCTTATGGGTAATCCAGGCCTGGAGGGGTATGCTTGCATGAGGTTGTAGTTCACATTATAGAGGAGCTTTCCAAGGTGCTGAAACTCATCCCTGGAAACAGGTTCAGCACTTTAGGGTTGGACTGTTGTTCACTGACATCAAGTTAATAGATCTTTTCCCTTTTTTGTTGGAGAGAATCCTCAACAGCTCTACTCGCTTCTTCCTCCTCCTCTTCTGCATCTTCCTCTTCTGGGGATTTGACTATAACGTTGCCCCGAAGGACTTTGCAACAGGTGGGGCTTTTCTTCCATTGCATTTGACTCTTGCCAGGATTAGAGTCTTTTTCCGGCAATGAAGCAAAGCTTTAAAAAAATGCACCGAAGGGCTGCCAATAAACACAATATACGCCTGGAAACTAAACATTCTTATTTTATTGTTAAAGCATTTGACTTATGGAAATGGTTGTAAATGGCTGCCTTGGAAAACAATATCTTCCATTCCCCTTTTTCAAAAACATTCAAAGTTGTCAGGCTCTTTCCAAATGAATTGTATTAGGTTTAGGAGGCAGTAAAAGCATAAATATGGACTTATCACCTTAGGGGAGAGCCAGGAAAGAGGCCTGAGAGCCTCCTCGCTTCCCCTGAGGACATGAGCCATAACTTCGTCAACTGCCGCATAAAAGCCGAGCAGGATTTATCTGTGTGTGCCTTCTTCCATTTCGGAGAGGAATATAAAACGAGTGCTAAAGGACTTTAATGCGTTTGTTGGGGAGAGCGTGAGTGTTTACATGTGCTCTCCAGTGATTTGAGCTCTTCCATCATAATGTACGTTACACACAATTTAATCAACAGATGATTTATTATGAGATCGCCATACAAGTGTTTCATTCAACAAATGTTCCACGCGACAGAAAGTCAGTTTCCTGGCTTCTCCCCATGAGATGCAAAAAAAAGGAGCGAAAAAAGTATCATTCAATGTTATAGTAGTAATCTATATCATTATTGGACTCACAAGTCCCTGAGTAGCAATAGCAACATTACATAGCCCGATATCGACAGATATTGTATGCATTTGCGGTGCTCCTGTTTCCTCATGCAATGTGTTGTTCCTGCTGCAAGACGCTCGTGAGATTTTGCTACATAGGCCACGCCCCAGTCCTGAGGAAGCCCTTCGGGGAGAAACGAAGGCGCGCATCATATGATTGGTTCGTTGACCACTGGACGACCTCCCTTTATATATTGGATATATTATGTGGTCACAGAGACCAGGACATTCTATTATTATTTGTACATTTTCATAATTTGGGACAGCGTCTGGGACTGTGTCCCCTTTTGATGATGCAGGAACTTCCTTCTGCACCTTTCCGGAGTCTCCACTCACTTGCATGTGAGCCAGCTGCCCGTGATTGCTCAATATAATACTAAGATATGTATGTAAGGCAGTGTTTTTCAACCTTTTTTGAGCCGCGGCACATTTTTTACATTTACAAAATCCTGGGGCACACCACCAACCAAAATGACAAAAATGACACTCTAACACAGTAATACATATGGTTAATATGTTTTTAAATATATTTATACACACAGTGTGAAACCTGGGCCTGTTTCGATGAACACAACATAGATATCCTGGCAGGAATGGCAGAAAGACACACACAAAGGTCTTGCTCAACAGCTGGGAGTTATAGTTCACCTGCAATCAAAGAGCATTCTGAACTCCAGCAATGATGGAATGCAATCAAACTTCCCACACAGAACTACCATAACCAAGAGAAAATACTATAAGAGTTTGGTGGGCATTGACCTTGAGTTTTGGAGTTGTGGTTCACCTATATCCAGAGAGCACTGTGGAGGGGAGGGAGGAAGATGTGGGATAAGTCTGTGCAGTAGCGCCCGCACGGGTCACGTCTTCCTCCCTCCCCCCTCCCGCAGAAGTGGCAGCGTGAGCAAAGTGAGGCAAAGCAAGCAGAGCGAGGCTGGGAAGAAGGGAGCCCGAGTGGAGAAGAAAAAGTGTTTGGCAGGAGGGGGAAGAAAGGGTATTGGAGGTTCCAATTTCCCACAGCACACCTGATGATCGCTCACGGCACACTAGTGTGCCACGGCACACTGGTTGAGAAACACTGATGTAAGGTACTGACCCATATGATGCTGTACTTCTTTTGTATTTGTATGGTTGCTATGTAATGCTACTCAGACTTGTGAGTCCAATAATGATATAGATTACTACTAAAACATTGAATGATACTTTTTTCGCTCCTTTTTTTGCTTGACTGTATCAGTGGTTCAGCCAGCCCTCCCCTTTTTCATTCTCCCCATAAGATGCCTGCTCCTCACATACATTTCTCCTTCACTCTCTGGATTTCCGCTGCTAAAAATATTGAGACATGGAAAACCATATATATTTGGAACTCTTTTATTTGGTTATGTTTATGTTTATTTCGTGCATCAGACCTGGCCTTCTGCTCTTCTTTGGAGGCTTAAGGTGCTTTTCTAAACGCCCAACTGAAATGTGAAATGGCTGCAAAGCTTGAAAAGTGAGGACCGAAATGAAATTTCATTAGGAGGAAACAAGTGAGTGTCTTCAACTCTTCCTTCTTCGGCATCGTCGTTGTCATCACCATCATTATTACCTTCTTATGCTCCTTCTTCTCCTTGTTGTTGTTATTTTTATTCTTGCTCTTCTTGCTTTTCTTCTTTTTCTTCTACTTGTCCACCTTCTTTTTCTACTATTGCTTCTTCTTGTACTTGTCATTCTTCTTCTTTCCCTTTCTACTATTACTTCTTGTCTTATTCTTTTTCTACTACTACTTCTCCTTCTTTTCCTTTATATCCCATCCTTCTCGATCTCCGCAGAGGGACTCAGAATGGCTTCCAAACAGGCAACAATTGGATGCCAACCCTAATATAAAATGCATAATAAATACATCCATAAAATTAAAATAATTCTAAATATGCATTAAGAACCCGCTCACCAGATTAAAATCACCAGAATTAAAATTGTCATCCAAAGCAGTCCAAGTCCAGTCCAATAAATCTTGTCTTTCCCAGGAAACAAACTATTCTGTGAATGCCTAATCCCATAACCAGGATTTAAGCTTCTTCTGGAAGGTCAGGAGGGAGGGGGCATATCTATTCTCATTGGGGAGAGAGTTCCTCAGCCAAGGGGCCACCACAGAGAAGGACATGTCTCTCGTCCCCACCAAACGCGACTGCGATGGCAGTGGGACCGAGAGCAGGGCCTCCCCGGATGATCTTAAGGTCCTAGACAGTTCATAGGCGGAGATATGTTTGCACAGGTAAACTGGGCCAGAACCATTTAGGGTTTTATAGGTCAAGACCCTAACTTTGAATTGAGCCCAGAAGCTAATAGGCAGCTGGCGTAGCAAGGGAGTTGTTGTTCTTCTTTCATGTTGTCAATCCTTTTCTTCTTCTTTTCTTTTTCTACTACTACATCTTCTTGTCCTTCTTGTTGTAGTCTTCCTTCTTTTTCTACTACTACTATTACTACTTCTCCTCCTCCTCCTTTTTATACTACTACTTCTTGTTCTTGTTGTTGTTGACATTCTTCTTTTCTTTTTCCACTACTACATCTTCTTGCCGGGCTCAGCACAGCAGGCTAAGCCACTGTGCTGTGGAAAAATCCTTCCAATCAGATTGTCAAGAGTTCTGGCCTGGGTCCGGCTAAGCACATGCCGTTAGCCCCAACTCACCTGCCCAACTAGCAGGTCGAATGCAGAAATGCAAGTAGATAAAATAGGTATTGCTTTTAGTGGGGAGGTAATAAAGGCATGTTTAAAGGACATCGACAGGAGGAAAGCTCCTCGGCATGGACGATGAAGCAACAGCACCCTGCATGGTTGGAGTCGAGCAGAAGATGCCGAAAATAAGATGGGAAAAACCGACTTTATCTCTGTTTGTGTTGTCTGTCCTTGATAATTGTATAATCGGCTGTCGCACCTGAGGCACTTGGAATCTCCCTTAGTAAACCACACGAGACCAGCTGAGGTTAAATGCTTTATTTAGAATAACTGGAATAGGAGGGAAGCCAAGAAATAGTCTATTGATGCTCTTAAAGCAGCAGCAACAGATAGCAGCTCATTGTCCACAAGGAAGCAGAAACGGACTATAATCCTCTGGCAATCAGGACCAAACAAGGAAAGCTTCTTGCCCCAAACCAGGCTAAACCCACAGGCAAAGTCCTTAAGAAATAAAGTTCTTTAGCAAGGAGGCCAGCAGGCCTATTCAGGATCCCATGAGCTTGAGTTTGCTACGTTGGCTTGAGATGGGGATGGTTTCTAAGTCCCAGCGTTTATAGTTCACCAAAGCTTTGATGGGTCCGACGCAAGTTGCGTCGAGTGTCATTCCCACGGAGAGGGTTCCCAGCTGTTGTTAGCCTCCTCTCAAGGGAAAGGTATGCAACCCCAATTAGCGCAGACATCTGTGCAAAGGAGTGGAGCCATCTCTAGGATCCCACCGCCTCAGTTTATCGGCCTGAACAAGAGTAGTAACCTTGACCAAAGATTGAACCTGCTTGCTCTGCAGTTGGTTTGCATGGGAAAGGCAAGCAGGCCTGACTGGCAATTTAATGCCATCATGGCTGCGGTCTGGTTCTAGGGAAACAGAGGCCTAGGGTCTAACATCGGCATTGAATGTTTGATGTATGAGCGTTCTGCAAAGTGCTCTGAGTCCCCTTCGGGGTGAGAAGGACAAAGTATAAATACTGTAAATAAATAAATAATAAATTCTTCTTGTCCTCCTCCTTCTTGTCCTCCTCATTCTTGTCCTCCTTCTTCTTGTCCTCCTTCTTGTCCTTCTTCTTGTCCTTCTTTTCATCCTTCTTCTTGTTGTTCTAGTTCTTCTTGTTGTCCTACTTCTTCTTATCCTCCTCCTCTTTCTTCCTCTTCTGAAAGTTGACTTTAAAGTTGTCCTGAAGGACTTAGAGATTCCTATGGATAATAGTAGCTTCCCCCCTACAATCGTTCTGTTTTCATGGGAGTCTTGCAACACTAACCCCACTCTACTTATTTTTAAAATAATTTTAAAGCTGGAGTAAGATTCCTTTGATTCTGTCCAAATTTTCATCTGATTCCATGACTCCAACTCCACAAACCTAGATTTTTGGGTGATTGTGGCATGAAGAGACACAGTTACTTGATTCACATCTGTTTTTATGGAGGATCCAAACCATATATACAAAAAGTGGATGGATGGGTCCTCGCACCTCCTTGGAGAAGCACTTCAAACAACTTCTTAAGATTCCCAATTTCAGGAATTCAACCCTTTTCACACTCACCAGAACTTTTTCTGCACCAGAGTCTCCTAGATGGGTTTGTTACACAATATGGTTAAATTCTGGGAATGGTTCTCATTGCGGTTTTTCTCCAGGGAAGTAGGGCAGATGCTTCAGTTGGTTGATTTCATTCCAGGAAGCCCTGGGCTGTCCTTTTCGTCAAGGATAATTAATTCACACAAAACGAAATTTGCTCAACATGAGGCAGACCATCCTTTTGGCCTCAGGGAGATGTCTTGACAGCCTGACAAATGAGCCGGATCCCTTCATGGAGTCCAAGGGACTCTTGAATTGGTGTTTGTGGCTTTTTAAAATTTGTTTTTTTAGTTTGATCAAAAATGCTGAGCACAGATGATTGGAAATGCTGAACGACAAAATCCGTGGGCCTTTGATGGATGCATTCAATTACTATGATTGCATTTGCCCCCCTGGTCGTTTGATGGGGACCACGTTGATTACCGAAACACCATGTTTTGGCAGTCTAAATATTGCAAGGTTTAACGTGGCATACTTTCATTAAGGAAAATTATAAAGTTTTGGGTTCCAGGTAGAAGAAGGACTAAAAAAGAACATTATATATTAAACCAACCAAGATATCCTGTGGCCCATTTTGCTACAGCTTTTCACCAGAGTCTCAACCAACTCAATCTATTTTCTTCTCACTCTCTTTTAGCCATCTTGCCCCTTGAGATAAGGAAAGTGAGCATCCAATGGTACCCTGGAAGGCTCCATCATTAGCTACGTAGCTTACATAAACATATGCAATGTACAGCATGATAGAAGTGGTAAGAAATCCTACTAGTCAATTGCAAAAATGCACAACCAAATATCAAGACAAATGCACCAATCAACTCCCAATTGGGGTCCACCAATGTGGATTGATCATCCCTAGCCAATGTCCTGATGCATAACATGAGTGATGTGCATTGGTGGCATTGTTCATCTGTCTGATTGTGCATCAATCCTGATATCCATTGATCATTTTGTGGGATCCTTGACATAGTAAAGTAACAGCCACCCCAGTTCCAACTGGAGAAGAAGAAGAAGAAGAAGGAAAAGAAGGAGGCAAAGAAGGAGGAGGAGAACAAGGAGGAGGAGGAGAAGGAGAAAAAGGAGGAGGAGGAGAAGTTGACACTCCTTCTAATACAGTATGACTTCTATATCCATAAGACCATCTGTAACCAGTTTCATTTATCCACTTCCAACAAAATATGTCCTCTCATGCCACTTTATGGCATTATGGGGCCGGAAGACTTTCATTTCAATATGTCATGTGTGACGAATTGCCTATATTTTGGGCCAGAAGAAGCTCAGTGGGAAAAAGCCTTTTTGGTGGGTTGGCCATGTAATGGTCTGTTTTGGATAAATAGCCATTTTAAGGTTGGGTTCCCAGTTTGGGCTGAATTAGAGATAGCCTAGGAAAAGGGACATGGAACCTTGGAGAGCCAGTAGGCAGGCCAGGCACCAGGGGTAAAATGTTGGTTGGAACTTTGAAAACTGACAGTTGGTGAGCAGTTAGGCAGTTAGGGAGGCCACAGAACTCTGGAGGGAGTTGATGGTTGGTCTCTGACAGAGTAGGTCAGAGTGAGTTAGACTCTTGAGAGAGTTACCAGCTTTGTGCTGGTTTTTAGGACTCTGAGAGGAAGCAGAGTCAGGTAGTTGTAGTCAGCAGATAATACCTTAGCACAGTATTATCTGGGGTGCTACGTTGATTGTAACTTGTTTCAAGCTTTGTGCAAGTTTTTAAAGTAACCACACGTTCCAACGTTTCATTGTAACCATTACGCAAAAGTGCCTGTGAATCTCTAATAAGTTGTTAAAATAAACTTTGTTCTCTTGTTCATCCAGTCCTGCCTCCCGGTGTTTCAAACCTCCATGGGTTAAATGGTGGCAGCGTAAAAGAAGAGAAACCTCTTCAGGCTTTAAATACAAAAGTTCCCTGACACTTTGCCCAGCCTAGAGACTAAGGCGAGTCCTCACCACAATACTTGGTGGCAGCAAGGTATTAAAACAGCCTTACCCCCACATTAATTGGTGGCAGCAGTGGGATAGCCTGCCCTGCCATGGTATTAAAACAGCCGTTCTCCACCACATCATGCTAATAGGCTTGGTTCGGTTCGGTAAAACATAAAATTTGGAAAACCCTGCCGAATTTGGACTTTTGAACCAATTTTGAACCATGCAGGAAAAGTGGGAGGGGCAAATCCGAATTTGAACTACCTACCCATTGTTCGGAATTATTTTCGGATGTCTCCCATGGTTATTTTGATTTTCAGAACCATTAAGCAACTTTGGTAAAGCCTAAACAAACAGTTTTAAAATCTCAGTTTCCCTTCCCTGGCGAGTGGTGATGCAAATAGAGATGAGGTGGGCATGGCTAAGCACAGCTATTCTTGAAGGCCATGCCCCCACGTGGTAGAGATTGCAAAACGTCCTGCTGTCAAATGAAATATAAATATGAAATAAACTGAATCTACAAAGGTGTCTAAAGAGAAGGCAGCAAAGCCTTTCCCTGCAATAAATCCTTTCCCTGCAATAAAGATATCCCATGTCCACCACAAAAAGGAAACCTCCATGACTCTCCACACCTTCCTTTTCAGCAAAACATGTGTCTTGGCTCGCCTTTTGCTGTTTGCCATTATTTGCCTTTTTTTTTCTTTTTGCCATTTCCCCCTGTCAGGGATCGAACCCACAGTGCTTCTGCTTATGAGGCTGTTGCGCTTTCCCTGAGCCATGCTAGCCCTGTAGTAAATCCTTGCCAAAAGTTATACTTCAATGAGAAGCCAGTTCTTCTTTTTCCTGTAGTGGGGTCAGTCTAGCCCCGATTCTCCCAAAACTTGAAGATATTCCTTCCTTTATCCATCCATTTAGAGTCCCCTGGGATTGCAGCACCGGGGAGTCTGGCTTGCTAAGGTAATTTGGGAAACTACATCCCTGAGCCACGCTAGCCTTGTAGTAAAACCAAGTCAGAACTTGTTTAAGCTGGATCAGCCTATAAAAACTTTTTATAAAAACTTTGAAAATTTGCCAAAAATCCATGGATAAGTCAAAAGTTATGAAATTTGGTGAGCTAGCAGTGAACCATGACTAGCAAGTTTCATCACGATTGGTCTAAAATGAGGGAGGGACAATCCCCTGAAGCTTTCCCAGTGCCAGTGCTGTTATTTTCCTACTGCGCATGTGTGTCTGACATTAACGAAGCGATTCTGAAATTTTAGAAATTTCTGAATTTTTCAAATTATTTCCAGAAAATTTCAAAATCATTTCAAAATCGAATCACCAGCACCCCCTACATCTAAAACGAGTTTTGAACCATTTTTAGTCAAACAAGCCTACATGCTATCATACACAATTTTACATATTTAGTAAAGGTAAAGGTGTTCTCCTGACATTAAGTCCAGTTGTGTCTGACTCTAGGGGGCTCATCTCTTAGTCAAAGACCTGGCATTGTTTGTAGACACCTCCAAGGTCACATGGCCAACTAGACTGCATGGAGCGCCGTTAACTTCCAACTCCCATTTCCATGTTTTTGAACTGCTAGGTTGGCAAAAGGTGGGGCTAACAGTGGGAGCTCATCCCGCACCTTGGATTCGAACCACCAACTTTTCGCTCAGCAAGTTCAACAGCTCAGTGGTTTAACCCAGTGAACCACCGGGGGGGGGGGGGGCTATTTATTTATATGCAGTCTGGGAATGCATCTCCCATGGATACAGAAGTTGCATTGTATTTTATTTATTTATTTATTTATTGGACTTCTCAGCCGCCACACCCAGGTGGCTTGGGCAGCTCACAAATTTGGGAATTCATTTTAAAAGTCATAAGAACCCATAATGTATTGAGATTCCTATGGTCTTGCTCCAGTGCAATGAGAGACAGTGCACCCACTGTACAAAGTACCATGTTTTCTGCGCAGAACAATGCTGTTTTCTGTGCAATCCCATCACATGCACATTTTGTGCAGGATGAAGTCCGCAGTTATAACGGAAACAGGTGTTTTCTTTGCATGGGAAATAGTATTTCTGCACTAGTATATTATTTTCTGCACAAAGAATGCTGTTTCCAATGCAGGCAAAGTGGTTTCCGGCGTAAAACAAGCCCATGCGAATTTTGTGCAAAATCTGCCTGGAACTGTGAAAATTCTCATCAAGCTTCCTTGGCATATGAAAAATTATATTTCACCATTTTTTTATTTTAAAAAAGTATCCTTTAAAAACGACAATTGTGGCTGAAGCCAGACACTTTGGTTTGGGATTTCCTTGGTGAAAAACAAAGCCGTAAACACTTTTGCAAGGATGGGATGTGGCCCAAATGCCTGCCTCCTCTTCGGGTGATTTAGAGGGCTCTTCCAGGTAATGTTTTGACCTGATTTGACTGAGCTTTTGGATCCGACCCAGAAGGAAACTGGCCCCGACTGGTAAGAAGATTAATCTTGCAAAGACGGTCCCAATAAATCAATGTTTAGAAATAATTACAGAATTGTATTTCTTTTTTAAAAAAAATAAGTTTGTTTACTTCTAAATTTATGTTGGCTTAACTTCGACTCTCCCAAACCCTTGATGGCAGTTCCCAAACCTTTGGTGGCTCTGGGTGCGTCTACACCAGGCATGGGCAAACTTCGTTCCTCCAGGTGTTTTGGACGCCAATTCCCACAATTCCTAACAGCCA
This sequence comes from Anolis apletophallus, assembly GCA_030556195.1. NCBI lineage: Eukaryota > Metazoa > Chordata > Lepidosauria > Squamata > Anolidae > Anolis > Anolis apletophallus. The sequence goes on along the minus strand of JARBWK010000016.1, from coordinate 18,230,379 downwards.
GTAGGCTGTTAGGAATTGTGGGAGTTGAAATCCAAAACACCTGGAGAGCAGGCCCGGATCAGGCCCTTTTTGGCGCCCTAGGCCAAAGGCTCTGCCCTCACCCCTGACTCCGCCCCACCCCCACCTCCTCCCTGCTCCGCTCCCAGCTCTGCCCTGCCCCACCCTGGCTCCTCCCTGCCCCGCCCCAGCTCCGCCCTGCTGCACCCCAAGCCCCGCCCGACTCTGCCCCAAGCCCCACCCCAACTCCACCCCACCTTGGCTCTGCCCCCGCCCCTGACTCTGCCCTGCCCCCGACGCCTCCATGCCCCGCCCCAGCTCCGCCCAGCTCCGCCCCAGCCCCGCCCCAGCTCCACCCCCAGCCCCGCCCCAGCCTCCTCGCTGGCTCATACCTCCCTCCCTCCCTCCTAAAGCCACTATGCCGGTATGAGAAGCGGCCGAAATCGCGGCTTTAGGAGCGAGGGAGGAGCCGTGGGGAGGCCCCACATCGGCTCCGGGGGTGGGGCTTTCCTTCCTCCTCTATGCACTGGCGAGGAGGTGGGGGCAGATCCGGGGGCGGGACAGAGCCAAGAGAAGCAGAGCAAAGGAGGGGGGAGGCAGTGGATGGCGCTTACGCCACTGCGCACATGCGCCCTTTTTTTTAAAAAAAATTGAAATTTGTTTTGTATTTTTTAAATTTATTTTTTTACTTGGGGGGGTCCGAACCTGCTGCCCCCCCAAAGGTGCCGCCCTAGGCCTTGGCCTAGGGTGGCCTTATGGGTAATCCGGGCCTGCTGGAGAGCCAAAGTTTGCCCATGTCTGGTCTACACTGTAGACTTATTGCAGTTTGATACCACTTTTAATTGCCATGCTTCAATGCTTATGGCATTGTGATAATTGTAGCTTTACAAGGTCTTGTAATGCCGATGCAAATTACAACTATGTAAAAACTATGTCTGCATTTAGAAGTATTTCAGACCTCCAACTGGAAAATCTGCTCAAATGTAGTCAATATAATCCAGGCAGATGCATTAAGCATTCTGTTATTTCCCCAAAAGTTGTTTGAATGGATTTTTTTTAACTGATGCCAGAAAGGCCGATGTGTGGGAGATGACCAGAGCTCTAATGGAAGGGGATACTATAACCATAACCAGGTTCCTTAGAAATTATGTAACCTACACTATGCTCTGTCCGTATCCGTTTCACTCACAATAAATATCTGCTATAAATATATTATTTTTTTCCTAAAAAACCAAAAATCTATCCTTGCCTTTGAAAGGAAGCCAAGAGTGCACTTTGGCTTCAAGCTGAACCCATAATGGGAGGGATTCTGAAGATGTTTCCCTTTTTATGGCATAATACAAATGAAGCAACGGAGGACAAAACAAATTACGTAATCGAGGGGGAAATGAAGTTCTCCCTCTCAGAGGCCTGGGAAAGGAGGCAACATTTGAAGAATGATAAAAGAAGGAAGAGAGCCTTCTTGTGGCTATTTGCCATCAAGTCATCATCAAGTTATGATGGACTGATCAATTACAGGCCTCTGTTATAGAACTCCAGTATGCTGATGATAACGTAGTCTGTGCACAGGCAGAAGAAGACCTATAAGCCACAGGCTTTTAATTTGAAGTTGGTTTTAATGCTACTTTTATATGTAGGGTTTTCCTGCGATTTTATATTAGTATCATGTGTTTTATGTAGGCATTGAATGTTGGCCATCCACTCTAAGTTCCCTTGGGGAGATAGGGTGGAATACAAATAAAGTTGTTGTTGTTGTTGTTGTTGTTGTTATTATTATTTGAAACACAACAAGATGAATCCACAGCAAACAGGATCACTCTGCTGGCTGTTGTATTGGATCACACGTTGGACACTTCTCAAGGGTCTAGGACAGTGTTTCCCAACCAGTGTGCCATGGCACACTAGTGTGCCGTGAGCTATCATCAGGTGTGCCGTGGGAAATGGGAACCTCCAATACCCTTTCTTCCCCCTCTTGCCGAACACTTTGTCTTCTACACCTGGGCTCCCTTCTTCCCAGCCTCGCTCTGCTCGCATTGCCTCGCTTTGCTCTGGGGCGAGTCTGCGCAGTAGCGCCCGCATGGGTCACGTCTTCCACCCTCCCCTCCCCTCCCCTCCTGAATATGCTCACGCTGCCCCCTCAGATAAAAATGGTGGCAGAAGCGGCAGTGTAGAAGAAAATGTAAGTGTTCGGCAGGAGGGGGAAGAAAGAGCGCAAAGGGGAAGGGGGAGGAAGAGGTCTCTGTCGAAAGCTGGCATGGGCAAACACCTTCCAGGTGTTTTGGACTCCAACTCCCACTATTCCTAGCAGCCTCAGGCTCGTTTCCTTTTTCCCCCTCAGCCACTTATGCAGGAAAGGGCCTCAGGCTGTTAGAAATGGTGGGAGTTGAACTCCAAAGCACCCAGAGGGCCGAGGTTTTCCCATGCCTGTTTTAGGGACCTTAAAGTGGTGAGCCTCCTTCCAACATTGTGATTCTGGATAGAAAACAAACAACAACATAATATGACATTGTTTGAGTTCACAGTGCTCTCTGGGTGTAGGTGAACTACAACTTCCAAACTCAAGGTCAATTCCCAAGCAAACCCTTTCGGTACTTTCTGTTGGTAATGAGAGTTTAATATGCCAAGTTTGGTTCAATTCCATTGTTGCAAGAGTTCAGGATGCTCTTTGATTGTGTGTTAACTATAAATCCCAGAAATGGTAACTCTCAAATGTCAAGATTTATTTTCCCCAAACTCCATCTGTGTTCACATTTGGGCATATTGAGTATTCATGCCAAGTTTGGTCCTGATTCAACATTTTTTCGGTCCACAGTGCTCTCTGGATATAGGTGAACTACAACTCCAAAACTCAAGGTCAATGCCCACCAAACTTTTATAGTATTTTCTCTTGGTTATGGGAGTTCTGTGTGGGAAGTTTGTGTCTTTCTGCCCTTCCTGCCAGGATATCTATGTTGTGTTCATCGAAACAGGCCCAGGTTTCACACTGAGTGTATAAATACATTTAAAAACATATTAACTATATGCATTACTGTGTTAGAGTGTCATTTTGTGTCATTTTGGTTGGTGGTGTGCCCCAGGATTTTGTAAATGTAAAAAATGTGCCGTGGCTCAAAAAAGGTTGAAAAACACTGGTCTAGGCAAATATATCCGAGCAGGGTGGCCTTTTGCAGCTGGCAGATGGTAATTTTGTCAGCCGATTGTGTTTAAGTGCAGGGAAAGGAATTATTGTTGTTGTTGTTGTTGTTGTTATCTAAACACTTTTGCAGAAGCATATAAGATGCTCAGCATCTCATTGAACACTGAGATAACCAAAGTGCTTTTTCAGCAAAAGGCACCTGTCACTCCCTCCATAATGTCAGAAATATAGCTTACCATTAGAAAACATTGACCATTCTCACTCCCTTGGCAGCCACCTTTCCACAAAAGTCAACATCAACACTGAAATACAACATCGTCTGGGCTCTGCAGGTGCAGCATTTCCTTAAATTAAGCAGGCAGTGTTTGAGGATCAGGACATTCGTAGGGAGAGCAAGATGCTTGTTTATGAAGCTACTAGCTTGGGGACCCGCCAGTGCCCGGGTTATTTGAGAAAGGCATTGTGTGCCAAGGTTGGTCTTTGGTACTTCAATTCCCATCATCCATGGTCCACCCTCCTGTAAACTGTAGAAGGATGGAGACTGGGTCATGGGGGCACAGGGTGCCAAGTGTAGTCTTTTTAGGTCTTTGTTCAGGGCTGCAGTGGTCTGTGGGAAATGAAGGCTTTGAAAGTACTACAAATCCCATAATCCATGGAGGTACCTCAAGTCCCACTCTTCTCCATACGGCAGTAGAATGTAGAGTGGGTCATAGGGGCACTGAGTGTCAAGCTTGGTATTGCATTGGGCCTCTGTGTGGCAAGTGTGGTCCTGATCCGTCATTGGTGTGGGCCACGGTGCTCTAAGCAAGTGAGTTAAAGTCCTGCAATTTCCGTCATCCATGGTGCATTCTACCTCAAACTGCACCAAGATTTAGAGTGCATCTTGGGGGGGGGGGTCTGTGGGCCAAGTTTGGTCTTGTTCTGGCATTGTTGTGGACCTAGTCAGGAAAATGAAGTTCAGGAAGCCTTACTGGCAAATCAGGTTGTGGCCTAGTCTGGAAAATCAAGTAGAGGAAACCTTACTTCCAAATCAGGCTGAGGCCTAGTTTGTTAAATCAGCTGAAGGAAGCCTTTTTTAAAGTGCACTCTCTGGCACCTTTGAGATTTTGGATGTTGGAATGTTGGCCATGCAGAGTCCGTTATGCAAATTTTCCCTCAGTGGCAACCAATCTCCACTGTCTGGTGCCTTAGAGGGTTGGAGTTCTGAGGCTGGCCAGTCAGAGCCATTTATGCAAATAATCCCGGAGTGGCAGCCAATCGAAACACTGGCACATATTCCTCCCGTCGCTCGGCCCACCCGCTCACCGCCCACAAACACTGACTTTTATTATATGTAATAGATAGATGATAGATAGATAGATAGATAGATAGATTGTCCTCCCAACCCTGTTATATGCCTGCAAAACATGGACCATCTACAGATATCACCCTCAACTTCTGGAATGATTCCATCAGCATTGCCTCCGAAAACCCTGCAAATCTCTTAGGAACTGCTAAACAAATGTCAGAGTTCTGGAAGAAACAAAGACCAACAGCATTCAAGCAATGATCCCTTGCCATCAACTCTGCTGGATTGTATGCCCAAAGATCACCTTCTCTCAAAGCAGTTACTCTACTCCCAACTCAAGGATGGAAAATGGAATGTCAATGGACAAGAAAGGAGATTTAAAGACGGGCTTAAAATAACAAAGCCAGCGAACCTGATGGGATCCCTGGTGAAATTAAAGAGGGTGAACCTGGGAGAAACATATCAAGAGCAAGCAGGCCTGGATTAAGAGCTTTTTGCGCCCTAGGCCACACTTTGGAATTACGCCCCCTTTAAGCCAACCTCTACCACACCCTCCCCACCTCTCCCCCTGGCCTCACACCGCCGCATCCTTCCAGTCATGTTCCAATGGGGCTGAGGGGAAAGTTGCGTGCACGCTGTCACTGAAGAGAAGGGAACGGGCCCCTTTGTGTGGCGGGGAGCGAGTTCGTTACCCCTCAGGAAGGAGGCAGAGGAGGGCGAGCGAGTGCCGCAGAGCCGAGGCCCAAAGGGATGGGGAAAGCCGGGCTGGGTCCAGAGCATGCTCTTCGTCCGGGGCAACAGCTTCAGAGGCGGCCCCACATGCAGCTCATGGCCCAGCGGCTGCAGAGAGTCGGGGCCTTCCTCCGCCTCAGGCTTCCCTCCGGGCCTCCATGCCGCATGCCGCCCTTCTTTCCCGCCTCCTCTTCCCTCAGCAGCCTGCGAAGGAAGGCGCTCCGAGCCAGGCCAGGCCAGGCGTCCCCTCCCCTCAGGCGCAGAAGCACTGGCTGAGAAGCAGCGGCATAGATGGATAGGCTGAGGCTGCCGTGGCAAGCATGAGCACTGCCTCCACGGAGCCCAGCCTTGGCTCCGCCTCTTTTTGGGTACCAGGCGGCAGGAGCCAATTGCGGTGCGATTTTAAAATTATTTTATAACTTTTTGGGGGTCCGTGATCTGCACCCCCCTTGGCTTGCGCCCCTAGGGTTCCATGTACACCATGGTCTAGGTTGGCCCTATGGGTAATCCGGGCCTGAGAGCAAGGAGCATCAAGCCAACCCCTGCCTTCCATTTGGAAATGAATGCTCTCATTGAAAAAGACCATGCAGATCAAGAATTGTCTTTACAGTCACCTACGGACCCACTGCCAAGTCCCTACATTTGGAAGGTAATCAAGCACACCCACAAGGAATTGCCTATGATGATGGGCTTAGCAAAGAGAGACCTCCAAGAACTCTGGTCACCATCCAATGCGAGACCTCCAAGAGCCCTACTCAAGTCTTGGAAGGGCTTGTTGGTGTCCTCAAGTCATCTACTGATCCATAGCATTATATAGCAGTGTACATGGAACCCTTATTAATGAGCAGGGGCGGTCTCACATGGAAGCCAAGTACGCCGCCGCGTGGGGCGCCACTGGTAAGGGGCAAATTCCCCCGCCCGCCGGGCACCAGACAGCGTCCTGACCCTGCCGATGCCCTCCGAAGGTGACCTCTGCCTCCCGCTCTCCTGGTTCTCAGGTGGCCGGCTCAGCGCTTCCTCCCTCCGCAGCACCTGCCACTTCTATTTCTGCGCCGTCATCCCTCGCACGCGCGCGCACGCACACACTCGCCCCATCACGTGGCGGAGAGGCCAAGGTGCGAACAGGTGCCGCTCCACACCCCCTCCCCTCCAGGCGTAGAAGCGTAGCGGGCAGAGGGGGTGGGGCCTGTGCGCGGTTCCCATAGTGGCGGGCGCCCGTTGCCTGGCGATGGGGGCGGGCCTCTCCGCGGGAGCCAATGCCGTGCGGGCGTGGCCCGTGAGTGGCAGGAGGAGCAGTGGAGGAAGCACCCCGGAGGAGTCAAGAGGCTGAGGGAAGGAGGAAGAAAGGGAGCGCTGCCGCAAAGAAGGAGGAGGCCAGGCCGCTGGTAAGGACGGGGAGGCTCCCCTCCTCCCTTCAGGCCATTCAGGTGGGGTCAGGGTGGATGGGCCACCAGGGAGTAGCAGGCCTGCGTTGCCTTTGTTTGCTTGGCAATAGGCTCCCTCACCATCTCTGGAGGCTTGGAAACAGAGACGGGATGGCCATCTGTCAGGAGGGATCGGAGGGTGCCGAAGAGGCCTGGGCAGAGTGGCCCCTGGGAGCCACTTCCAGCTGGACCATAGAGATGGATGGAAGAGACCCCCAAGGGCCACCCAGCCCAACCCCAATCTGCCATGCAGGGGGAAAGCACCACCAAAGCACCCCCAATCTAATAATAATAATTTATTACTCCCTGCAATAACAATAATATAATATATTAACTGACACTCCCCTCTAATAATAATAATAAATTATCCCTGTCCCTTTAATAATAATAATAATAATAATATTCGCCTCTGCCCTCTAATAATAATAGTTTATTACTTGCCCCTCCCAACCTAATAATAATAATTTATTATAATTTATAATAATAATAATAATTTGGGGGGCGTCAAAATAATGTTCGCTTACCATTTAAAATTACCTTGGACCGCCCCTGTTAATGAGAGACCTCCAAGGCAACAGCCCTACTCAGCTCTTGCAAAAAGGGACATGGCTTCTATTGTGGCCTCTATTTCCTTGTGATTCAGTCTTCCACTTTTCCTTTTGCTTTCACCCTCACCTTTTCTAGTGAGTTGTGTCTTCTTGTGAGGTGTGGGTTTACTTTGAGATGTTCACCTCTCTACTTTCAATGAGGAAAGTCAGAGAAGAAGGACTGCATGGGGATTAGAAGTGAGCTTCCACTTGGTTATTTCTCTATGGTGATATATTCTTCTCGTTCATACATTCATTCATACAATTTATTTATTTATTTATTTATTCAATTTTGCTAGACCCAAGGCTCATGGCGGTTTCCAACATAGCAAAATTACACAGATTACACTTAACATCCTAAAACATCATAAAATATCATAAAAACATTCCTAAAAAACAATTAAAATGTCGAAGACATCACGATAAGCAATTAAAACCAGTCATCGATACAAGGCGGCGCAATGTGGTGGCAAAGTTTGTTGTAAAAATGCCAGTCATTCACCAAACGCCTGCTGGAACAGCAAGGTCTTGCAGGCCTAGCGAAAAGCCATCAGGTCGTGCAGGGCCCGCGTCTCAGCCGGCAGAGAGTTCCACAAGGTCGGTGCAGCTACCGAAAACGCTCTCTGTCGGGTGCTGGCCAACCTGTAAAACGTCACCCCTGGGACTTCCAGGAGATTATGACCCTCTGAACGCAGTGATCTTCTGGGTGTATATGGGTTAAGCTGCTCCCTCAAGTACACTGGCCCCAAACCATGTAAGGCCTTGAAAGTCAAGACTAACACTTTGAAGGAAATCCGGAATTCAATGGGTAGCCAGTGCAGCTTGCGCAACAGTGGTGTTATATGGGCTGCTCTAGGAGCTCCCAGCAGAAGGCGAGCTGCAGCATTCTGCACCAGTTTAAGCTTCCGGATCGCCAACAAAGGAAGGCCAATGTAGAGCGCGTTACAGTAATTGAGCCTCGAGATGACCATGGCTTGGATCACCGTGACTAGGTCGCTCCGGGATAGGTAGGGAGCCAGACGTCTTGCTTGCCGTAGATGGAAAAAGGCTGTCTTGCAGGCACAAGAAATGTGTGCCTCTATAGATAGCTGGGGGTCCAGCTGGACCCCGAGGCTCTTAACTGAAGACTGTGGGCATAATGCCACGCTGTCAAACATCGGCAGCTGGATCTCTCCCCCCCCCCCCGGCGCGGCCCAGCCACAAGATCTCATTCTTTGCCGGATTCACCTTCAACTTACTGGCTCGCAGCCATCCAGTAACGGCCTCAAGGCAAAGTTGGAAATTATCGGGTACAGATTCTGCCCCGGCATCCATCCTCAGAACGAGCTGGGTGTCATCAGCGTACTGATGACATTCCAGCCCAAAACTCCGTGCCAATTGGCCGAGTGGTCGCATGTAGATGTTGAATAACAGCGGGGAGAGGATAGCCCCCTGAGGGACCCCACATTGTAAGGGGGAACCCTCTGAGACCCCCCGCTTCACTTGCTGCAGGCGGTTTTGGAGGAAGGAGGACATCCAGTTGAGGGCTGTCCCCCTAACCCCCGCCACTGCCAGGCGGTGTATCAAAAGCTGGTAATCGACAGTATCAAACACTGCCGTGAGATCCAATACCACGAGCAGCACCGATCCGCCTCGGTTCAAGTGGGAACGGCGTAGGTCTGTGATGGAGACCAGGACGGTCTCTGTCCCATGCCCAGAACGGAAGCCGGACTGGAAGGGGTCTATCCAGGATGCGTCATCTAGGAATGCCTGCAGCTGCTCCATTGCTGCCCTCTCAATCACCTTGCCCAGGTACGGTAAATTGGACACTGGGCGGTAATTGGAATATTAATGCAGTCAGATAACCATGTTCGTCCCACCTAGAGTAGAGCCATTGAACCAACTTGGTGGAGGTGAGCTTATGCACAGGTAAATCCAAGTCTTGTTGAGACTCCGCACAGCATTTGCAGTGTTTACACAACCAGGGACTCAGCCCATGCATTGCGCAATGGCCAAAGCAAACGGAAAAGACAACAAAGCCATTTGCTATGGTCACCGTCACTTAAAATTACTTAGGGATTGGAGATTGTGCATCTCTAGCTTCTAACAGGGGATTCAGATAACTCAAAGGAAGGGTCACAACGGGGCCGGAAATCTTGTTTTTAATACAACACAAAGCATTTTGCATTCGGCTGGAGCAACATGATCTCAGATGAAGTAACTGTGATTCGCGAGGCCCTTCCAGGCCGACAGAGTTTGCCCCGGGGCTGCCTTTATGGAGCAATGGGCTGATGGCCAGGGACCGTCAACAAAGCCTCCTCCATTTAGGATGCTCCCACCAGGCTCAGTCTCTTTCATCTTTCCAGCTCTATCCGTTACTCATCCTTCTAAAAGCTTGTGGCTTCAGGGTGTTTGAGATATGAGGGATCCCCTCGGAGGCCCCTTTGAAGGAGAAGCGGACAAGCCTATCCAGCGGAAAAATGCTATGAGCTGCAGATGTTTCCTTCAGCCCTTGCCAAGGTCTTGGGTGCCTCCATCTCTGCTGCCTTCTTATTGCCTCCTCCCCTTCTCCTGCACCTCCTCATTCCTCTCCCTCCTCCTTTCTCTTCCTCGGATATCGAGCAGGAATTTGGGTGTCTTGACATAAAGGCAGAGACCAGTCAGATCCACCAAAGAGAATCCAATATATCCATGTGAGATAGAAAGTAGCCAATCCAATTTTCCCTGAATTTCTCCAAATAAGAATCTCACCAAGTTGAAAAAATGCCACCGAGTTGTTTATTTCAGTGTTTCCCAACCAGTGTGCCGTGGCACACTAGTGTGCCGTGAGCGATCATCAGGTGTGCCGTGGGGAATTGGAACCTCCAATACCCTTTCTTCCCCCTCCTGCCGAACACTTTTTCTTCTCCACTCGGGCTCTCTTCTTCCCAGCCTCGCTCTACTCGCTTTGCTCTGGGGCGAGTCTGCGCAGTAGCGCCTGCACGGGTCACGTCTTCCTCCCTCCCCCTCCCCTCCTGAACACGCTCACGCTGCCCCCTCAGAACAGGCGGCAGAAGCGGCAGTGTAGAAATGGCGGCAGAAGCGGCAGTGTAGAAGAAAAAGTAAGTGTTCGGCAGGAGGGGGAAGAAAGGGCGCGAAGGGGAAGGGGGAGGAAGAGGTTTCTGTCGAAAGCTGGCATGGGCAAACTTGGACTTCCAGGTGTTTTGGACTCCAACTCCCACCATTCCTAGCAGCCTCAGGCTCCTTTTTCCCCCCCAGCCACTTAAGCAGGAAAGGGCCTCAGGCAGGGCCATAGCCAGGATTTTGGTTCGGGGCTGAGTTTGGTTCCGGGGGGGCTGAGACTGGGTGGAAGAGGGTTTACCCTAGGAAATCTTTTGTATTGTTATCCCAAAAAACCCATGAAGGTGGGATATAATGAGCATGGTGATCAGATCATGATATGAATAAACATAACAGTTTAAATAATGTACCAGTAAGGCCTTCTCGCGGACCACCCTGAGAATTTCGGGGGGGGGGGTCTGAAGCCCCCTTAGCCCCCCCCCCTTGGCTACATGCCTGGCCTCAGGCTGTTAGGAATGGTGGGAGTTGAAGTCCAAAGCACCCAAAGGGCCGAGGTTTTCCAATGCCTGGGACCTTAAAGTGGTGAGCCTCCTTCCAACATTGTGATTCTGGATAGAAAACAAACAACAACATAACATTGTTTGAGTCCACAGTGCTCTCTGGGTGTAGGTGAACTACAACTTCCAAACTCAAGGTCAATTCCCAAACAAACCCTTTCAGTACTTTCTGTTGGTAATGAGAGTTCAATGTGTCAAGTTTGGTTCAATTCCATTGTTGCAAGAGTTTAGGATGCTCTTTGATTGTGTGTTAACTATAAATCCCAGAAACTGTAACTCCCAAATGTCAAGGTCTATTTTCCCCAAACTCCATCTGTGTTCACATTTGGGCATATTGAGTATTCATGCCAAGTTTGGTCCTGATCCAACATTGTTTCAGTCCACAGTGTTCTCTGGATGTCGGTGAACTACAACTCCAAAACCCAAGGTCAATGCCCACCAAACTCTTATAGTATTTTCTCTTGGTTATGGGAGTTCTGTGTGGGAAGTTTGTGTCTTTCTGCCATTCCTGCCAGGATATCTATGTTGTGTTCATCGAAACAGGCCCAGGTTTCACACTGAGTGTATAAATATATTTTAAAACATATTAACTATATGTATTACTGTGTTAGAGTGTCATTTTGTGTCATTTTGGTTGGTGGTGTGCTCCAGGATTTTGTAAATCTAAAAAGTGTGCCGCGGCTCAAAAAAGGTTGGGAAACGCTGGTTTATTTCATTCCAGTTGTAGCGGATGTCAAACTGCAATCATTCGCCCAAAGCTGACATAAAGCACAAGGCAATACATTACATTTTAATACAAAAACAGAGCTGTCAAAGTTCAAACTGCCCCCCCGCCCCTCTGCTGGCTTCATGCTGATTGGTTGGAGTCATTAGCTGGCTGGGAGGTGCGGCGGGCTTTGCCACACCTCAGCCAATCAGGAAGCCAGCGCTGCTTCGGGCTCTCGTCCAATGAGAGCAAAGGAGGCGGTCCAAGTGGGAAACAATGAACCGGGAGGAAATGATGAGTGGATTTAATGATTAAATGTTTGTCCAAGTGCCAGTAATTACCTCAAGGGTCCTCAAGCTAGCTTCTGTATTGTCTCAAGCGAAGGAAATAAACATTTTGGCCTGGCACGGATGCCAGACCTTAGTAGTCCTTTTAATCCTGGATATGGATCCATCGATGGTATTTGTCTTTGGTTTCGGCCAACGGCAGGCCCGGATCAGGCCCTTTTGGCGCCCTAGGCCAAAGGCTCTGCTCCCGCCCCTGGCTCCGCCCTGCCCCTGGCTCCTCCCCGCTCCTCCCCCGGCTCCTCCCTGGCCCACCCCCGCCCTGCCCCCAGCTCTGCCCCGCCTCCTCGCCGGCTCCTCCCTCCCTCCCTCCTAAAGCTACTATGCCAGCCTGAGAAGCGGCCGAAATCGCGGCTTTAGGAGGGAGGGAGGAGCCGTGGGCAGGCCCCGCATTGGCTCTGGGAGTGGGGCTTTCCTTCCTCCTCCTCGCACCAGTGAGGAGCCGGGGGAGGAGCCGGTGGTGGGGCGGAGCGGGGCGCCTGGGCTGGACCCAATGCCGTGGCAGGGAGTTCCACAGTCACGCTTTCTGCCCGAAGCCGGACTTGAACTCAGGACGCTAAGACAGAAGCACCGCCCCCGAAGAGGAGTCAAGGGAAGTGGGAGCCAATCACAGAAGCACTTTCCCAAGGGCGGGAATTCAAATGGGAGAGTGACACCCGACAGGGCCAATGAGGGGACAAGATGGCGCCGAGTGGGCGGGGCCACCTAAGGCAAGCGACGCGTGCTCCCTGAGGGAGGGACTCTATCTCCGGCGGGGCCTTCCCAGTCCCTGTTGCACGGCACCCTGGGGCTTACCTGCCCAAAGCGTGGCCTGCCCAGCTGGAAGGGCGGACCCTCCTCGGCGCCCTCCACCATCCCCGTGAGTCTGCTCTCTCTCTCTCTCCGCCACCCAGCCACGCCCTTGCCACCTCCCATTGGCCCGGCCCCACCGCAGCCCCCGTGGGGCATGCCGGGAGGCATAGTCTTTCTCCTGCGGGGAGGGAGGTGGAAGCGGAGAGAGGTGCACGACGGGAAGTGTAGTCTTCAGGATAGGGCCCGCTCTCAGGGGCGGTCTAAGTTAATTTTAAATGGTAAGCGAACATTATTTTGGCGCCCCCCCAAAAAAACATTATTTTGCCCCCCCATGTAAAACAAATATACAATTATAATATCACAATACCATTAGTAGTATTATATTGTATCAATGTATATACAATATATTATACCATACTCATACTCTATTATATCATAGTTATATTTTACTACATTACAATATAATTATATTATAATATATTGACATTATAATATAACATTCTATATTATTATTATTATAAAATAATAAATAAAATTATTTATTTAAATAAAATTATCCTCTTCTAAATATTTTCATTACTCCTATAAAACTCAAATAACCCAAAATAAAGTAAAATAAAATATTATATATTACTATTTTGTACAATACCACTATACTGCAATATTGTTTGTAATATTACATGTAATATACAATATATCATTATTCTATTGTTATATTGTATTTTTATTATATTGTATGACAATATTAAGCAAATCTGTATAATAATCAACAAGAAATCCAATGTAAATGCATCAAAATCAGAATATATTACCTACCACCCGTCTCATAATTCATAGGAGTCTCCCATAAGACCAAAATTAGGATCCCAATGTAAATGAAAATAGGAAAACAGCCAAAATGTTCAAATGAGGTCAAATACAGGCAGCGCGGCCTGGGCAAACTTGGGCCCCCCTCCCTCTAGGTGTTTTGGACTCCAACTCCCACAACTCCTCATAGCCTCAGGCCCCTCAGGTCTAGACAGAAATAGAGCCGAAGAAGGGAAGGAGGGAGAGAAGAGGAGGAGGAAAGCCCTTCATTCATTCCTTCACTTACACTTCCTTCACTGATTCTTTCCTCCTTCCCTGCAAACGTGCGCGGAGGTTTTCGCGCAAGTGCAGTTGCTCCTGCGCTCAACTTCAGCTCCGGAGCAACTGCGCCTGCGCAAAAACCTCCGCGCATGCCCAGAAGCGGCGTCGGAGCGCACAAGGCCGGGGCCCAAAAGCAGGCAGCTGCGGCGCTGCCTGAGGAACATCGGCAGGGCCAGGATGGTGCCCCATGCGGCCAGGATGGTGCCCCCTTCCCAGATGGCGCCCTATGCGGCCACTTACTTGGCCTACCTGTAGGACCGCCCCTGCCTGCTCTCATAGACATCTATGGTCAAGGCCGTGGGAGGGTGGGAAAAACGCGTTGTGTTTCTATTTGTTTCAATATTATTATTATTATTTTGGTCCGTGATCTGCGCCCCCGGCTTGCGCCCCTAGGCCATGGCCTAGGTTGGCCTTATGGGTAATCCGGGCATGGGACTGACCTCTCTCCTGACTGCCTTATGGGGTCAGCCCTTTAATTGCAGAAGTGCTCTGTCCCTCTCCTGATGTGTGTGAATATTTATCAGGTCCATTGTGGCGTCAGACCTCCTTATTTTTATGCAGCCGCTCCATCTCACTTTGAAGCAGTGACAATTTTATCACCCCGTCCTTCTCTTCAACCATTAAAAAGATAGCTCTGCTCTCTGGTTCGATTTGCCCTCTTAAACCTGCCTCTCTGAAACCATAACTGGCGAATGCCTCTCTTGCTGTTGACAGGCTATGCTGAATATTTATGGAAAGTGGAGGTATGTCTGTGGCTTCGTTTAGGCATTCCTATCCCTCTCCGTATGGAGAAAGCATAGATTGCATGGCACCGTGAGAAGAATGACATGAAAATGAGATTTTCTTTCACTTTTCCAGCATTGCAGAGACAGTGGAGGCTGCTCTGGCCCAGAAGTCCATTCCTTGGCTCCTTTTCCTTGGGTGATTTAATAGTATTTCTAAATGCTCGACTGAAGTTTTACATGACTTCAAGTCTAGAAATGTGGAGACTGCAGGATGAATTCATTTTGGAGGCAGAACTCTTAATGCAATTGGGCAATGTCTCCACTGAAAGACAAACAGATGGAAAAGTATTGTATTGCTTTTATTGTAAGTCTCTGTTTTGGAGCAGGCCCGGATCAGGATCTTTTGGCGGCCTAGACCAAAGGCTCTGCCCCCGCCCCTGGCTCCCCCTCCCCCCCTTTTCTCTGCTCCCCATGGCTCTGCCCCCAACCCGCCCCGGCCCTGGCTCCGCCCCGCCCCTGGCTCCGCCCCGCCCCGCCAGCCAGCGAGGAGGAGGAAGGAAAGCCCCACCCCCAGAGCCGATGCGAGGCCTCCCCACGGCTCCTCCCTCCCTCCCTCCCTCCTAAAGCCACCATGCCGGCCTGAGAAGCGGCCAAAATCGCCCTTTTCAGGCTGGCATGAGTCATGATGGCTTTAGGAGGGAGGGAGGAGCCATGGGGAGGCCCCGCATCGGCTCCGAGGGTGGGGCTTTCCTTCTTCCTCGCGCCGGCGAGGAGGTGGGGGCAGAGCTGAGGGTGGGGCGGAGCCAAGGGTGGGGGCAGAGCCATGGGGAGCAGAGCAAAGGGGGGTGGGCGTGGATGGCGCTGACGCCGCAGCGTGCATGTGCCCTTTTTTTGGGAATTTTTTTTTGAATTTTTAAAAACTTTTTGTGGGGGTCCGGACCTGCTGCCCCCCCAAAGGTGGGTAATCCGGGCCTGTTTTGGAGAGAGAAAAAGCATGGTATAAATAATAATCATCATCATCAACAACATTATCATCATCAACATCATTCATGGGTTAGGTCAGTGTTTTTCAACCTTTCTTGAGCCGCGGCACATTTTTTACATTTACAAAATCCTAGGGCACACCACCAACCAAAATGACACAAAATGACACTCTAACACAGTCATACATAGAGTTAATATGTTTTGAAATGTATTCATACACTCAGTGTGAAACCTGGACCTGTTTCGATGAACACAACATAGATATCCTGGCAGGAATGGCAGAAGGACACAAACTTCCCACACAGAACTCCCATAACCAAGAGAAAGTGCTATAAGAGTTTGGTTGGCATTGACCTTGAGTTTTGGAGTTGTAGTTCACCTATATACAGAGAGCACTGTGGACTCAAACAATGTTGGATCAGGACCAAACTTGGCATGAATACTCAATATGCCCAAATGTGAACACAGATGGAGTTTGGGGAAAATAGAGCTTGACATTTGGGAGTTACAGTTTCTGGGATTTAGAGGTAACACACAATCAAAGAGCATCCTGAACTCTTGCAACAATGGAATTGAACCAAACTTGGCATATTGAACTCTCATTACCAACAGAAAGTACTGAAAGGGTTTGTTTGGGAATTGACCTTGAGTTTGGAAGTTGTAGTTCACCTACACCCAGAGAGTTTTTGGCAGGAGGGGGAAGAAAGGGTATTCGAGGTTCCAATTTCCCACAGCACACCTGATGATAGCTCATGGCACACTAGTGTGCCACGGCACACTGGTTGGGAAACACGGCACACTGGTTGGGTTAGGTAATGCAACCTATTGTTTATTTTTTGATTTTATGAATGGTTCTATTAGAAAATGCATAAGGTGTGTGTGGACTGCAACTCCCATCACGCTGGGCCAATCTTCTGTGAACCCTGCCAATAGTTCAAGTTGAACATGGGGAGCCTGTGTGCCAAGTTTGGTCCAGATCCATCAATTGAGTTCACAGTGCCCTTCACATGTGGGTGGACTACAAATCCCATCATCCAGGGCCAATTCCCTGAATCCCACCTGTTATTGAAGTTGTTCATGGGAGTTTGTGTGCCAGATCTGGTCCAGATTCATCATTGGTGGGGTGCACAGTGTTCTTTTCATGTGGGTGGACTAAAACCCCCATCATCCATGGCCACCACCCCAACCCAACTAGTTGTTAAAGTTGATCATGAGGGTTAGTGTGCCAGGTTTTGGCCAGATCCATCATTGGTGGGGTCCACAGTGCTCTCTGGATGTGGAGCAAACTACAATTCCCATCATGTTGTGTCAATCCCCTCAAACTCCTCCAGTATATTCCGTCAGTCAAGATGGGCCTATGTGCCAAGTTTGGTCCATAATCATCATTGGTGGGGTGAGTGCTCTTTGGAGGCAGGGTGAACTACAACTCCCATTGTGTGTGTTCTGATGGTCATGGGTGGTCTGTGTGCCAAGTTTGGTCCATATCCATCATTGGTGGGGTTCACGGTGCTCTCTAGATGTGGGGTGAACTATAATTCCCATCATGCTGTGTCAATCCCCTCAAACTCCTCCAGTATATTCTGTCAGTCAAGGTGAATCTGAGTGCCAAGTTTGGTCCATATTGATCATTGGTGGGGTGAGTGCTCTTTGGAGGCGGGGTGAACTACAACTCCCATTGTGTGTGTTCTGATGGTCATGGGTGGTCTGTGTGCCAAGTTTGGTCCATATCCATCATTGATGGGGTGAGTGATCTTTGGAGGCGGGATGAACTACAACTCCCATTGTATGTGTTCCGATGTTCATGGGTGGTCTGTGTGTCAAGTTTGGTCCTGATCCACCATTGGTGGGGTTCACGGTGCTCTCTAGATGAACTATAATTCCCATCATGCTGTGTCAATCCCCTCAAACTCCTCCAGTATCTTCCGTCAGTCAAGGTGAATCTGAGTGCCAAGTTTGGTCCATATTGATCATTGGTGGGGTGAGTGCTCTTTGGAGGCTGGGTGAACTACAACTCCCAATGTGTGTGTTCTGCTGGTCATGCGGGTCTGTGTTCCAAGTGAGGTCCAGATATCTTTTCGGTGGGAGTCGCATCATGATGCTGATAATGACATACATACACACATACATATGATGTATATAATAAAAGTCAGTGTTTGTGGGCTGTGGGTGGGTGGTGTGACCGAGCGAATATGTGCCAGCATTTCGATTGGCTGCAACTGTGGGCTTATTTGCATAAATGGCTGTGACTGGCCAGCCTCCCAACATTCCAACACAGCACAGAGAGGAAAGGGAAGGGCCTGAGGCAGGCATAAATGGCTGGAGTTGAAGTTAGCCAGTTGACAGTTTTTTCTGTTGGAAATGGAATGTTCAGTATTTTCACCCAATACACTTCTAAGGTGACTCAGAGGGAAAGCAAAAGGCCTCAGGCAGTCAGCCACTGCGGCCCACAGCAATGACAGATCAGGACCAAACATGGCAAACAAGGGACCAATGGCCCACTTCACAACCTGGTGTGGTTTAGGGCAGGATGGGCCACAAATGATGGGATTTGCAGTACCTTCACCTCATTCACTTCCCAAACAACACTGCAGCCCCTATAAATCACAGACCAGGCCCAAAATTGACAACAAGGCTTCCTTAACTTGATTTTCCTGACTAGGCCTCAGATCATGGGATATTGTTAGGCTTCCTCAACTTGATTTACCTGACTAGGCCCCCAGCAATGACAGAACAAGACCAAACTTGGCACACAGGACCCCCCCCCCCCCAAGGTGCACCCTACATCCTGGTGCAGTTTGAGGAAGGATGGACCATGGATGATGGGACTTGCAGTACTTTAATTCACTTCCTTAGAGCACTGTGGCCCACACCAATGACGAACTATGGCACACAATGCCTTCCTCAAATAACCCGGGCACCGCCGGGTCCCCAAGCTAGTATGATATAGATGTTGATGGGAACAAAGGGACCCCTCTTCCTCCCACTCCTCGATTCCACTTATGTCTCACCATTTCTCCCTCTGTGCTGCCAGCAAAGCCACTACGCCAGAGAGAGAGGGGGGGGGGGAGAGAGAGTCAGAAAGCAAGCTGTTCCCTGTTGCTGACAGACACAATTGCCTAATGGCCCTTGAGCCGCTAATGGAAGATGTTCTCCTCAGAGACAAATCAGTAGATCTTCGGTGTCTTTTGCAAAGGGAAGGACCCGGCTGGGGCTTCCTTCCTAGAAAGCTCTTCAGAGAGGCCGATGCCAGCAACAGAGGGTTTTCTCTCCTCTCCTCTCCTTTGGGAGACATTTAATACTGGGCAGAAAGAAAAGAAGGATCCTAGAAGAATCCTAGAGTTGGAAGAGACCTTGTGGGCCATCCAATCCAGCCCCTTTCTGCCAGGAAGCAGGAAAATTGCATTCAAAGCACCCCTGAGAGCAGGCCTGGATTACCCATAAGGCCACCCTAGGCCATGGCCTAGGGCGGCAGCCATGGGGAGTGGCAGCAGATCCGGACACCCCCCCCCCAAGTTTTTTAAAAATTCCAAAAAAATCCCCAAAAAATCCCAAAAAAAGTGGCGGAAGCACCATCCACGGCAGCCCCGCCGCCCCCCCCCCCTTTATTCTCCTCGGCTAAACGGCTCTAACCCCGCCCCTGGCTCCGCCCCACCCCCAGCTCCGCCCCCGCCTCCTCACCGGCGCGAGAAGGAGGAAGGAAAGCCCCACCCCTGGAGCCGATCCTGTGGGGAGCCGTCATGCCGGCCTCAGAAGTGGCCGAAATCGCCCTTTTCAGGCCAGCATGGTGGGTTTAGGAGGGAGGGAGGAGCAGCGGGGAGGCCCCGCCCTTTCCTTCCTTCCTCCTTGTGCCGGCGAGGAGGCGGGGCGGAGCCAGGGGTGGGGCGGAGCCGGGGCGGGGGCAGAGCCTTTGGCCTAGGGCGCCAAAAGGCCATGATCCGGGCCTGCCTGAGAGATGGCCATCCATCCAGCTCTGCTTCAAAGCCTCCAAAGAAGGAGCCTCCAAAACACTCCCTCCGGGGCAGATTGAGAGAGAGAGAGAGAGAGAGAGAGAGAGAGAGAGAGAGAGAGAGAGTTCCATTGCTGAACAGCTCTCTCTCTCTCTGTCAGGAAGTTTCTCATGTTCAGGTGGAACCTCTTTCCTTTTCTGTCATTTGAAGCCATTGCTCCATTGTGTCCTCATCTCCAGGGCAGCAGGAAACAAGCCCTGCCTATGACTTCCCCTCCCCTCTTGATCCCTGGCCCTCCTCATGTCTCCTCTCCTCCTCCTCTTCTTCAGCCTCAACATGCGCAGCTCTTTCAGCCACTCCTCATAGGGCTTGTCCTACAGACCCTTGATCTTTTGAGTCACCCTCTTCCTCTAGACACCTCCCAGCTTAAACATCTCCCTTCTATTCCGGTGCCCACAATGGGATGCAGAGGGATTCCGGGTAAAGTGGTCTGACCAAGGCAGAACAGAAGAGGGCATGGGGAGAAGGTCTTCCCTGGTTATCTAGGCCAGTGTTTCCCAACCAGTGTGCCGGGGCAATCACCAAGTGTGCCGTGGGAAATTGGAACCTCCGGGGGTGGGGGGGAGTCTAGAGTGTTGAAGTATAAAAACCCTAAGCAACCTACCTCGATAAAGTCACAAAATGACAAAAAAAAACACCCCTCCTTACTCGTTGTCTATTTCTTCTCTCTCTCCATGCATTGGGAAGGCCCGCCTCCCTTTCCCCAAGTAGAGACCTCTTCTTGCCTCCTGGGGGTTCTGTGTGGGAAGTTTGGCCTGGTTCTATCATTGGTGGGGTTCAGAATGCTCTTTGATTGTAGAGGAATTATAAATCCCAGCAACTACAACTCCCAAATGTCAAAGTCTATTTCCCCTGAACTCCATCTGCGTTAATATTTGGGCATATTAAGTATTCATGCCAAGTTTGGTCCTGATCCAACATTGTTTGAGTCCACAGTGCTCTCTGGATATAGGTGAACTACAACTCCAAAACTCAAGGTCAATGCCCACCAAACTTTTATAGCATTTTCTCTTGGTTATGGGAAGTTTGTGTCTTTCTGCCATTCCTGCCAGGATATCTATGTTGAATTCATCGAAACAGGTCAAGGTTTCACACTGAGTGTATAAATACAGTTTAAAAACATATTACCGTATTTTTCGCACCATAAGACGCAGTTTTTTTCCTCCCAAAGTAGGAGGAAAAATCAGCCGCGTCTTATGGAGCGAAGGGGGGGGGAGGCGATAGTAAGCCTTTCCCTTGGCCGCCTCCTCCTCGGTCCCACCTCCTCCTCCTCCTCTGCCTCCCTCCCTCACCGCCGTTGCGCAAGCACGTCTGACGCGTCTGACGTAGGCGCGCCTGGCGCGCTGATGCAGGTGCGCCTGGCGCGCTGACGCAGGCACGCCTGTCGCGCTGACGCAGGCATGCCTGGCGCGCTTGGGACCTACTGCCCATGTGCGCAGGGGCCCGAGCGCCAGGCACACCTGCGTCAGCACGCCAGGCGCGCCTGCGTCATATGTCAGATGCGCTTGCGACGGCGGGCGAGGAGGCAGAGGTAGGCGGCAGCGGGCGGAGGCGGAGGCGGGAGGAGGCGGCGGCGGGCGGAGGCGGCGGTGGGAGGAGGCGGTGGCGGGAGGCGGCGGTGGCGGACGGAGGCAGCGGCGGGAGGAGGCGGCGGCGGGAGGAGGCGGTGGTGGACGGAGGAGGCGGCGGCGGAGCCGGGCGGCAACGGAGACGGGCGACGACGGAGGCAGAGGAGGCGGAGGAGGAGGCGGGACCGAGGAGGAGGCGGCCAAAGGAAAGGCTTAGGGATGGCGGAGGGCGCCGAGGAGGGTCCACCCTTCCAGGTGGGCAGGCCGCACTTCAAGCAGGCAAGCGCCGGGGCCCACTTTTTGGCCCAAAATATTTTTTCCCAATTTTCCTCTTCTGAAATCTAGGTGCGTCTTATCAGCAGGTGCGCCTTATGGTGCGAAAAATACGGTAACTATATGTATTACTGTGTTAGAGTGTCATTTTGTGTCATTTTGGTTGGTGGTGTGCCCCAGGATTTTGCAAATGTAAAAACGTGTGCCGTGACTCAAAGCACTGATCTAGGCACTGGGCTTCTCTTGATGCAGGCCAACATCCTATTGGCTTTTGAAGCTGCTCGTGTTCCCTCCTGGCTCATGTTCCCTTTCCTCCCCATGAGGACTCCAAGATCTCTTTCCCACGTCCTGCTCTCGAGCCAGGCATTGTCCCCCATTCGGTCTCTTTGCATTTCCTTTTTTCTGCCTAGGTGAAGTCTCCTGCATTTGTCCCTGTTGAACTTCCTTTTGTAAGTTTTGGCCCACCATTTCTGTCATCTGTGAAGATGGTTTTGAATTCTGCTCATGTCCTATGGAGTATTGGCTCTCCCTCCCCATTTGGTCTCATCTGAAACTTGATGATCCTGCCTTCTCACCCTTCATCTAAGTCATGAATGAAGATCCTGAGCAGGACCAGGTCCAGGAAGGACCTGCTGATGGCCCTCCGCTCGCCACTTCTTTACAGGGCGAAGAGGAGGAAGCATTGGTGAGAATCACCCTCTGGGTTTGTTCCCTTAACCAATTCCAGATCCACTTAAACATAGTTTTGCCTTGCCCACATTGGACTAGTTTCCTTGCCAGGAGGTCATGGAGGACCTTGTCAAAAGAAGGAAGGCCTTCTTGAAATCCAGATTCGCTCCATCCGTGACATTCCCTACATCTACCCAGCTTGTAACTCTATCGAAAACAGTAGGCAGTGACAAAATCACCACCGGTCAGCTGCAAAAGGCCACCCTGCTCAGCAGGCCCGGATCAGGCCCTTTTGCCGCCCTAGGCCAAAAGGGCCATCTGCCGCCGCCCCCCCTGCCCTGCCCCCTCACCGGCAAGGAGGAAAGCCCCACCCCGGCTCGGCCCGGCCAGGGGCGGTCGCACCTCTCCCGGGGTGGTAGGCGAGCCTTATTTTTGCGCCCCCCCATGGCTGCTGGACGCCGCGGCGGCCCGCGCGGCAACATCACGCCCAGCTGCATCACGCGCGGTGACGTCACGCGCAGCTGCACAACTGCATCACGCGCGGCTGCGTCACGCGTGGCTGCGCATGCACGGTGACGTCACGCGCAGCTGCGCGAGTGCGTCCGGCGCGGCTGCACCACCGGCTGTGCCGCCGGCGATGGAGGCGCAGGCAGCACTGGCTCCCGGGTAGGGAGCCAGTGCTGGGGCGGCCAGCGTGGCGGCGCCCCTCCCAGGCGGCGACGCCCCTCCAGGACCCGTCGCCCCTACGCGGCCGCTTACTCGGCGGAATGGCAAAGGCCGGCACTGGCCCCGGCTCCGCCCCCGCCCCCTCGCTGGCAAGGAGGAGGAAAGTCCCACCCCACGGCTCCTCCCTCCCTCCTAAAGCCACCATGCCGGCAAGGCGGGGGAGGGGGCAGAGCCTTTGGAGCGAGCAAAGGGGGGGCGGTCGCACGCATGCGCACTTTTTTGGGGAATTTTTTTGAATATTTTTTTGAATATTTTTTTTGAATTTTTAAAAAACTTTTTTGGGGGGGGTCTGGACCTCTGGCCTTATGGGTAATCCGGGCCTGCTGCTCAGAACTACACACGGTATTTGCTGATACATCATACAGTCCTAGACACTTGGGAAGCGTCCGATGTGTGATCCAATACAACAGCCAGCAGAGTGATCTTGTTTGCTGTGGACTCATCTTGTTGTGTATCAAGTAATAATAATAATGTGTAATAGTGTAATGTGTAAGTCGCGGGGTAGAAATGATGTAAATAGTAAATAAGTGCAAAACCACACTTGGGATCCTGGCTTGCCTTCCAGTTCCAGACTCCACTTTGCATTCCTTTCGGAGTCACTTTCACCAACGAAACAAGGAGTGACCTCTTCCTCGCAGGTGCAAGCCCAAACAAAAGCAACAGCGATTGCCATGTGAACCTAACAAGGCTTCCAGCTCCTTGACCGTTTGGCTTATCTTTCTCCATCGGACCCCACGCAATTGGGCCGGTTCTTGGTGACGAAAAGGGAGCCTTTGATCGAGCAAGCCTGGCAAGTGTTGGAGCGAGACTGCTGTCCTTTTTTCTCTGAGCAAAGGTCGCTCCGAAGAGACAGAGCCAGGCCTCCGGCACGCCATGTTCCGCTGTATTTGGCACAGCCCGCCATCTATTTACTCAGCTTTTGTTGATATTTTTAGTTACGCTGCTATCCCCATCCCATGCCACCCCCAAAGCCGATGGGAAGAGGGACAGAATTAACTTCCGCCCACCAAAGCCTGAGCCCGGTTTCAGAAGCAGGTCACCGAGTCAGGATATGTTTCCAAAGGAGGCCGTTCCGCCCAAAACAATGTTGCATTTCTTTCTGCATTGGGTGATTCGTTTTGGAAGCAGATAAACAGCCAATTGCTAATGCAGGCTCATAGCTTGGGAGTGATCCTGGACTCATCGCTGAGCCTGGAACCCCAGGTTTCGGCGGTGGCCAGGGGAACTTTCGCACAGTTAAGACTCGTGCGCCAGCTGCGCCCGTACCTTGGGAAGTCTGATCTGGCTATGGTCGTCCACGCTCTGGTCACATTCCGAATAGATTACTACAACACACTCTATGTGGGGCTGCCTTTGAAGACAGTTCAGAAACTGCAATTAGTCCAACGGGCAGCAGCCAGATTACTAACGGGAGCTACATACAGGGAGCATACCACCCCCTGTTGTGTCAGCTCCAATGGCTGCCTGTCCAATTCCGAGCTCAATTCAAAGTGCTGGTTTTGACCTTTAAAGCTCTATACGGTTCTGGTCCGAACGCATCAGCAGCTTACTTGTCCCGAACGCACTCAGCAGCTGCGTCCCACCTCGTAATTTAAGATCATCCGGGAGGCCCTGCTCTTGCTCCCGCCTACTTCTCAAACGCGGTTGGTGGGGACGAGAGACAGGGCCTTCTCGGTGGTGGCTCCCCATCTGTGAAATGCACTCCCTATGGATATACGATCAACCCCATCCCTCCTGGCATTCAGAAAAAAAGTGAAATCCTGGTATGGGACCAAGCGTTTGCACATTAGCACGATACGGCACTTTAGACTGGATTGAAATGGCAAACTGGTGGACATGACCCAATGCTTCAATTATGGACGGAATACTGTTTTAACTGATGTGAATACATCAATTGAAAATATGATGTATTTTAAATTGTATTTTAACGAATTTTAATGCCAGCTGTATTTTAATGTATTTAATTTTAACTGTTTTGGGGTTTTTATTATATGTATGCTGTGTTGGCATCAAATTGTTGCCGTTGTTAGGCCGCTCTGAGTCCCCCCTCGGGGGTTGAGAAAAAGCGGGGTAGAAATGGTGGAAATAAATAAATAAATAAATAATAACAGCTTCAGGATCCAGATGGTAAATGGACGGGTTTTATTACGATGGGGTTTTGGTGGCAATTTCAAAATGGCAAACCCAACCATTCTGGACATAAAGCCTATTGTTGACAATGAGCACAACAAAAGGAAGAATTAAACGAACAGATTGGAAGGAAACACACAAGCCTCAGAAGCCCAGCCAACACTTCCAATCTCCAGCTGGATCTACTGCCTCATACAGTCAGTGCAGAGTGATATAATGCCATTTAGCTGCATCGAACCACATTATATGAGTCCACACTGACCATATAATGCCATGTAGATGGAGGCCGTAATGCCGCTCAAACAGCATTGTTTGGCATTGTAGACCCAGCCTCCTCCAAAAGCGAAAAAGCTCGGTAAACGTTGCCATTTGCTCGATGCTACAGAATCCTGGGAGTTGTATTTTGGTAAGGCAAGAGTACTATTCGGTTGAGACCTTGCAAAACTACAACTCCATATAACATTGTGCCCCGGCAGTTACAATGGGATCAAACTGTTAGAAAGATAATGCATTGTTAGACAGGAATGCCTTAGCTGTAACCCTATTGTGGAAAATTTGTTTAACATTTACATGAAGCCATTGGGAAAGATCATCCAGAATTTTGGAGTTCGATGCCGTCTGTATGCAGATGATGTTCAACTCTACTGCTCCTTTCCACCTGCTGCTAAGGAGGCTCTTCAGGTCCTGGACTGTGTTTGGAAGCTGTGACAGTCTGGATGAGAGCGAACAAATAGAAACTAAATCCAGACAAGACAGAGGTCCTCCTGGTCAGTCGAACAGCCAACTAGGGCTGGATGGGGTTACACTCCCCCTGAAGACTCAGGCTCGTAGTTTGGGAGTCCTCATGGATTCATCGCTGAGCCTGGAACCCCAGATCTCGGGACTGGTCAGGGGAGCATTCACACAACTAAAACTTGTGCGCAAACTGTGACCGTACCTTGGGATGACAGACTTCAAACGCAACCCTGCATAGAGCGTGTTGCAGTAGTCTATTTGGGATGTTACAAGAGTGTGGACTACTGTGGCCAAGTCTGTCTTCCCAAGGTACAGTAGTCCAGTGTTTCCCAACCAGTGTTCCGTGGCACACTAGTGTGCCGTGAGCGATCACCCGGTGTGCCGCGGAAAAACTATAAATTCCAGCAACTACAACTCCCAAATATCAAGGTCTATTTACCCTGAACTCCATCTGTGTTCATATTTGGGCATACTGAGTATTCATGCCAAGTTTGGTCCTGATCCAACATTGTTTGAGTCCAGAGTGCTCTCTGGATATAGGTGAACTACAACTCCAAAACTCAAGGCCAATTCCCAAGCAAACCCTTTGAGTACTTTCTGTTGGTAATGAGAATTCAATATGCCAAGTTTGGTTCAATTCCATTGTTGCAAGAGTTCAGGATGCTCTTTGATTGTGTGTTAACTAGAAATCCCAGAAACTGTAACTTCCAAATGTCAAGGTCTATTTTTCCCCAAACCCCATCTGTGTTCACATTTGCGCATATTGAGTATTCATGCCAAGTTTGGTCCTGATCCAACATTGTTTGAGTCCACAGTGCTCTCTGGATATAGGTGAACTACAACTCCAAAACCCAAGGTCAATGCCCACCACATTCTTATAGTATTTTCTCTTGCTTATGGGAGTTCTGTGTGGGAAATGTGTGTCTTTCTGCCATTCCTGCCAGGATATCTATGTTGTGTCCATCGAAAGAGGCCCAGGTTTCACACTGAGTGTATAAATACATTTAAAAACATGTTAACTATATTTATTTACTGTCATTTTGCGTCATTTTGGTTGGTGGTGTGCCCCAGGATTTTGTAAATGTAAAAAGTGTGCCGCGGCTCAAAAAAGGTTGGGAAACACTGCAGTAGTCCATACTCTTGTTATATCCCAAATAGACTACTGCAATGCACTCTACATGGGGTTGCCTTTGAAGACTGTTCAGAATCTCAAAATGGTCCAATGTGCAGCAGCCAGATTGCTAATCGGAGTGGCATACAAGGAGCATACAACCCCACTATTGCGTCAGCTCTACTGTTTTGCTACTGGCATAATTCAAAGTGCTGGCTTTAATCTATAAAGCCCTAAACGGTTCCAGTATCTCCCCCTATGAACTACCTCAGAGATTAAGACCTTCTGGGTAGGCCCTGCTCTCAGTCCCACCTCCTTCACAGACACGACTGGTAGGGATGAGAGACAAGGCCTTCTCAGTGGTGGCCCCTCAGCTATGGAACTCCCTCCCCAGTGATATTTGATCAGCTCCTTCCCTTTTAGCCTTCAGGAAGAAAGTTAAAACATGACTATGGGACCAAGCTTTATTGCAACTGCAGTGTAATAAATGCACAAAGAATCTGTGCAATGATGTTTTGGAATGGCCCTGGACTACAACTTTGGATTATGTGATGTAACTGTTTTTATGTGTTTTAATTCTCTGCTTTTAATGTAGGTGTTTTTCCCAATTGTGTGTTTTAAGGCAGTGTTTTTCAAACTTTTTTGAACCACGGCACATTTTTTACATTTACAAAATTCTGGGGCACACCGCCAACTAAAATGACACAAAATGACACTCTAACTTACTATATTGTACTATACCATTATACTGTAATATTATTAGTACTATTACAAGTAATATAAAATATATAATTTCAATATTGCATTATTTTTAAATAATAAATTTTAAATAAATATAAATAATATAAATATTATAGGTACATACTAGGCATGAGAAAAATGAAACGGAAATTAAAAGAAATCGTAAGTGATTCGTATGTAATGGGCCTTTCAAGTTTATACGGATCGCAAGGCCAATCCCGAAGTGGACTTTCTTTCCGCACCCCCTGGGCCCAAAATTTCGTTAGATTATTAAATATTTCAGATGTCCCCCAAACAGGAAAATTTCCCCCTCCAAAATAGCTTTGCAGACATAACTCACAGTGAAATCAGGGCCTTTCCATGCTTGCAGCCTAATTAGAGTGGAAGGCCTCTTCCAGGAAGTGAAAGGGAGCCGGAAACGATAGAGAGCCCAAATCGGGACTCCTAGAGGGGCTGGAGGACTGACGAACAAAGCGATTTAAACACCCAGGAAGGGGGTTTAGATAGAAGGACAGAGTAGGAGGACATAAGAACTGCTGAGAGAAGGGCAGCAGGAGTGAAAAGAGCCCGGAGAGGAGAAGGAAGAGTTCAGAAGCAAGAAAAGCCATAGAGTTCGCACGGAGGTCCTCCACTGCTATGGTAAAACTGAATGGGGAAAAAAGATGGAGTGAGGAGAACTCTACAGATTAGCAAGGCCTGCACCAGAGGTAGGCCTAGGCATTGATTTAATAATATTAATAATAATAATATATTAATGCATTATATGTGTCCCTGCAAAGGAACCCTGTCCTTTAATAATATTAATAATAATAATATATTAATGCATTATATGTGTCCCTGCAAAGGAACCCTGTCCTTTAATAATATTATTAATAATAATAATATATTAATGCTTTATATCTCCCTTGCAAGGAAACCAAGGGAAATGTTGCCCCTAGATTTGCCTGTGTTTAAAACAGTATCAGTCCTGTTCCCCTGCTTTGCCTACTTTAGAACTACTAACGAATTTCGTAAGTAATTAAGTTACATTTCAGAAATTTTTGGAATTTTTTTGTAAGTCTTTCTTTTACTAAACAAAAAAATCCCCCATTTGATATAAGAATCGCCATTTTGGGATTCTAAAACATGCCTAGTACATACAATATATTATCAGTAAAACACAGGAGTTAATCCTGACTGTTATCATTACTCTAATAGTCAATAATGATATACACCATGACTATGACAAATACTGATAATAAAGCAATATAATAGCATATACTAAGGGAACATAATAATATTATGTTAATACATAGTTAATAATAATAATAATAATATAGCCCATGAGGCTCCTTCCACGTCACATCACATCACAGTCTCTGAGGCCCGGTAGGCTGCTCGTGTACCTGCCCGGAGGCGGGCCCCGTTGTTCCCCGCATCGTGGCAGCAGTGGGCGAAGAGGCAGTAGAGCCGCGGGTAGGAGAGGAAGCCCGTGAAGGTGGAGGCGGCAGCGCCGGCCAGGGCCAGGCTCAAGGGCTCCACCGTCCTGGCTGGCCGGACCAGCACCAGGCTCGCCGCCAAGCCCAGCACTGCCAGGCACACCCACCGCCGCATCACCTCAGATGAGGCACTTCGACTCCACTGCCATCCCCTCAGGGAAGGCGCTTCCGGTCCCGCCGCCTCCATCTTGGTGCCGGGCGGGAGTTCAAGGCCACTGCAACGGGATTGGCCCGTGGGGAATAAAGGGGCATGGCTTAATCAAGACTCAAGAGGTTCCAATTTCCCACGGCACACCTGATGATAGCTCACAGCACACTATATATGAAGCTGCCTGAGAAGGGCCGGGTACAGAAATAATAAACAGAAATGGTGGGAAAATACAGTTCTAATGGACATGTGATCACACACCTGCTGAATGATTAAGTGGGTGGTGATGTGTAACTTAAGGGTCATGCTGAAAATGCTAAGTCATGACCACGTGAAGGTCGAAATGAGAGTTGCATCATTCACTTTTGTCCCTGGTTGATGATGACCAAGCAGTGGGTATAAAAGACAGCAAGAAGCATGTGTTCATTCTCTTGGCGAACTCTCTTACTGAAATCTCTTGCCATGCACATGTTTGTTGTCCGGCGTCATCCGTTAAGAGCCTTGGGGTGACTTTGGACCCTCTGTTGTCGATGGAGGCTCACGTCTCCACCATCAGCAGAGTGGCGTTTTTCCATCTTCACCAGGCGAGGAAGCTGGCCCACTACTTGACCAGGCACAGTGGTCCAAGCTACGGTCATCTCGAGACTAGACTACTGTAACGCTCTTTACATTGGCCTTCCTTTGTCCATGATCCGGAAGCTCAAGCTGATGCAGAACCCTTGCTGGGGTCTCGGTAAGCTCTCATATCACGCCAACTCTGTGCAAACTGCACTGGCTACCTGTAGAATGCCAGATTACCTTCAAAGTGTTAGTCTTGACTTTTAAGGCCTTACATGGTCTGGGGCCAGTGTACCTGCGGGACCACCTCATCCCATATTATCCCACTAGATCTCTGCGCTCCGAGGAGCAAAACCTCCTGGTCGTTCCTAGTCCTAAGTCTTACCGTCTGACGGCTACCCGTCGCCGGGCTTTTTCATTCGTGGCTCCAACATTATGGAACGCGTTACCCGCCGACGTCCGCACCATCCAGAGCCTCCTCCCATTCAGGAAAGCCTGCAAGAGTCTGTTATTTCAGCAGACTTTCGGGGCCGGATGAACTGCAGACCCTCTCTGTGTATCGCCTTCTTGCGCCTTTTGAATGTGCGGTGTATTGTGACTTTTAAACTGTTGTTTTAATTGTGGTTTTAACTTTTTACTAATGTTTGGCTGTTTTTATAACTTGTTGTAAGCCGCCCCGAGCCATTGGGAAGGGTGGCAAACAAGTGTGAATAAATAAATAAATAAATAAATAAATAAATAAATAAATAAATAAAATATCTGATCCCAAACTGTGTGTATATATTTTATATATAGAAAGACAAGTCAAGATTAAAAGCCTCCTGTGAGTTGGGGTGAAAATTAAATCAGAGAGTTTTCCTAAATAGTGAACGGGACAAGGCAAAACAGTGTCGTTATACTCTGCAGACAACTGATGAGCACTCTGCTTTGTATGGGTTCATTTTTTTCCAGCTTGGCTTTATTATTTATTATTATTTATTTATTATTCGGGTTTCTATGCCGCCGACTCCCTGAGGCTCGCGGCGGCTCACAGGAACCGAAGGTACAACTACACACAAGCAATGCGATAAAACATCTAAGACAATTAAACAGTTAAAACAGCAAAATACAAAACCCCAGGTACAGTTCAGAAATTAGATAGCGTGACACCCCAGGACAGAGGCTAAAGCGGAACATGGGCAGGACCTACTCACCGAAGGCCTGCTTAAACAAATAAGTTTTGCAGGCGCGTCTAAACGGGAGCAGGTCCTTTATAGCCCATGTTCCAGCCGGGAGGGCGTTCCACAGCATAGGAGCTATAACGGAGAACGCCCACCGGCGAGTAGATGTCAGGTTAGCTGATTTCGCCGAGGGTATCTCTAACAAATTAGCGTCCTCGGAGCGTAGTGATCTCGGGGACAGTGTGGGGTGAGTCGGTCCCTCAAGTACGCTGGCCCCAGGCCATGCAAGGCCTTAAAGGTAAGAACCAACACCTTGAAGGAGATCCGGTGCTCGATTGGGAGCCAGTGCAGATCCTGCAAAACAGGTGTGATGTGGCGGCCTGCTGGGGTTCCAGACAGGAGCCGGGCGGCAGTGTTCTGCACCAGCTTGAGCTTCCGGGTCGCCAACAAAGGAAGGCCAACGTAAAGCGTGTTACAGTAATCCAGCCTTGAGATGACCGTAGCTTGGATCACCGTGGCCAGGTCATTCCGGGAGATATAGGGGGCCAGCCTCCGAGCCTGTCGCAGATGAAAAAAGCAACCTTGCTGTCCGCAGAGACCTGGGCCTCCATGGTCAGCTGGGAGTCCAGATGGACCCCCAGGCTCTTAACGGAAGGCGATGGGCATAGCGCCACACCGTCCAGGGTCGGAAGCTGGACATCTACACCACCCGAGCGGCCCGACCACAAGATCTCCGTCTTCGCCGGATTTACCCTCAACCTACTGGCACGCAGCCATCCAGTAACGGCCTCGAGGCAGTGTTGGAAATTATCGGGGATGGATCCCGGCCTGTCCTCCATCCTCAGAATGAGCTGGGTGTCGTCAGCGTACTGGTGACACTCCAGCCCATAACTCCGCACCAGCTGTGCAAGCGGCTGCATGTAGATGTTGAATAACAGAGGGGAGAGAATGGCCCCTTGCGGAACTCCACAAACTAATGAGGAGCCCTCGGAGACCACCTCGCCCCTCCTCACACGCTGAGACCGCTGGTGGAGGAAGGAGGTCAGCCATTTAAGAACTGTCCCCTCACTCCAGCCATGGCCAGGCGGTGGATCAGTAGATTGTGGTCGACCGTGTCAAACGCTGCCTTGAGGTCCAATAACACGAGCAGCGCAGACCCGCCTTGGTCGAGCTGGCAGCGGAGTTGATCCGTGATGGAGACCAGGACCGTCTCCGTCCCATGCCCCGAACGGAAGCCGGATTGGAAGGGGTCTAGCCATGTTGCATCATCTAAGAAGGACTGCAACTGCTCCATTACTGCCCTCTCAACTACCTTGCCCAGGTACGAGAGGTTCGACACTGGTCGGTAGTTGGAGGGAACCGCAGGATCTAGTGACGGTTTCTTCAGTAATGGAGCTACCACCGCCTCTTTAAAGCACTCTGGGAAGACTCCTTGCTCAAGAGAGCTATTTACGATGTTCAACAGAGGCCCACGTAACCTCTCCAGGCAGGATCTAACAAGCCAGGAGGGGCACGGGTCGAGGGAGCAGGTGGTAGGCCTGGTTGCAGCCACAATCTTATCAACAGCATCTGCGTCCAGTGGCCGAAACCGGTCGAGGGTGGGCCCGGCGGAGGGCCACGGGGTCTCAAGCTCTCTTACTGTATCAATTGTGGCAGGAAGGTCCCGGCGGAGATTCAGAATCTTGTCTGTGAAATAGCTCTGGAAAGCACCGGCGGTAGGGGTCTGATCGCTGCTTTTTGGGACAGTAGGGACCGTCGTCAAAGACCGAATTACCTTAAACAATTGAGCCGGGCGTGAGCTAGCAGACGCTATCAAGGCAGAAAAGTACACATTTTTGGCTGCCTTGACAGCACGCTCATAAGTATCTTTAAATAGCTTATAAGCTGATACTGAGGCTCCATCACGGAGGTTCCTCCACACGCGCTCTAGCCGTCTCCTCTCCCGCTTCATCGACCTGAGGTCCTCTGTATACCAGGGGGATCGATGTTTGAGACATTTAGTCCACTGTGCAGTAATCCAGAGAGGATGTTACTGGGAAAACTATAAATCACGTACCTATTTCGCCTTGACACAAACTGTGTTAAGTCTACAATATAGATCAGGGGTGCCCACACTTTTTCAGCATGCGAGCTACTTATAATAAAACCAAGTCAGAAAGATCTACCTACCTCCTCAAGGCTGGAGAGGGGAGGGGGCGGGGCTTGACGTGGCCTGGCTCCGCCCCCCCTCTGGCTTCAGCTCTACCAGCAGCTTCTCCAGGCTTGAGGATGGCAGTGCCAAGCCAGTGGTGGCATAGCTAGCACAAGGCTGGCTTGGCACTGCCATCCTCAAGCCTGGAGAAGCTGCTGGTAGAGCCAGAGAGAGGGGGCGGAGCCAGGCCATGCCAAGCCCCGCCCCTCCCCTCTGGCTTTGGAGCTCCCAGCAGTTTCTCCAGCCTTGAGGAGGGCAGGGCCAAGCCAGCCTTGTGCTAGCTATGCCACCACTGGCTTGGCACTGCCATCCTCAAGCCTGGAGAAGCTTCTGGTAGAGCGGAAGCCAGAGGGGGGTGGAGACAGGCCGTGCCAAGCCCCTTCCACTCCCCTCTGGCTTTGGAGCTCCCAGCAGCTTCTCCAGGCTTGAGGATGGCAGTGCCAAGCCAGTGGTGGCATAGCTAGCACAAGGCTGGCTTGGCCCTTCTCTCCTCAAGGTTGGAACAGCTGCTGGGAGTGCCAAAGCCGGGGAGGGGCGGGGCTTGGGGTGGCCTGGCTCCGCCCCCTCTGAGAATCACCCCATCCAGCTGCGATCGACCTCCTTTGGTCCCGTGATCAACTGGTCAATCGCGATCGACTTCCTGGGCAGCCCTGATATAGATGCACCCTTAGACTAACTCACTTCTCAACCCCTCTTGTCCCAAGATGGTACCTTTTAGATAGGGTTCCCATATGTCCCGTATTATACGGGATGTCCCTTATTTTGGCCCTTTTTTGGGTGTCCCGTATTTAGGGCTGCTGTTCCTTATTTTTCGCTCCTCCAGACCTGACCTGTCCTCTGGCTGGTGGTCGGAGCAGGAGGGCTCGGGGGACGCCTTTCCCTGTAAGCTCAGCTCACTTCTAGGATATGAGAGGCCAAAGAGGAAAAGCAAGCGAGGGAGGGAAGGAGGTCCCAACACTTCCGGCTCCCATGCGAACGCCCCCTTTGTGTGTTTTGGAGGGAGCATGCGCACTGGCGTTCCCTAGCTCTTGCAGATCGCTTGGGAACCCGAAGTGTTGCCTCCCTTTTGCCTTGGTGCCCAGGAAGGAGAGAAGGACGTGGCAAGGTTTGCATTGACGTCATTTCTCAGGTGGTTCTGGCTTGGAAGGGGACTCATTAAGGCTCATCAATAATGTAATGGGACTTACTTCCCTTGTCCTGTAAACTACATTTCTAGTAATGCAAACTAAGATAGTATTTTAACTATCTTAGTTTGCATTATGTGTATTACGTAGATAATGGGATTTTAACAAGTGTTTTTAAAGTTTGATATGGTGGGGTATAAATAAAGTTTATTATTATTACTATACCTAACGTTTGATTTTCAAGTTTTTATTAAGTGTCCCTTATTTTTGCGAAAAATCCCATAAATGTCCCTTATTTCTTCTATCAAAATATGGCAACCCTACTTTTAGATACCGCTTCAAACTGATCCATCCCAGGATTCCTGAGAATGAAAGCCTAAAGTGCGGTGAAACTGAGACAATGGCATTGTGCAGACAACGCCTTGGGATGAAATTTGGCCTTTGTGGAAACCGGCCTCAAAGGTTTTAGACTCATAGAGTAACGAGAAACAGAAGAATTCCTTATGAGTTTTGAAACTTCTGGAAGGCTGCGTTTGGAAGCCAGCGAAACCTGGAAAGGCATAAAGGAATGGAGGCTGATGGAATCTGGCAGGTTTGGCTCAACCCTTGGCGAAACCCTTGGCCAAAAGGCATGGGATCAGCTGGATCAGGCAATGAGGCAGGGTTTGCTTTTTACAAGCCAGACTAGTAAGATTGAACGCTGCCGGTGCTCAAAACAGAGGGAGAGTAGGAGGAGGGAAAATGGCTGCAAGGCGGCAACATGAGGAGAGCTTCCCCTTACATCTGTCAAAAGGTTTCACCTGGCTGAGAAGTCTTTTGGTTTGGAAGCGAGCAAATCGTCTGGGTTGGATGAAACTCTCAGCTGCCTTTTTGGGAAGCCAACAACTCATGGCAAATGCACTTTTTCTCCGTTTGCAAAAACTGCCGAAATCAACTGATGAATATGAGCCGTACATGTGTTCCCTTCTTTCCAGAACATCAGATTTTTGGGGAGTCAGATGTGTTTTCTCTCTCCAAAAAATCTCTTTCTTTCTTTCTTTCTTTCTTTCTTTCTTTCTTTCTTTCTTTCTTTCTTTCTTTCTTTCTGTCAATGCCATCTAAATTTATGGCCTCTCACTTTGTGGGTGGCTGTGAACAAGAACAAATTAGAGCCCTTTCAGCTTTCTTTTGGAAGCCTCTTTCTGGCCCTGTTCGGAGCGCCTCCGCAGCCGCCTCAAAGCCTGATCGTTTTACACTTTCTGAAACTGCAAAACCAAACAAGCATTTATAAGAGGAGATTGCGTCTCCATATTTTGGTCGTACTTAATTCCTTGATCATAGAAAGCAGAGGCCGAACCTGAATCTTCTGGTTTTTGCTGGGAATCTGATCTTCGGGATGTTTGGAGTCTCCTGCCAGGAATTTCAGTGTGGCTCTTAGTGCCAAAGGGGAGAGAGAGAGAGAGAGAGAGAGAGAGAGAGAGAGAGAGAGAGAGAGAGAGAGAGAGATGGCATTTTTTGAGTTTGTGCTCCAAGTCAGGCCTTGAACACTTCGGCTCTGCAAGGTTGCTCATGCCTTAATGTTGACTTAATTTGGGCTCAAGGGAAATATTACTATACATATACATATTGTGTTGCCTTTATGCACACACGCACACATGCACGCACACATATTTATTGAAAAACTAAGCAGAATGGGCTGCAGGATGTCCCTCCTGCAAAAAGAAAGTTTTTTGCAGTTTTTATGATAGAACCAATTAGGAAATGACATTTATAACTCAGGAAAAAAATAGTCTTACATTGTGTGTGTGTGTGTGTGTGTGTGATGTGCGATCCATAAAAACGGTTCAAAGGTAATTATAAAACTAGGGAAAGGGCACTGGCATTTCGTTTCTAAAGTGTTTCTAAAGTATAGTAAGGGGCTGTCCTACAGGTAGGCCAAGTAAGCGGCCGCATAGGGCGCCATCTGGAAAGGGGGCGCCATCCTGGCCGCATGGGGCGCCATCCTGGCCCTGCCGATGTTCCTCAGGCAGCGCCGCAGCTGCCTGCTTTTGGGCCCCAGCCTTGTGCACTCCGATGCCGCTTCTGGGCATGCACAGAGGTTTTCACGCAGGCGCAGTTGCTCCGGAGCTGGAGTTGAGCGCAGGAGCAACTGCACATGCACGAAAACCTCCGCGCATGCCCAGTAGCTCCCTTGCGCAGAAGCCTGTAAGCAAAGCACTCCCTATCGGGCAGGCAGGGAGTGCTTCCCCTCTCCCTTTGTCTCTGCCGCGTGCGTTTTGCGGGAAGGAGAAAAGAATCAGTGAAGGAAGTGTAAGTGAAGGAATGAATGAAGGGCTTTCCTCCTCCTCCTCTGTGACCTCTTCTCTCCCTCCTTCCTTTCTTTGGCTCTATTTCTGTCTAGACCTGAGGGGCCTGAGGATATAAGGAGTTGTGGGAGTTGGAGTCCAAAGCACCTAGAGGGAGGGAGGGCCCAAGTTTGCCCAGGCTGCGCTGCCTGTATTCGACCTCATTTGAACATTTTGGCTGTTTTTCTATTTACATTTACATTTACAATTTTGGACTTATGGGAGACTCCTATGAATTATGAGACGGGTGGTAGGTAATATATTCTGATTTTGATGCATTTACTTTGCATTTCTTGTTGATTATTATACTGTTCTGCTTAATATTTTCATATTATATACAATATAACAATAGAATAATGATATATTTTATATTACATGTAATATTACAAACAATATTGCAGTATAGTGGTATTGTACAAAATAGTAATATATAATATTTTATTTTACTTTATTTTGGGTTATTTGAGTTTTATAGGAGTAATGCAAATATTTAGTAGAGGATAATTTTATTTAAATAAATAATTTTATTTATTATTTTATAATAATAATATAATAGAATGTTATATTATATTATAATGTCAATATATTATAATATAATTATATTGTAATGTAGTATAATATAATTATGATATAATATAGTATGAGTATGGTATAATATATTGTATATACATTGATACAATATAATACTACTACCTACCATTTAAAATTACCTTAGACCGCCCTTGAGTATAGTTATTGAAAAATTCATTATGATTACTTACTTTAGTCCTCTTTGCAGATTCAATAATTTTATTTATGTAGCACCCATGGGCTCGTTCGTGCCACTGGGGGGGGGGGTGACGCGCCGGGGGTCCCGTTGGCATTGGGACCCGCACAGGCTGGAAGGGACTCGGAGGATGAGTTGGAAGGCCCAGAGCAAGATTGGTCAGCCGTGCCTTTGCCCATTTCACCTGTAGAGAGTTTAGCCTGGGATCTCGAGTGGGAGCATTCTCCCGGGGAAGGAGCGGACCAGGTGGAGATGGGAGGCAGCGAAGCAGATAGCGGAGATAGTTATGAATTCCCAAATGGCCGAGGTTCCCAAGAGCTGGCCGGGCAGCAGATGGAGGCTAGCGGCTGGGAAACTCCGGGGGAGGCTGCTTCTCAGGAAGATAGCGATACTGGACTGGAAGAGCGGGGCCGTTCTCATAACAGGCGCAGGGACATAGAGGAGGGCAGGAGGAGCTGGCATCTGTCCCTAGACCGTCGCCGTTCGGAAAGTAGAGACTGGAGACGCCGGGCCCTAGATCGTCGGGGTTCCAGGCCGAGGGATTAAGAACGGCCCCGTGGGAACTGATCGTCAGTTCTCCGGCCACGTCTGATCTGAAGGGCGTGAAGCGGAGTGAATCCTGGAGCCTAGTTTGGCTCGCCTTAGACCAAGACCTTGCCTTGTTTCCGATTCGCATTGGTGCGGATCCCTTGCTTCGTTCCGGATTGAATCCGGGAGCCTTGCCAAGCTTTTTACCACATTCGTCTTTGGATCTACCTTTTGGAACTTTGCTTACTTTACTGAACTGCAGCTTCGTGCTGATTGCTCTATTCTATGAACTTTCTAAGTGAATTGCCTTTTTGGATTTGTTTTATTCAATAAACATAGTTAGCCTTTACTACGTCTCCGTGTGTGTGTTAAAGGGGCAGTTCTAAGTCGGCGATTGTGACAGTTGGCCGGAGAACTCCTCGAACCCCTTTTCGCACCACGGGACGTACCAGGAACCGCCGGAAGCGCATCCAGGCTCCCATCGTCCCCACTGTCGCCATGGCAAACTTGACGGATCAGCAGGTGGTGGCGTTGCAGCAGGAGGTGGCAGAGTTGCGAACCCGAGCGGGGCGGCACCCGTCGGTGAATGCCCCGGCACGTTTCAATGGACATCCGGCGGCGGTGGAAGTTTTTATTGCCCAGGTCAGGATGTACCTGGAGCTGCGACCCAACGAGTTTGCCACCCCGAGCCCAGGTGGGGTTCGTGTTCAACTGCATGGAGGGGATGGCAGCGACTTGGGCAACTTCCCTCATCAATGCAGCGTCTCCTCATGTGGCTACTTTGGACACTTTCCTGGCGGCGATCCGGGCGACCTGGGGACCTCCCGTCAACGAGGACCTGGCGGAGCAGGTTTGGCACGGCTGACCATGAAGGACATGTCCTTGGCCCAGTACATTTCCCGTTTCAGTGTGCCGAAAAGGCCCGGCGCCAAAGACTCAACCTTTGTAGGTACTGTGGGGGCTCAGGTCATTTTTCTCGTGATTGCCCCCAGAAACCGCGGGGGAAGACCCCTCGAGCCTCGGCAGCGGTGGCCAGCGCCCCGGAGCCTGAGGAAGCCCTTCAGGCGGCGGGGGGGAAGGGTCGGCCGAGTGTAAGAGGGTTCGCTCACTCGGCCGCCGTCGCCCATCTTCCTCCGGAACCCAAGACTGGACAACTGTTCCTTGTTATGGTCACCCTCTGGTCTCCTGAGAAGGGGCCGATGATGGTCCATGCCATGATCGACTCGGGGGCTACCAACAACTTCATTGATGCAGACTATGCCCAGTCTGCTGGATTACAATTTCTGGATCTTCAAGAGCCCAAGGGCGTTCAGACTATTGATGGGAGGCCCTTGAAAGCTGGGGCTGTGACCCAGTATACCGCTCCCACCAGGATGTGGACTAGTTCTCACAAAGAAGAGATTTCCTTTCTCCTGACCAAGCTGTCGGACTTTCCTATTGTGTTGGGGGTTGTGTGGCTGACGCTCCATGATCCCCAGATCTCCTGGGCCAAGCGACAGCTTGTTTTTGCTCTGACCATTGCCAGAGCCACTGCATGATGGCCCGGGCGTGTGCGGCGCAGGAGGTGACTACGGTGGCGACGCTGCCCAAAAATACGCTGGCTTTTGGGGCGTTTTCAGCGAGAAGGAGGCGGAACGGCTGCCTCCGCACCGGCCTTATGACTGTGCCATTGATTTGGAACCCGGGCCCCGATCCCGAGGGGGAGGCTCTACCCCTCTCGGACCCGGGCAGCAGGCCCTTCGCGATTTCCTGGGCGAAAACCTGCGGAAGGGGTTCATCCGCCCCTCGCAGTCCCGGGGCGCCCATCCTGTTTGTCAAGAAGAAATCAGGGAACTGCGGTTGTGTAATGACTATCGGGAGCTCAACAAGATCACAGTCGCAACCGCTACCCCTTGCCCCTGATCCCGAGTTGCTGGAACGGATGCGGGCGCCAAGGTATTCACGAAACTGGACCTCCGGGGTGCCTATAATCTTGTCCGGATTCGTCAGGGAGATGAGTGGAAGACTGCGTTCCAGACCAAGTGGGGCAGTTTCGAATACCTGGTGATGGGATTCGGTTTGTGCAATGCCCCCGCCTGTTTCCAACATTTCATGAATGACATTTTCCGAGACCTGCTGGATCGATATCTGGCCGTCTATCTTGATGATCTGCTGATTTTTCTCCGGATCAGGCCACCCATGACCGCCACGTCAGGGAAGTGCTCCAGAGACTGCGGGCCCACGGGCTCTATGCTAAGCTGGAGAAGTGTGCGTTTGATCTGCGTGAGGTGGACTTTCTGGGCTACCGTATTTCCTCCACGGGCATTGCCATGGATGACACCAAGATCCAGGCTGTGGTTGACTGGGCGGCTCCGGCCAGCAAAAAGGACATTCAACGCTTCCTGGGCTTTGCCAACTACTACAGAAAGTTCATTCCTGACTTTGCCAAGTGGGCTGATCCGATCACCCAGTGCCTGCGGGGTAAGGTGCCGTTCCGGTGGACGCCGGAGGCGGATGCGGGGTTCCGGAGGCTGAAGCAGCTGTTCACCACTCAGCCGCTTTTGCAGCACCCCAACCCCCGCACTCCCTTCATCGTGCAGGCTGGCGCTTCTGATGTAGCAGTGGGAGCGATCCTGCTACAACCACAGGGGACGGACTTGTTGCCCTGCGCCTACTATTCCCGGCAGCTCACGGCGCCGGAGAAGAACTATACCATTTGGGAGAAGGAGCTCCTAGCCATCAAGGTGGCGTTTGAAGTCTGGAGACACCTCCTGGAAGGGGCCAAATTCCCGGTGGAAGTTCACACCGACCACCGGAATTTGGAGCACTTGAGTCTCAGCGCAAATTGAACCAGAGGCAACAGAGATGGTCCCTGTTCTTTGAGCGCTTCAATTTCCGCATTCACTATGTGACCCCCAAGCAGACCAAGCAAGCTGATGCCCTGTCCCGGAAGCCGGAGTATGTCCGCGGGGGAAGGCCTCCCCGAGCAGCCTCTGCTCAAGGCGGAGAACTATGCAGCCGCTCGAACGGCTCCCGCGCCGGCTCCGCGGCCCCGCCCGGCCCTGTGGATAAGCGGCCGTTGAGTGTGCGGGTTCAGGCCCGCCAACGGACGACCCTTGGGTGCAAGAGCAGCTGACCAAGGGGGTGCAGGCTCCGTTTCAGGTGAGAAACGGGGTGCTCTATCACCGTGACTCTGTTTATGTTTCTCCGGGCCCTGAGCGGGGGGACATTCTAAAGCTTTGCCACGACACCAAGGCAGCGGGACATTTTGGGCTCTTTAAGACTCTGCAGCTGGTCCTACGGGACTTTTGGTGGCTCAAAGTGCGCCGGGATGTGGAGGACTTTGTGAGATCCTGCCCTGTGTGCCAGCGGGCCAGCCCCTCCCGACCCCTTCTGCCCCGTGGAAGATGATTTCGGCCGATTTCATCACTGATTTGCCCAAGTCAAGGGGTTCACCACGATCCTGGTCGTGGTGGACTGTCTCACCAAGATGGGACACTTCATCCCCTGTGTGGGGGTGCCTACGGCCAAGGAGACGGCCGATATGTTTGTGCAACATGTGTTTCGGTTGCATGGCCTGCCCGAGAGTTTGGTGACGGACCGTGGTTCCCAGTTCACTTCCCAGTTCTGGAAGGCTGTTCAGAAGCAGCTGGGGATTGAGGCGCGGATGTCTACGGCCCACCATCCTCAGACCGATGGCCAGACCGAACGGGTGAATGCCACCTTGGAGCAGTATCTGCGGTGCTATGTTAACTACC
The DNA here is from genome assembly GCA_030556195.1 of Anolis apletophallus. Classification (NCBI taxonomy): domain Eukaryota; kingdom Metazoa; phylum Chordata; class Lepidosauria; order Squamata; family Anolidae; genus Anolis; species Anolis apletophallus. Next base: position 18,188,966 of record JARBWK010000016.1, on the reverse strand, counting down.
AGCAAAGCAACTGGGCGTCTTTGTTGTCGATGGCAGAGTTTGCTTACAACAATGCGACGCAGGAATCCATCAAGGAGACTCCTTTCTTTGCCAACTATGGATACCATCCCCGGTTCTACCCTCCCGTGACTCCGTCGGGGGAAGTGCCGGTGGCGGAGGATTGGCTGCGAGAGCTCGCTGCACTTCAAGATTTGCTACGTACTCAATTGGACCAGGCCAAGGCCGACTACAAGCGGATGGCTGATCGGCGGCGCCAGGAGGGTCCTGACGTCCTGGTGGGGGATCGAGTCTGGTTGTCTACCAAGAACCTGCCCACCCAACGCCCGAGCCGCAAATTGGATGCGAGATTTTTGGGCCCCTACAAGGTGTTGGAGAAGGTGGGCCCTGTTTCCTTCAAACTACAACTCCCAGCGGACATGAAACTCCACCCGGTGTTTCATCGCTCCTTGCTCCGCCCGGCGAAGGGGGTGCGGCCTGACGTGACGCAGCCGCCTCCTCCCCCCGTGATGCGGGAGGGCGGAGAGGAGGTCGAGGTGCAGGACATCTTGGATGCCCGCCTCCGTTACAGGAAGTTGGAGTACTTCATTGACTGGAAGGGTTTTGGCCCGGAAGAACGTGCTTGGGTCAAGGCTCGAGATGTACACGCACCGGAGTTGGTGGCTCGTTTCCACCGCAAGTATCCTGACAAGCCCAAGCCCGGGGCGGCCCAGGGGGCCCTGAGGGGGGATAGTGTAGCACCCATGGGCTCGTTCGTGTGCCACTGGGGGTGTGACGCCGGGGTCCCGTTGGCATTGGGACCCGCACAGGCTGGAAGGGACTCGGAGGATGAGTTGGAAGGCCCAGAGCAAGATTGGTCAGCCGTGCCTTTGCCCATTTCACCTGTAGAGAGTTTAGCCTGGGATCTCGAGTGGGAGCATTCTCCCGGGGAAGGAGCGGACCAGGTGGAGATGGGAGGCAGCGAAGCAGATAGCGGAGATAGTTATGAATTCCCAAATGGCCGAGGTTCCCAAGAGCTGGCCGGGCAGCAGATGGAGGCTAGCGGCTGGGAAACTCCGGGGGGAGGCTGCTTCTCAGGAAGATAGCGATACTGGACTGGAAGAGCGGGGCCGTTCTCATAACAGGCGCAGGGACATAGAGGAGGGCAGGAGGAGCTGGCATCTGTCCCTAGACCGTCGCCGTTCGGAAAGTAGAGACTGGAGACGCCGGCCCTAGATCGTCGGGGTTCCAGGCCGAGGGATTAAGAACGGCCCGTGGGAACTGATCGTCAGTTCTCCGGCCACGTCTGATCTGAAGGGCGTGAAGCGGAGTGAATCCTGGAGCCTAGTTTGGCTCGCCTTAGACCAAGACCTTGCCTTGTTTCCGATTCGCATTGGTGCGGATCCCTTGCTTCGTTCGGATTGAATCCGGAGCCTTGCCAAGCTTTTTACCACATTCGCCTTTGGATCTACCTTTTGGAACTTTGCTTACTTTACTGAACTGCAGCTTCGTGCTGATTGCTCTATTCTATGAACTTTCTAAGTGAATTGCCTTTTTGGATTTGTTTTATTCAATAAACATAGTTAGCCTTTACTACGTCTCCGTGTGTGTGTTAAAGGGGCAGTTCTAAGTCGGCGATTGTGACAATTTATTATTGTTAGACTGACTCTCAACAGCTGGCTCCTAATGGCAAGACTCCATTAATTTACAGAGGAAAGCCAAGGTCCTAAGGCAGCCTTTTTGGCTTTGCTTTGCTTCCCTTCACTGAATACAAAACTGACTTTTCCAATATTAACAAAACTAAAACCAAAAAGTTTGGGGTTAGATGCCCATGTATCGGATAACGCCTAATAAGTACAGATTAAACTAATTTTATTCTAGTTACGAGGACTAATAAAAAAATGCACACTGCTAGTATCCACCTTCAGCTCTTTGGACCAGATGAAGTTTCTAAGCAGTCTGCAAGGGTGGTCCCACATTGAGCATGTTACAGTAGCCCAATTAATAGGCATTTTTACAATGCCTACTTCAGGGAGGTCATCACAATCCCTTCTGCTTTTTGCAGTCTTCCAGAAGAACTGGAGACAAGAGTCTCCTATTTCTGCAGGCCAAAATCCCATTGGTTTTTAAAGGCGCTGCATGATATTCCTTAATTATCTTTTCCAGAATCTTTTCCAGTCCGTGAGGCTGACCGGACATTGGTAATTGTTTGGGTCGTCCTTTCTCCCCCTTCTTGAAGATAGATAGGGACCACATTGACCCTCCTCCAATCTGCTGGGACTTGTCCCATTCTCGAAGAACTCTCAAAGATGGCTGCCAGTGGTTCTGAAATGATTTTCGCTAGTTCCTTCAATACTCTTGCATGTGAGGCCGTTGAATGCCACCGTCGTGATGCTCTTCTCCTTCCATTGAAAACATGTAGCTGTTAGGGATGACATGGAGCAATTAGCCACCCAATGCATGTTTACAGTCACAACATTCATACAACTGAATATTCCTCTTCATCTTTTAGAAAGCATTCCGGAACCGAGGAGGGAGAGGCTAACACCGCGTTTTTGTGTTTCAGACAAAGGCCCCTCATCCGTTTTCATCTCAATTACAACCCCTTTTGTTGCAATAATAATATTATAATAATTGATAATAATATAATAGTAATTTCATCTTTCCGCCTGGCAGATGGGGGCTGGACTGGCTGGCACCTGGGGGTCTCTTCGAACTGTTTGAGAATAAATAATAATAATAATAATAAACATTGTCATTTGTAGCATTTATCCCTTGTTTCAGGGCAAATGGAAACACTCCATTTGCTGTTGGATTAGCATCTCCAATGGTGCAAGTTGTAGTCAGAAAACATCTGTTTTTCGCCCCAGTCTACGTGCCTTAATGCAGTGTTTCCCAACCTTTTTTGAGCCGCGGCACACTTTTTACATTTGCAAAATCCTGGGGCACACCACCAACCAAAATGACCCAAAATGAGACTCTAACACAGTAATACATATAGTCAATATGTTTTTAAATGTATTTATACACTCATTGTGAAACCTGGGCCTGTTTCGATGAACACAACATAGAAATCCTGGCAGGAATGGCAGAAAGACACAAACTTCCCACACGGAACTCCCATAACCAAGAGAAAATGCTATAAGAGTTTGGTGGGCATTGACCTTGGGTTTTGGAGTTGTAGTTCACCTATATCCAGAGAGCACTGTGGACTCAAACAATGTTGGATCAGGACCAAACTTGGCATGAATACTCAATATGCCCAAATGTGAACACAGATGGGGTTTGGGGAAAATAGACCTTGACATTTGGGAATTACAGTTTCTGGAGGGGGGGGGGCTCGAAAGACCAGCAGTCTCCCTCTTACTCAGGTTTCCCCCTCCCTCCCCGCCAGGCTTGAATTAGGGTCGTGGGGAGCAGGAGCCTCACTCACCACCTGTGCAGCTCCTCGGGGGTCAGCATAGCAGCCCGGGTGGGCATCTCGGGGCTGGTTAAGCAGGCAGGAAGGGTGGCGGCGGGCAGGTAGCCGGAGGGAGGGTGAGAGCGGTTTCGCGCACACCGGGGAGTGAGAGGAAGAGCGGGGCTGGTGGTGGACTGAACCATCCGGCATTAGGCCCGGGGGGGGGGAGGCAAGAGGAGGTCTCTACTTGGGGAAAGAGAGGCGGGCCTTCCCAATGCATGGAGAGGGAGAGATCAAGTAGACAACGGGTGGGGAGAGGGGGTGTTTGTAATTTTGTGCCGAGGTAGGTTTCTTAGGGTTTTTATACTTCAACACACTAGACTCTCCCCCATTCCCTCCTGGAGGTTCCAATTTCCCAAGGCACACCTGATGATCGCTCACGGCACACTCGTGTGCCCCGGCACACTGGTTGGGAAACACTGCCTTAATGTATCGCATCCCATGTTATGCCATATCATTTTATGGCATGTATTACTTTACATTGAAATGATCCATATTTCTGGAGAAAACTGGGTAGGTTTTACCCTTTAATCACAAAACCTGAGGGACTGTCTGGCAAACAAATCACACTCTTAATTCCATCTGAATCTATTGGTTTTGCAGGAATTGCTCTTCCTCCCTTTGATGGAATGGCTTGCCTTGGCTCTGCTTTGCCCTCTTTTGCAAACTTCAAAGCGCTTCCCCCTTTTTCCTCCTTGTTCACAATGCAAACGGTGGCGCATCCAGCTGCCTGTAACTCTCAGCGGAGACGTCTCTCCAGTCTTCAATTTGCGGCCTGGTTTCTTGTAAACTTTGTTCTCTTTGCGTCTTTTGTATAAAAAAGATAACAGTACTTTTTGCATCAATAGCTTTCTTGAAAATACCTTTGGTGCTTCTCAATTTGGTCACAATTCTATTTTTCTATTACAGGCCGAGTCTCCCCTAGACAAAAGGCTTGGGAAGAGAAGCGTCTTGGATGTTGAGGGTTTTTTTCGATTTTGGAAGGAAAGAAAGGAGGAAGGGAGGGAGGAAGGGAAGCAGGGAGGGAGGGAGGAAAGAAAAAGAAAGAAAGAAGAAAGGAGGGAGGGAGGGAGGGAAGGACAGAAGGAAGGAAGGAAGGAAGGAAAGAGAAAGGTAGAAAAAAGGAAAGGAGGGAAGGAAAAAGGTGGGAAGGAGTGAGGGAGAAAAGAAAAAGAAGGAAGGAAGGAAGGAAGGAAGGAAGGAAGGAAGGAAGGAAGGAAGGAAGGAAGGAAGGAAGGAAGGAAGGAGAATTGTATAAAAGGGAGGGGAGGGAAGGAAGGAAAAAAGGAAGGAAGGAAGGGAAAAGGTGGGAAGGAGGGAGGGAGGAAAGGGAAAGAAAGAAGGGAGGGAGCGAGGGAGGAAGAAGGAAAAAGGTGGAAAGGAGGGAGGGAAGAAAGAGAAAGAAAGAAGGGAGGAAGAAAGGAGGGAGTGAGGGAAGGAAGGAAGGGTGGAAGGAAGGAAAGAAGGAAAGAAAGAAAGAAAGAAAGAAAGAAAAAAGTAGAAAAGGGAGGGAGGGAGAAAGGAAGAGAGGAGAAAGATGGAAAAGGAAGGAAGGAGAAAGGTAGGAAAGGAAGAAAGAAAGGGGAGAAGGAAGAAGGGAAGGAAAAAAGGAGGAAAGAAAGAAAGAAAGAAAAAGGAAGGAGAAATGTAGGAAAAGAAAGAAAAAGGAAAGAAGGAAGGAAGGAAGAGGGGGGGAGGAAGTGAAAGGAATAAACCAACTCTGTTACCCACCCATTGGGTCTTTCTCCAAAGCAGGGGGATGGGGTGAATGTCCTATTGAGTCCCTTCCAACTGAAGAATTCAATGAAACGCCAATGTCCTGGTGTCAGGAGAAGCCAGTTCCTTCAAGGGTTGCTGCTGGGGGTCCTTCTTCTGGCTTCTCAATGGAGGTCTTCAGCCATTGGAAGTTCTTTCAGGCCCGGATTAGCTGCTTTTGGCGCCCTAGGCCAAAAGAAGCACCGCCATCCCCAGGGGCAGGGAAGCCCCGCCCCCAGGTCGGGGGAAGCCCCCGCCCCCAGGGCGTGCTGCGCATGTGCGGCACTGGCCCCGAGGGTCCTCCTTCCTTCCTTGAGTGAAGGAAAGAAGGAGGGGGGAGCAAGGAGGAGCAAGAGGCAGAGCAAAGGGGCGGCGCGTCAGAGGCCCGGCTGTGACGCGGCGCCCCTTTGCTCCGCCTCTTGGTCCTCCTCGCTCGCCCCTCCTTTCTTCCTTGAGTGAAGGAAGGAAGGAAGGGGGAGCGAGGAGGAGCAAGAGGCAGAGCGAAGGGGCGCCGCATCAGAGGCTCGGCTGTGACGCGGCGCCCCTTCGCTCCGCCTCTTGGTCCTCCTCGCTCGCCCCTCCTTTCTTCCTTGAGTGAAGGAAGGAAGGAGGGGGGAGCGAGGAGGAGCAAGAGGCGTAGCGAAGGGGCACCGCGTCAGAGGCCCAGCTGTGACGCGGCGCCCCTTCGCCTCTTGCTCCTCGCTCACCCAAAAAATCAACCTTTTTTAAAAAAAAAATTCGGGGTCCGGATTTGTTGCCCGCCCCATTTGTGCCACCCTAGGCCTTGGCCTAGGGTGGCCTAATGGGTAATCCGGGCCTGAGTTCTTTGGCTATGGATTCCCTGCCTTCGGTTAGATGAGATGGCTTTTGAGAAGCCCTATTACTTCATGCATTCCTGATTTAGATCGGACTAGATGGCCTTTGAGAAGCCTGCCCTCCAACCCTGTTACTTAATGCACAATAAATAACTTCTGTGTATCCATTGAGCCAAGAGAATCCATTAATGGAGCAATATTATAGCGTACGCCTTCTGATGACTTCCTACTGTGCCTACAGAGACAGAATTAGACTGTAATGGTGTGGCAAAGGCACCACGGCACTATTTTAGTCTAAGAGGCGTTGATAAACATATTTTAAAACTCCATTTGGAAAGAGGAAAACAATCAATTAATGAAGCCCTGTCTATTAATTAAAGGAGCGTGTTTGCGCCTGGTGCATTACGCCTCTTCCATCCCTTCCCTCCACAATGCATTTGCCTCTGGAGTGGATTTGTCTCCTTTTCTAAAAAGGGGTAACACCATAACAGTATTTAAGCCATCAGTCTCTTGGATCCATCCTTTGGCTAGAAATTGCTTTTGGGAAGGTTTGAAAAACAAGGGATTTAAAGGGCTTTCCTGACTTAACGTACTTCCTAAACCTTTCTGGAAAGGAGAAAATGAAGGCTTCCCTTTCGATGCAATTTAAAAGCAAAGGGCTTGGACAGCGGAGGAAAAGACTGGCATCCACACTAGAGAATAATAATAATAATAATAATAATAATAATTGTATTTCTTACCCAGCTCTCCTCATGGCTCAAGGTGGGTTACAGCATAATTAAGACACACAAGCTTTGTAAAATTAATAATTAATAAAAATACCAATTAAATAACCAATAATCAATAACCCATAGTCCGTAACCCATAGGCAATAATCATTAACTCAATAGCCAATAGCCATTAACCCATAGCCAACAACCGTTAACCCAATAGCCAATAGCTATTAACCGAATAGCCAATAGCTATTAACCGAATAGCCAATAGCTATTAACCCAATAGCCAATCACCATTATTCCAATAGCCAATAGCCATTAATCCAATAGCCAATATCCATTAACCCATAGCCAAGAGCCATTAACCTAATAGCCAAGAGCTATTAACCCATAGCCATTAACTCATAGCCAACAGCCATTAATCCAATAGCCAATCACCAATTTTCCAATAGCCAATAGTCATTAACCCATAGCCAACAGCTGGCAACCCAATAGCCAATAGCTATTAACCCAATAGGCAATAGGCATTAATCCAATAGCCAATATCAATTAACCCATAGCCAAGAGCCATTAACCTAATAGCCAACAACCATTAATCCAATAGCCAATCGCCATTATCCCAATAGCCAATAGCCATTAACTCAATAGAAAATAGCCATTAACCCGTAGCCAACAGCCATTAACTCAATAGCCAAAAGCTATTAACCCAATAGGCCCACTCTGGAATTCTGGCCATTGGAAGCTGAACTTGCCCGATGTAAATTAGTACTGAACTGGCTTTAAATTTTAAATATGTATGACTGTTATATAGTATTATGTCTATGTATTACAGTGATTATTACTTTGTATGTTTTGTGTTGGTAATGGCAATGCTTTGCCTACGATGTGGCCCTCTCCTGATGCAACCCTGAACTCAACACATCCCTTTGCAGCACAGCAACCAAAGGACACAACACACAACAAGCTAGGGATCTGGGGGTCTTTGGGGGGGTGAATTGAATATTCCTTCAGGGGAGCCACCCCCTCCCCAATACAAGCCAAAACCACCCAAAACGAGAAGGAAAAAGAAGAGAGGCAGAGCTCCTTTCACTTCTCCCACCATGCTCCGCTATCAAAGCACTTTACGAATTAGAAGTAATTAAGCCTCATTAGTCCAAGGACAGTAATTATGGAGCATTATAATGCTGCCAGCTTTTGTGTGGCTCTGTCAGCTGCCAGAGAGACAGAGCAGTACAAAGGGAAGATCATACAAGTTCCCCACTCGGCTTGGGAGAGTTTGGACCCGTCAATCACCATCCACTCCAAAAAAGTGGGTGACACACTGCAGCTCGGAGGGAGCAAGGAGAGTGTGATCCTCATTGGTCCTGACATCACATTGGTGGCATTTGGTGTTGGTTGTTTCAGAGCTTGGGAAAGAGCAAGTGCCAAAGGGAGTGCTGGCGCGAGGGGACAGGGCTTTAGGGCTTAAAGGAAGCAGCCTCCGTGCCTCATGTTCTTGTCTGCTTTGAGGGTCTTTGGATGAGTTGGTTGTGTGTGGTTTTTATTCCTGGTCTGTTTGTCTTCATGAAAAGACCAAGGGGGAGAGATCAAGCAAGAGAAGCAGGGAGATTGGGAGGAGTAGAAGATGCTTCTGGCTCATCACTCTGTGCTTCTCTCATTTTAAGGCCGATCTTTCTTTTTTATTGTTCCGTGTGAATGTACATTTATACATTACTAGCTGTACCCGGCACGCGTTGCTGTGCCCTATTTAGGAGATGCGAGAAAGTCTGAGTATGTAAGGGTTGGAATTGGTGTTACTTATGGTCTTGGTGGGGTCATGGCTATGTTGTTGTGGGTTGTTCTGGTGGGTGGGATGTTGAAGTCCTGGGGAGTTGTCGGTGTGTGGTGTTGCTGGCAGTCTGCAGAGCTTGTGGATATACAATGTTTTTTGTCTATCCGTCTGCTGTGTTGATGTAGAGGTTCTGTGGTTGCCCAACTCTGGATTTGAAAAAGAAACTGTGTTTCTGTTCTGGCGTTTGTTCTGCCCTTTTTTTGTTTGATGTATGTAGCGTTGCGAGTGTGTCGTCTGATGCTGTTCTTTTTAGAAGGCATGGCTTGTCTTTTGGGTCAGTTTCTGCCTGTGTGGAAGGAAGGAATGGCATACGAATGGGTTGAGCAGTAGACGCAAGGTTGTGTTATGTGCATATTGTGTTGTGTGTAGGTATTACTTTTTTGGTGAGTTAGTGGGTGTGTGGGTGGCATTGTGGGTGGTAGTATGTTGTGGAATGCTTGTGTGGGTGGGGTGTTTTGGGTGTTTGTGTGTGTTTGTAGAGTATCAGTGCAGTGTTGTGTTGTGTTGTGGTTGGAGTATAGGTGGAGTTGGTTTTTGTTTGTGGTAGTGGTAGGTGTTGTGTGTGCGGGGTCCCGTAAGGTTGGGGGGATGGGTTGTGATAGGAAGTTGTGTTGTGTTGTGTGGGTAGGAATTGCTGGAGAATTGCTCCCTCATAGAGTTTGGTTTTGCCAATTTAACCCTCAAACACCAACTGACTGAACTCAAATCACTCAGCATTCTATCCTAGCCTTGGCTAGCTGTGCCCAGCGTTACTATGGTTACTCAGCCTCCCTGCATTTTGTGTGGGCCGATGTTGGCCAATGGGTTTCGCTGGCTGCCGCAGAGGATGCTAGGAAATGTATGGGTTTTTTGTATCGTTGTTTTGAGGGGGAAAGTTTCTTTGCTAAATACCTTCCTTGCCTGAGGCCTATTTGTGTTGGCAAGTTTGGTGTCTCTGCCTTGGAAGGTTTCTCTGTCTCTGTCAGTCGTACGACGACGGGACCTCCTTTATATAATAAATTTGTTATTTTTAAAGTACATTTTCTTATTTGCAAACATGTAACAAAATTGGGGCGGGGGTGGGTTTGGGCGCCCCAGAATGGATTAATAGCATTACAGTGCATTTACAGGGTAAATTCACTTTGAGATAAGAGTGTTTTGAGTTAAGAGCTCAATCACGGAAAGAACCAAACTCTCAAGTCAAGGTCTCACTATATCAGTGTTTCCCAACCTTTTTTGAGCTGCAGCACACTTTTAACATTAAAAAAATCCGGGGGTACACCACCAACCAAAATGACACACAATGACACTCTAACACAGTAAAGAATGGCGGGAGAATGGTGGCCTGCTGGGAGCAGCTGCTGGGGAGTGCCGGCCAGGGAGCGGGTGGAGCCAGGTGGATGGGCTTTCGTGGACGGGGCTCCTCCTCCGCACGGCTTCAGTGAGCGAGGGGCGAGAATCATGGCAGGAGTCATGACGGATTAGAGGCTGGCTGGGGCGCCCCGCCCTTCTTCTTTTACTTTGCTGCCACCCGGCCCTTCCTCCTCCTCCTCCCCCAAGCAGCAGGAGTTCGGCAGGAGAAGGGGGGAAGGAAGGGGGGCAGAGAGCTTTTCTCGCGGCACAGCAAGAGGCCCGTCATGGCACACTAGTGTGCCATGGAACACTGGTTGGGAAACACTGCTCTATATAACTAATTCTAAGACAGAATCCAAAGTATTTCAGTCCAGTTCTGGTCCAGATTTCACACGAGTTTATTTATTTATTTATTTATTTATTGCATTTCTATATCGCTTTCCTCACCCCTGGGGGCACTCAAAGCAGTTTACAACATAATAAATGGCAAATTCAATGCCTCACGTATATACAAAAATATCACAGATCCAAATCAATAACATATAACTGTGGCACTCAAAGCAGTTTACAACATAATAAATGGGAAATGGCAAATTCAATGCCTCACGTATATACAAAAATATCACAGATCCAAATCAATAACATATAACTGTGGAAAATAACCATTAAAATTATAAACACATCAAGCCTAGATATAAGCATGAAACATATCATTGTTGCAATTAACAATGTAGACCCCTTCTCTTCCCCCAACCAACTCTCTCTCCATAGCATTTCAGCACTTTTTATACTCTCTCTGCTCCCACCAGACACAAAGATATTTGGGTACAGATTGAATACAAAATGGGGAGGGTAAAAGCAAAACACGTCCTGGGCCTTCTTGGGGGATGGTAAATGTGATATGGGGGTCCTTGGGGCAAGCGGAGGGAGAGTCTTATCTGATGATGGTAGTAGGCTACTGATCAGTTTTGTAAAAGTCCAGAGGAACATAGATTTTATCAGTTGTGGTGTCATAAGTCAGGTGTGAGCTATCACTTGCCAGTAGACTGAGGATGGGGAGGGTGTGGTGAAGTCATATTTATTTGTTACAGGTTTTAAATGTGGTTGATGTTTATATATATGTATGTATATTGTAAGGGTAAAACTTAGCTAACCATAAAGAGTTAACAGGAATATTAGCTGGCAGAACCTCCCAGGAGTTTCCATTACCGTGGAAACAGGAGGCGGAGCCTGTAGGTGGCTCTGGAATCTTCAGATTCAAACTATGTCAGTTGGTGGTTAACTGCGAAAGCAGAAGGGTGTGTGGAGAGTTAGGGAGTCTGTTTTTAGCCAGCTATCAGCGAGTGTTAAAAAGACCCTGGGTCTACTCTGAGGGAGAGTAGCAGTGAAACCTGACTCTACTCTGGGAGAGAGTAGCAGTGCAGCAGTGCAGCTATGTTTAACTGCTAGGGAAGCAGTTTGATTTAAGGACCAGCAGAGTGTAGAAAACTGCTGAGTTATTGGTTTTAGGAGAGCAGTGATATAGTATCATACTGTATCTCCATAGTTAGTATATTGTAACCTTAAGAAACGTGCCTCTGAGTAGATATTGTAACCACCCAAGCTCTTGAACTCTGAAACCGCTATGCTTAAACCACTGTTTGAATAAACTTCATAGTTCTTTGATAAAAAACATCTCTTCTAGTGGTTCTTTCTCCCACAAGCCTTGAAAACAACTCTTGCCTAGTGGTAGCCAAGCACAGTAAATTATATGGTGGCAGCAAGTGAAAATTAAAAGAGTCCTTACATATTGTGGTGGCATTGGTAGGACATTTTGCTCTGTCACAACCCTGAGTTCGAATCCTCACATTCTCTCCACACTTAAAACATAAATTCGAATTCAGATCACACATAATTGGAGATCTCACATAATTGGTGGCAGTGGATATAAAGAAAAACTTTAAAGATCGAAGAAAAAGATCTTTACATAATTGGCTGTAGTCTGAGCCTTCACAAATTGGGGGCAGCGGTGAGATATAAGGGAAAGCCTGCCCTGCCACAGGTTGAAACCCAGTTTGAAATTCAAGTTAAATCCACATATCTCCACACATTCAGTCACATCGTTACAGAGGGGCACCGAAGTGTAGCTGCCACTGAGGAGAGTTGGTGTGTAGTCTGCACCTTCCTCTCTGGAGGAGCCAAAGTCTCCTGCCCTCCTTTTCACATTCGTGGTAGCATTGTAATTTGTGAAAAGAATGTCCCGCCGCAAGCAGATCAAACCTTTGCCCAACACTTCTCCACCAGTTTACATCGCTTTCCATAATCTCCTCTTATCTGGAGGAGAAAGGGCTACATGGGATGCAAACATTTCACAATAACACCATCCAGCAAGACGTTGCTTCCAGCAACAAGACAGCAAAGTCTAGAGTCTTTTGTGCCAAGGCCGCCGGTGTTGCTTGTGGATAGCTTGTTTCTCAGCTGGCAAACCTGACAAACCGAAGTAATTGAGCTTGTTCTCTGCAAAGCTGCCCGTGAAAAGGAGCAGCGAACCCTTCGTGAGCCTGCCCTGAAGTGCTGGCTCCTGCTCATTCCTCCTGTTGGGACTGGTGGCTCCTGCTAAGGGTTCTTTGAAAGCTGTTGATTTACAGGCTCAACCACTTGTCCTCACTATTAGAACTGACCAGGACAAGTTACTTGGATAGCTTTGGTGCATACAGGAAGGAAACAAATCAAGGTAAAACATTAGGAGCACATGCTTGTGAGGACCGCATCTGGCCTGTAGGCCACATGATGTGCAGGGCTGCTCCACAGTGTAGATGCACCCATAGCCTAAATCAGTGTTTCCCAACCTTTTTGAGCACACTTTTTACATTTGCAAAATCTGGGGCACACCACCAACCAAAATGACACAAAATGACACTCTAACACAGTAATACATATAGTTAATATGTTTTTAGATGTATTTATACACTCAGTGTGAAACCTGGGCCTGTTTCAATGAACTCAACATAGATATCCTGGGAGGAATAGCAGAAAGACACAATCTTCCCACACAGAACTCCCATAACCAAGAGAAAATACTATAAGAGTTTGGTGGGCATTGACCTTGAGTTTTGGAGTTGTAGTTCACCCAAATATGAACGCAGATGGAGTTCAGGGGAAATAGACCTTGACATTTGGGAGCTGTAGTTGCTGGGATTTATATTTCCCCTACAATCAAATAGCATTCTGAACCCCACCAATGATAGAACTGGGCCAAACTTCCCACACAGAACCCCCCAGGGAGGCAAGAGGAGGTCTCTACTTGGGAAAGGAGACGGGCCATCCCAATGCATGGAGAGGAGAGACCAAGTAGACAGCGAGTGGGGAGGGGGGTGTTTGTAATTTTGTGCCTTTATCGAGGTAGGTTTCTTAGGGTTTTTATCCTTCAACACACTAGACTCCCCCCCCCCCCCCGAGGTTCCAATTTCCCATGGCACACCTGTCAATCGCTCAAGGCACACTAGTGCCCCGGCACACTGGGTGGGAAACACTGGCCTAAACCAGGACAATGCAAGCTTCATGGTCGCATTGTAATTCGTGAAAAGACTGTCCCGCCGCAAGCAGATCAAACCTTTGCCCAACACGTCTCTGCCTGTTTACATCGCTTTCTGTAATCTCATCTTATCTGGAGGAGAAAAGGGCTACATGGGACGCAAACATTTCACGCTTAGCCTTGGGCTCCTGATGACAGAGAGGTAGAAATGTGGGGGTTTTGGAGATGTTTTTGAATCCTAGACTCAACGCAGAATGAAGAACATTGTGTGTAAAGAGTTTGTCTTCGAGCTACTGTTATCCTTTTTGGAAAATGAAAAGTGTGCAACTTATTGTGGGGGGGGCGCTTCATCAATCAAGAATGCCCTGGAAGAAAAAAATCTGCAGCTTTCCTCCTGGATTGTTTTCTAGCATTTTCCAATCCCGATACTATGGTTTTCAGGAGCTGTAACAATGTGCATGAGATGGGTAAACATATAGCGAGTGCTTTAGGGGTCCACTATATATTTAAAGCAGGCTGTGTGCTTGTGCAAAATCAAGGTCTTTCCCATATTGCACCGATGTCTTCTTTTACGGATAAATAAACGCTTTGCTTGTGCTTCTTTTGTGCCTCTTTTTTGCAGCAAAGAATGAGCCTTCTGTGCCAAAAAATCCAAGTTTTTTTGCACCAAGGTAATCTCCATTTCCTTTGTCTAAAATGCAAAAATACAATAATAATAATAATACATGAGAGCAAAGGGGTTTGTTTTCTCTGCAATGAATACGGGGCTGCCTCTAAGTTAGTTTTGCCAGCTTAAATATCTATTCCAGAGAGTCCGTCTCCAAAAATGGGCACATTGACACGTTCGGACGCATTGGCTTTGCCCTTTGCGGGTGGAAGTGCCCGCTTATCCACGGGAAGAGCCTCCCAGTCAGAAATACACGTGCAGGGCAAAGTCATTGCATCTTTGCACACACATATGTATGTAGTACACAGAGACAACTTCCCACCTTTCTAATCTTCCATTGAGGACCTAGGGATGGATCTACACTGCTCTATAATGCAGTATATACAGGGGTGGTCTAAGGTCATTTTATATGGTAAGCGAACATTATTTTGGCGCCCCCCCCGAACATTATTTTGTTGCCCCCCCATAAAACAAATATACAATTATAATATCACAATACCCTTAGTAGTGTTCTATTGTATCAATGTATATACAATATATTATAGTACATACTCATACTATATTATATCATAATTATATTATACTACACTAGCTGTACCTGGCACGCGTTGCTGTGCCCTATTTAGGAGATGCGAGGAAGTCTGAGTATGTAAGGGTTGGAATTGATGTTACTTATGGTCTTGGTGGGGTCATGGCTGTGTCGTTGTGGGTTGTTCTGGTGGGTGGGATGTTGAAGTCCTGTGGAGTTGTCGGTGTGTGGTGTTCCTGGCATTCTGCAGAGCTTGTGGATATACAATGTTTTTTGTCTTTCCGTCTGCTGTGTTGATGTAGAGATTCTGTGGTTTCCCAACTCTGGAGCATGCTACGTAGAGTTGTCTGTGGGAGAAGCATTCTGTCTCAAGGTCTATGCCACAGATTTGTAGTGTTTGTCCTTGAGCCTTGTTTATGGTGATGGCAAAAGCTAGTGTAGTGCAGTGTCTTTCTGTTCTG
Organism: Anolis apletophallus; assembly: GCA_030556195.1. NCBI lineage: Eukaryota > Metazoa > Chordata > Lepidosauria > Squamata > Anolidae > Anolis > Anolis apletophallus. Next base: position 18,173,913 of record JARBWK010000016.1, on the reverse strand, counting down.
GCGTTTGTTCTGCCCTTTTTTGTTTGATGTATGTAACGTTGCGAGTGTGTCGGCCGATGCTGTTCTTTTTAGGAGGCATGGCTTGTCTTTTGGGTCAGCTTATGCCTGTGTGGAAGGAAGGAATGGCATACAAATGGGTTGAGCAGTAGACGCAAGGTTGTGTTATGTGCGTATTGTGTTGTGTGCAGGTATTACTTTTTTGGTGAGTTAGTGGGTGTGTGGTGGCATTGTGGGTGGTAGTATGTTGTGGAATGTTTGTGTGGGTGGGGTGTTTTGGGTGTTTGTGTGTGTTTGTAGAGTATCAGTGCAGTGTTGTGTTGTGTTGTGGTTGGAGTATAGGTGGAGTTGGTTTTTGTTTGTGGTGGTGGTAGGTATTGTGTGTGCGGGGTCCTGTAAGGTTGGGGGGATGGGTTGTGATAGGAAGTTGTGTTGTGTGGTGTGGGTAGGAATTGCTGGAGTATTGTGCCTGGGACGTGTGTGTATTTGGAGGTGTGTGTGGTGGTGAGTAGTGAGTGCAGTCCTGGGTTTTGTGTTGGGGAAGTTGTCAGGTATTTGTGGGGTGTATTTTGTGTGTGTTGTGGGGACATAGTTGTCTTAGTCTGGCTGTGTGCTGGTTGTGATGTGGAGGGGGTGTTGCTTTTGCCAGTGGTGTTTGTTGTGTATTTTGTTTGGGGTGGGTTTTTGTGTTGCAGGATTTTTTTTGGTGGGTTTTGCAAGTTTGTGTTATTCTGGGGGTATGTGTTTGTCAGTGGTGCCTGTGTCCCTGGTGCCCTATTTGTCTCCCTCCTAGATCTTGGCCTTGACAGTTTAACCCTCAAACACCAACTGACTAAACTGAAATCACTCAGCATTCTAATCTAACCTTGCCTGCATTTTGTGTGGGCCGATGTTGGCCAATGGGTTTCGCTGGCAGCCGCAGAGGATGCTGGGAAATGTAGGTTTTTTTAATCGTTGTTTTGGGGGCCTTCTAGGTTTTGGGGGGGTGGTTTCTTTGCTAAAAACCTTCCTTGCCTGAGGCCTATTTTTGTTGGCAAGTTTGGTGTCTCTGCCTTGGAAGGTTTCTCTGTCTCTCTCAGTCGTTCGATGATGGGTCCTCCTTTATATAATAGATTACAATATAATTATATTATAATATATTGACATTATAACATAATATAACATTCTATTCTATTATTATTATAAAATAATAAATAGAATTATTTATTTAAATAAAATTATCATCTACTAAATATTTTCATTACTCCTATAAAACTCAAATATCCCAAAATAAAGTAAAATAAAATATTATATATTACTATTTGCCTGTGCAGTTGCGCCTGTCTCTCCTTGATGCTCCCGGCCGGCACGAACGCGCGGGGGGAAGGTGGCGGGTGTGGTAGGGTTCATACATGATTG